>JAVSCE010012061.1:0-426227 GCA_032199065.1 Smutsia gigantea | reverse complement strand
ATTTAAGCTGTAGTATTAAAAAAAATTTTTTTAAGAATTGATTTGAAAAATAAACAGTCTGTTACACTCAGAACAGCAGCACATGCATTTATCGCACAACACCTACAGGTGTTTCATTACCCTTAAGGCTCTAAGAGCCAGTGCTAAAAACGGACTTCCCTCCTGGAGCTTACGTTCCAATGCAAAGTGGTACACAATAAACATGTGCAAGTAATAATGTCAATGGCAGTGAGTATTACGGAGAAAAATAAAGGGAACATGCCTAGGAAATACAGGTGGGCTGGCGGGTGGGGAAGGAAAAGTTGTCTTTGACCAGAGGTCTGAAGGAAGCAGGGAGCAAACTGCGAAGCTCTCCAGGCAAGAGACATGATGGCAAAAGGAACATTAAGCACAAAGGGCCTCAGCATGGGAACACCTCAGAGATGCTTACGAAATGTTTAGGGAATACCAACGAGGTTTTGTTTGTTTTTTCAAGGGTCTGTGAAAGGCCACTTTTACATCCCTACATCAAATACTTACTATGAAATAGTTTTAAGTGGTTGTTCCCCAATCTATTCATAATCCTTCAGAATAAATCAACAGTCAGTACGTATATATATATATATATATATATACACATATATACACATAGCATTTTAAGTCAGTGCCCAGCACATGCTTAGAAACTATAAAAGACAAGAGAGAAACAGATAAAGCTAAGTAAGAAAAATAATGCTTGGAGTCCTCCAAAGCATGTTTAGGCATGCACTTGAGTCCATCAGACACTGGAAGAGGATATAAGGCAAAAATAAAAAGTAATCGTCTCCCCACTCTCTCCAAAATTCAAAGTCTAACTGCAGGATGCAGGGCTGCAAATAAATTCAGATTCACATCCATTAGTTATCTTAAGAAAACTGTGTGTTTCCAAATGCTCTGATTTCAATCCAAAGGTTTGTTTGTTTATGTGACAGTCCTTCATTCACATTTGTTGAGCCTGACAAGTCAAAAATTTATCCCTGACATAACTGGGACAATTGGTGAAATCTGAGTGAGGTCAACAGATTAGGTTAATAGTATTGGATCAATGACAATTTTCCTGACTTTGATAACTGTACTGTGATTATGTAAGAAAAGTCCTTGATAAATGTTGAAGTATTTAGGAGTTCAGGGGCGTTTTGCCTATAACCTATTCTAAAACAATACAGAAAAAGAACAAATGTTGTAAAATGTTAACATTTGAAGACTGGAAAAAGGTTGTGAGGAGACTATTGTTTTAATAGTTTCCTTCATTTCATTACATACTTTCATGTGTAGAAATGAATAATGAGAATAGTAGAATACTTGTGCATAACCATTCAATAGACAACTATAATAAAAAGAATTAAGAAAAAATGTATCCCTGTATTTATACTTCTCTGAACATCAGTTTCTTCATCTGAAAATAAAAACATGATCTTCCACACCAAATGACTACTATGAACACTGAATGATAAACTACACATGACAGCCCACTGTAACTATGAGTCATTTCTGTACGACTAACGTGCCCTTTTCTCTGTACCCGACTTACCCTTGCTAATTTCCTCTACTATTGTTAATAAGCCATGAACTTGACTCCAAAACTTACATTTCCTTAATCCTACTATTCCATTGAGTCTATGATATATGATAAAAATAACAGTTTTTAAGGTACACATTAATTATGGGACACTTCTCAAAATGAGAAACACAAAAAAATACTTTTTATAACTGAGGAAATGTCATGTACCTTTAGCATTATTCTCTTCTCTGTCAGATTCTTAATAACCAACTTGGATACCTCCACATCACCAATTAAACATGTCTAAGATGGAATCCATCTCTCCACTTCGCCATCTCCCCTTTCTTCCCCTCCTTCCCTCCCCCCTTCACTACACCCCCACCTCTCCCTCTCTCTCTCTCCCTGTCCTTCACACACACCCCCTTGTCCTGAGTCCCCCAACTCAGTCAGTAGCAACACTATCCACCGAATGATTTGAGGGAAGAAATAAAGAAACCATTCTTGCTCCTCTCTCTCTCTCGTCACCCACAACCATTCAATCAAGCAACTGTCCTAATTATTTTATTTTTAATTTTCTTTAAGTGCATGACTTTAAATCTTATGCCAGCTGGACCACTGCCCCAGTTCAGGATTTCATCAGCTGGAGTCCCAGACTACTACAATGTCCTCTGAAATAGCCTCCTGGCTCCAAACATTGCTTCTCTGATTTACTAACCCATCAGATAAAGTTTACTTCCCCTCAGTATCATTTCAAGGCCCTTCATGTTCAGCTTCATCTGTTTCCCTAGCCCCATCTTTTGCTAGTTCCACTTCTAGTAATACCAAAATAAAAAATTTTTAGATTTCTCCTAACCACTTAATTATTACATTTTGGATTTTACCTTCTCATTTTATTAATTCTTCTTTTTCTTTCTGAAGTTTCTAGCAATACAAACTTTCTGAAAACCTTAGAAAGACTTATGTATGTATTATACAGTAGACACAAAATTGGGAAATTCTCTAACTCAAGAGCTTTGTGATAAGAATATCACTAGAAAAATGGATAAGTTATTAGAAATACAAGGACCTATGTGCAAAAAGCAAATGAGATAACAGGAAACAACACAGACTCAAGAATCTCCTCCCAAGTCTTAAGACTGAAGTAAGGCTATATTTATTAATATGCCCAGTGAACAAAGAAAATTTTTAAGTTGAAATGGGAGAAGACTGTATATTTATGTATCCTAGTAACAATGACCAAGAAAAGATACAAATATTGGAAAAAAACCTTCTGGGGAGGAGAGAGCAGTAATAAAATATTCTATTTTAGTCATTTATTTTATATATACTCTGCTCTGTGAAAATCAGCAAGTGACAAGTATCATAACTTTTTATTTCCTGATCAACAGCCCTCAAATAGATCCATTAGATAATCTTCTTAGAACTTAGTATGTTATCATCTAGAATCTTCAAGTATTTAATCTTTTAAGAGCATATAACCAAGAAAAATGAGAATTAATACTCAAATACATCTTCCTAGTATACTAAAGAAAAAAAAGTTCTAGTTCTATTTAGATGGTATAACCAGAAACTAATATACCCAAAAATGTGACTAGAAAATGTGTTAGATTTATATACATCGTTAATGTTAGGTTTTAGATGTCTACTTTCAAGATCTTTTAAATGTCCAAATAGTTCACTTTTTAAAATAACTGTATTGTTTTGTTTTCTTCTTGGCCAAAGCAAGAGCAACTGGCAAATAAGACCATAAAATTTCAATGATTTTCAGAACTTTCAACACAAACAACCTACCAAAAACACAGTGCAACCCTAGAGGAGATCAGATCTGTGGTTAGCAGCAGGGAGAAGGGTTAGATTAAAGAAAGAAAACATTAAATGAGAAAATGTATATAAAACATAGTAACTGACACATGGTAAGCTCTTGATAGTATTAATTTTTAGTGAACATTTACCCTAATTAAACACCCCTGGTAGCTATCACCCCAGGAGACTGGCTTAAAAGTAAAGATTTTACTTTTTATTTCTTAAGTAAAATCACTTGGATCATATGAAAACAAAAACCAAAGTAATAAACCCCAACAAAAAATGTTTCCTAAAGAAATCAAAGTAAGGCCCACCAACTATGCTGTCAAAATCTTACCTGTCACTAGGCCAAGATCTGAACAGAATGATAAATGTGGTGCCTCTGTTTCCCCTTTGGCATTTCTAAGTATACCATTATCCAAAACTTCTTCCTCTTCGTAAGTGTCATCATTCTGCCCCATTCAAGCCTTCACTCCTTGGCAAAAATGGCAAACAATCATAATGGACCTTAAGTTCACGAAGTAGTTTCTCGATGAAGGCAGCAGAATAGCTCTTGTACAACAAAAGACCTGGGTCCAGATCACAAATCAGATACTTGGCTATGGAACCACAAATTACACCAGTTTCCTCAACTATAAAATAGGGTGAGTTCATCTACACCTTTTTAAGGTGCTGAGAAATTAACGGGCGTGAAGTATACAAACACCTAACACAAGAAAAACTATGTAATGCCAACTCCCGTCCCACTGACAGGGCCTTCTTGTACTCCTTAAGCAATGCAAGTAACAGAATGTTGCCATTTTACAGCCTACTCCAATCATATGCAGTTGTATCTATCAGAAAATTCCCTTACACTGATGTGAAAATGCCATGAGTTCAAAGGGGGAAAAGATCATGAGGAGTTGAGATAGCTGGAGGCAGTTTCATTCAAAGGCAGCTTCATGAATGCCTGTTAAGTAGTCCTGGAATAACGGATGAGATCTGGATGAGCAGAAAAGACTAAGCAGGCTAGTTGTTCACTTACTCACTCACTCACTCACTGTCATCAAAAATGTGCTTAATGTTTACTATGTGCCAAGAACTTTTTGGATGCTAGGGATCCAGCAGGGAAATGAAACAGATTTAAGTCCCTGTGCTCATGAACTACACACTCCAGTAGAGCAAGCCAGAGAGACAAACAAGTAATATAATGTGCAAGGTACCAGATGTGACAGATGTGATAAAGGATGAAATGGAGAGGATATACAGAAAAAATTACATGGGTAAGGAGATTAGGAAGTACTTAGAGGAAAAGATGGATGCTATTTTAAATACAGCATTCAGGGAACACAGCACTGATAAAGTGGCATTTAAGCAGAGTCCTAGAGCAAGGAACCAGTAAGGTATATGGAGAAAGGGCTCCAGATAGAAAGAATACCAAGTGCAAAGGCCCTGGGGTTATTCCAACAGGATAAAAACCACTCACACACGTAGAGAAGGAACAGCATCTCTGGTTGACAGTATGTAACAGAAAACAAGGACAGTCAAACATAAGTAAAACTATAGTCTGGAGAGGCTACTGAGGGACTTGAATCCCAAATTTGATTTTATACTATTAGCAACAAGGAGTCACTAAACAGTTTAGAATAGGCCAGTGAAATGAATAAAATCATAGCTAAACTGGCTCAATTAATACTTTAATCTTGAAGTGGAAAAAATGACTTAAATAATTAGTGTCTCTCTATATTAGAACTACTGCTTAAAAGAATGCCTTGATATGAAAGAAATTGTTGGCTAAAAGGAATTAGCTATAGAGTTCAACTACTTTCATGAATTCACAAATAATGGAGATGGCTGACTAGGCCCATATAATGTCCTTGGTATCATAATAAACCAATGAAACAGTGAAATATCAATATTTTAACAAATATTCATGTAGAATATATTACCCTTGTTTGCATGTTTAGCACGAAGAAAAAATGTAAAAGCCAAGCCAAATTCTATGCTAGTTTGAGAATAGCAAGCTATAATTATATAAACAGATGTTTCAACAGTACAAAACAGAGATGATCTTTGAAACAAGAAGTATTTAATAATATGCTGTATAATATAATTAAAAGTTTTAATTTGGCTCAAAAAAAATCTGTGATATCAAATCAGAAAAGTAACATCAGATTTATATCTGAAGAGCACATCTTAAGAGTTCCTCCAGAAGCTGGCTTACTGTTCAGGGAATGGGAGAACTGACTTGGTGCAGATGAACTTGATTTGCCTTATTTAGTCAGCAGACTCAGCCCTGGAACTTACACTGGGGTCATGCGTGGGCCAACACTGCAACAGCAGAACAGCAGCAGAATCAATAGTTATGTCACTTCCCCTACACTGTATTAGTTATTCTATGGATCACTTGAAGACAAACATTCTCAATAAATTTAAATATAACTATTCTCTTCAAATGCTAAGAAAAGTTTAAGTAGAAAGACACAAAAGATTAAGAACTTTCTTTCCATGCCTTTTTCTATTAAAATATTATATTCAACTCCATTTCTATCCAACATGAAGGAACAGACACTGAATTTGCCCTATTGACTAAAGAAACTTAAAAACCAAACAAAATATATAAAACCACATTCCTGAAGAAACTAAAAATCAAGGAATGGAAAATAAACTAGGTAAAGATGCCTACAACGAACTCAGCTAACTGCCTGGGGGATGTTTCCAGGCCATGGCATGAGGAAGATCGACCCAGGAGGGGCCCAGTGGTCGCTGAACTCAAGGAGCTGGAGAAGGAAGTCCCCAGAGACCAAGGTGGCTGGATCCGTAAGACAGAGTTCGAGAGAGGAGAGAGAGAGAGTGTGCTGAGATCTGCAAAAGATCACCCTCGAGGACTCTGTTTAATGCACACATGAGGAAACCACAGGAGGTAGAGCAAGAACCACCCAAAACAATTAGAAGAATAATCTTAAAACTCAATATGATCAGGAATAGTATCTGTACTCATCAGCCAGGCTCAACAACCTCATTACCAGTAGAACATCAGACATGGTATTCAGAAGAATTTTTACCTAAGTAGTGGGAAAATTAACTCTAGTTTCTAGTTTCACCTAACAAAACTTAAAAGCAAGATATGGAAGGGTCAGACAACTTCCAAATAACTGCAGACAAAAAAGCTCAAGAAAATTTACAGAAATACAAATAACCATAACTGAGAAGAAAAATTCACAATATCTAGTATCCAACACATTCTAGAAGCAAGAGAATATCATCTATAAAGAGAAGTCAATCAATTGAAACTGACATAAAAATCACATAATGATAGGATTAACAGGTAAGAACACGAAAACCATTATCTTCATCTGCAACTTCCTTATCTCCAAAAAGCTATAGGAAAGACTGAACAAGTAGAGGCATGAAATGGAATGAACAACAACAAAAATAGACAGATACAGATATAGATGTATTCCCCCCAGAAAAAAACCCCAAATCAAACTACTAGGGATGTAAACTACAATACCTGAGATTAAAAAAAAAATACTAGATAAAACTAACAAATTAGACAATACAGAAAGACAAAGATTAAAGAACATGACACAAAGCAAGAGCAGCCTACCCAAAATGAAACACAAAGACCAAAACAAGAAAAAGCACATTAGTGACCTGTGCAACAATTCAGCAGCTTAATTAACTTGTAATTGGAATCCCTGAATTAGGAGAGGAAGGTGACAGAAAAACATATTGAAAGAAATAATGGAAGAAATAAGTGGGTACAATTGCAATATTTCCAGAATCTCTTGCCTAGCTTTAGTGCTTCTCCATATCAGTAGGTGTTTCCAAGGGGTGGAGAGAAGTAGTCCATCTCCATATCAATAGGTAATTACAATGGCAAGCAAGGGCTTATCTGGACCAGAGAGGTTGGGTGGAGCTCTCTCTTCTGCAGCCAGGTGGAGAGAGACACAGGACTACTGTTTGTAAGAATTAAAAGTGTTTCTTAAACTTTATTTCTCCCTTTGACTGACTTCGGTTTCAAAGGTGTTTTGTTCTGGGATTTTCCCCATGGAGTTACATTTGGCGGTAGTCAGCAGGACCTCGGAACCGAAAATCTGTCTCCATGGGTGTGAGCCTTGGGCGGGCTGACTCTAGGGATGGTGGGGACGCCCCAGTGCCTGCAGCAGTAGAGGGTGCAGCTTCACTCAGGAACCCCCTATATGTGGGGCTTCCAACTGGGCAGCCCCTAGTGGGGAACTGGTCTAGGGTAAGGCACTTCCTAGAGGGGTGGGGCCTTCCCCAGAACTGGGGAAGGGTGGAGACACCGGAAGCTGCAGAATTAGCCCTCTGTCAGAGAGAAGGCTGCTTAGAGGCCCTGACTGGCTGTGTAGCAGCTGGGATTATAAGATCTCTTTTTGTCAAGATAGTAGAACATGTTACAGAGGAGAGAAAGAGGGTTATTGAGGAGAGAGACAATTATTGAGGGGAGATAGAGACTTTGGCAGGAAACAGACACCAGCATCACTTGGAGGAGTGGTGATGACCTATGGGATGCCCTTAAGAAAGAGAGACAACTGGAGAGGGATTAACAATGGTGGCATGAGAGGTGAGACACAGGCTTCTCCTAAAACCGCATATAATGCAAAAATATAATTAATACAACTAATCCTGAAAGAGCAACAGGGAAGAGGGCTGCGCCAGATTGCATACACCTGGAGAAAAGAGCAGACCTCACAGAACAGGGTAATGTAACAAAGCTGTGGCCCGGCGGGACCCAAGCCCTTCCCCCATCCCAGCTCACTGGCAGGAGGAAGAGAAACGGAGTGGAGAGGGAGTGGAGGCCTGGGACTGCTGAATACCTAACTCCGGAGATCTGCTCGGGGAGCACAAACCTACATTTCATGGTGCTTGCATGACACTCCCATGATTACAGGGCTGGAAAGCTAAGACAGGCACAATTCCTGGAGAGACTGAGATTCCAGCCACCTGTGGAAAGCAGGGATCCATATCCCGCTCCTCTGGGACAAAAGAAAGGCAGGCAGTGTGAGAGACTTCCTAACAAGGACGCCCTTAGCAAGAGGCCTGCTAAAGGGACAAGAATTGCACAGAGCTTACTGCTCAGGAAGCAGAGAGGACAGGTAGACAAAATTGTCCAGGTGCACTCTGCCAGGCAGGTTGGGAGCTTTGCCATATAGACTCTCATATTTAAGGAGGAAAAAGAAATCTTCCTCCTTAGACCATCCTCAGGTGCTCCAGCTCCCTGGCTGGCTACACAGCTCCAAGGACCACCTCGGTGATACACAGTCAACTGCACATTTCTCCCGGCCAGCCTCACCTGGCTCACAAACCGGCAAACCCTACCCTGGCGTTAGCCCACCCAGAGGGAAGATCGGTCTACAGCAACTAAAAACGCAAAGCACAGAGGCTTATACCTGTGTGCTCGGCCCACTGGTTCAGGCAGTGGAGACAGGGACAGCAGCTGGGAAACAGGAAACAGCTCTTTCCTCCCCCCAGACACCAATACCATTCCCCTGTGACCACTGACATTGCTTCAGGGCTGCTCCAGGGAGTAGAGCTTCTGGGCACTAGAGGGCACCATATACAAATATGAAACGCCAAGGAAACCTGGTCCAGAGTAAAATTATTAATACAACTCCTGAGAAAGATTTAAATGACATTGATCTCATGACTCTTCCAGAAAGGGAGTTCAAAATAAAAATCATTAACATGCTCATGGAGATACGGAAAGATATTCAAGAACTCAGAAATGAATTCTGGTCAGAGATCCAATCATTGAAGAGCACAATGGACGGTATAAAAAGAAGATAAGATACAGTGGAGGAGACAATAAATGAAACAGAAAGTAGAGAAGAGGAATACAAGAGGCTGAGTCACAGAGAGAAAAAAGATCTCTAAGAATGAAAGAATATTGAGAGAACTATGTGACCAACTCAAACAGAACAATATTCGCATTATAGGTGTACCAGAAGAAGAAGAGAGAAAAAAGGATAGAAAGCATCTTTGAGGAGGTAACTGCTGAAAACTTCCCCAATCTGGGAAAGGAGATAGTCTCTTAGTCCATGGAGGTGCACAGATCTCCCAACACAAGGGACCCAAGCAAGACAACAGCAAGACATATAGTAATTAAAATGGCAAAGATCAAGGATAAGGACAGACTATTAAAAGCAGTCAGAGAGAGAAATAAGATCACATACAAAGGAAAGCCCATCAAGCTATCATCAGACTTCTCAACAGAAACCTTACAGGTCAGAAGGGAGTGGCATGATGTATTTAATGCAATGAAGCAGAAGGGCCTTGAACCAAGAATACTGTATCCGGCAAGGTTATCATTTAAATCTGAAGGAGGGATTAAACAATTTCCAGATAAGCAAAAGATGAGAGAATTTACCTCCCACAAACCATCTCTACAGTGCATTTTGGAGATACTGCTATAGATGGAAGTGTTCCTACGGTTTAATAGCTGTCACCAGGAGTAATAAAACCACAGTAAAGAAAGTAGAACAGCTAATTACTAAGCAAATGCAAAATTAAATTAACTATCCCCAAAGTCAATCAAGGGACAAAGAGTACAGAATATGATACCTAATATATGAAGAACGGAGGAAGAAGAAAAAGGAGGAAGAAAAAAAAAAGAACCTTTAGACTGTGTTTGTAATAGCATAATAAATGAGTTAAGTTAGACTCTTAGATAGTAAGGAAGTGAACCTTGAACCTTTGGTAACCATGAATCTAAAGCCTGCAACGCCAGTAAGTAAATACCTATCAATAATCACCCTAAATGTAAATGGACTGAATGCACCAATCAAAAGACATAGAGTCACTGAATGGATAAAAAAACAAGGCCCATCTATATGCTGCCTACAAGAGACTCACTTTAAACCCAAAGACATATACAGACTGAAAGTAAAGGGATGGAAAAAGATATTTCATGCAAATAATACAGAGAAAAAACCAGGAGTTGAAGTACTTGTATCAGACAAAATAGACTTCAGAACAAAGAAAGTCACAAGACACAAAGAAGGACATTACATAATGATAAAAGGGTCAATCCAACAAGAAGATATAACCATTATAAATATCTATGTGCCCAACACAGGAGCACCTACATATGTGAAACAAATACTAACAGAATTAAAAGGAGAAATAGAATGCAATGCATTCATCCTAGGAGACTTCAACACTCTACTCACTCTGAAGGACAGATCAACCAGACAGAAAATAAGTAAGGAGACAGAGGCACCGAACAACGCATTAGAACAGATGGACCTAACGGACATCTACAGAACTCTACACCCAAAAGTAGCAGAATACACATTCTTCTCAAGTGCACATGGAACATTTTCAGGAATAGATAGATCATACACTAGGCCACAAAAAGAGCCTCGGTAAATTCAAAGATTGAAATTGTACCAACCAGTTTCTCAGACCACAAAGATATGAAACTAGAAATAAATTACGCAAACAAAACGAAAAATCCCGCAAACACATGGAGGCTTCACAAAATACTCCTAAATAATCAATGGATCAATGACCAAATAAAAACAGAGATCAAGCAATATATGGAGACAAATGACAACAATAATTCGACACCGCAAAATCTGTGGGATGCAGTGAAAGCCATGCTAAGAGGAAAGTATATTGCAATACAGGTCTACCTCAGGAAAGAAGAACAATCCCATATGAGCAGTCTAAACTCACAATTAACGAAACTAGAAAAAGAAGAACAAATGAGGCCCAAAGTCAGTAGAAGGACGGACATGATAAAGATTAGAGCAGAAAGACATAAAATCGAGAAGAATAAAACAATAGAATCAATGAAATCAAGAGATGGTTCTTGGAGAAAATAAACAAATAAACCCCTAGCCAGACTTATCAAGAAAAAAAGAGTCTACTCACATAAGCAGATTCGGAAATGAGAGAAAAATCACTATGGACACCACAGAAACACAAAGAATTATTAGAGAATACTATGAAAAACTATATGCTAACAAACTGGATAACCTAGAAGAAATGGACAACTTTCTAGAAAAATACAACCTTCCACGGCTGACCCAGAAAGAAACAGAAAATCTCAACAGACCAATTACCAGCAATGAAATTGAACTGGTAATCAAAAACCTACCTAAGAACAAAACTCCTGGCCCAGATGGCTTCACCACTGAATTTTATCAAACACTTAGTGAAGACCTAATAGCTATCCTCCTTAAAGTTTTCCAAAGAGTAGAAGAAGAGGGAATACTTCCAAACTCATTCTGTGAGACCAGCATCACTCTAATACCAAAACCAGGCAAAGACACCACAAAAAAAGAAAATTACAGACCAAAATCCCTGATGAATATAGATGCAAAAACCCTCAACAAAATATTAGCAAACCGAATTCAAAAATACATCAAAAAGATCATCCATCATGATCAAGTAGGATTTATTCCAGGGATGCAAGGATGCTACAACATTCGAATATCCATCAACATCATCCACCACATCAACAAAAAGAAGGACAAAAACTACATGATTATCTCCATAGATGCTTAAAAAGCATTCGACAAAATTCAACATTCATTCATGATAAAAACTCTCAACAAAATGGGTATAGAGAGCAAGTACCTCAACATAATAAAGGCCATATATGACAAACCCACCACCAACATTATACTTAACAGTGAGAAGCTGAAAGCTTTTCCTTTAAGATTGGGAACAAGACAAGGATGCCCACTCTCTCCACTTCTATTCAACATAGTACTGGAGGTCCTAGCCAAGGCAATCAGACAACACAAAGAAATAAAAGGCATCCAGATTGGCAAGGAAGAACTCAAACTGTCCCTGTTTGCAGATGACATGATATTGTACATAAAAAACCCTAAGGAATCCACTCCAAAACTACTAGATCTAATATCTGAATTCAGCAAAGTTGCCAGATACAAAATTAATACGCAGAAATCTGTGGCATTCCTATACACTAACAATGAACTAGCAGAAAGAGAAATCAGGAAAACAATTCCATTCAAAGTTGCATCAAAAAGAATAAAATATCTAGGAATAACCTAACCAAGGAAGTAAAAGACCTATGCTCTGAAAACTACAAGACACTCATGAGAGAAATTAAAGAAGATACCAATAAATGGAAACACATCCCGTGCTCATGGATAGATAGGAAGAATTAATATTGTCAAAACGGACATCCTGCTTAAAGCAGTCTACAGATTCAATGTAATTCCTATCAAAATACCAAGAGCATTCTTCAACGAACTAGAGAAAATCATTCTAAAATTCATATGGAACCACAAAAGACCCCGAATAGCCAAAGCAATCCTGAGAAGGAAGAATAAAGCTGGGGGGATTATGCTCGCCAACTTCAAGTTCTACTACAAAGCCACAGTACTCAAGACAATTTGGTACTGGTACAAGAACAGACCCATAGACCAATGGTACAGACTAGAGAGCCTTGATATAAATCCAACCATATATGATAAATTAATATATGATAAAGAAGCCATGGACATACAATGGGGAAATGACAACCTCTTCAACAGCTGGTGTTGGCAAAACTGGACAGCTACATGCAAGAGAATGAAACTGGATTATTGTTTAACCCCATACACAAAAGTAAACTTGAAATGGATCAAGGACCTGAATGTAAGTCTTGAACCATAAAACTCTTACAAGACAACATAGGCAAAAATCTCCTAAATATAAGCATGAGCAACTTCTTCCTGAACGCATCTCCTTGAGCAAGGGAAACAAAAGCAAAAATAAACTCATTGGGGTACATCAAACTAAAAAGTTTCTGTACAGCAAAGGACACCATCAACAGAACAAAAAGGCATCCTACAGTATGGGAGAATATATTTGTAAATGGCATATCCGACACGGGGTTAACATCCAAAATATATAAAGAACTTACACACCTCAACACCCAAAAAGCAAATAATCTGGTTAAAAAATGGGCAGAGGATATGAAGAGATAGTTCTCCAAACAAGAAATTCAGATGGCCAACAGACACATGAAAAGATGCTCCACATCATTAATCATCAGGGAAATGCAAATTAAAACCACAATGAGATACCACCTCATACCAGTAAGGATGGTCAGCATCCAAAAGACTAAGAACAAGAAATGCTGGTGAGGATGTAGAGTAAGGGGAACCCTCCTACACTGCTGGTGGGAATGTAAGCTAGTTCAACCATTGTGGAAAGCAATATGGAGGTTCCTCAAAAACTAAAAATACAAATACCATTTGACCCAGGAATTCCACTCCTTGGAATTTACCCAAAGAATACAACTTCTCAGATTCAAAAAGACATATGCACCCCTATGTTTATCGCAGCACTTTTTACAATAGCCAAGGTATGGAAGCAACCTAAGTGTCCATCAGTAGATGAAAAGATAAAGAAGTGGTACATATACACAATGGAATACTATTCAGCCATAAGAAAGAAACAGATCCTACCATTTGCAACAACATGGATGGACCTGGAGGATATTATGATCAGTGCTAAGCCAGGCAGAGAAAGACAAGTGCCAAATGATTTCCTTCATTTGTGGAGTATAACAACAAAGCAAAACTGAAGGAACAAAATAGCAGCAGACTCAGAGACTCCAAGAAGGAACTAATGGTTACCATAGGGTAGGTACGGGAGGGCAGGTGGAGAGGGAGGGAGAACGAGATTGAGGGGTATTATGTTTAGTACACATGGTGTGGGGGATCACGGGGAAAACAGTGTAGCACAGAGAAGGCAAACAGTGAATCTGTGACATCTTACTACACTGATGGACAGTGACTGCATTGTGGTATGGGTCGGGGCTTGATAATATGGGTAAGTGTAGCCACCACATTGTTTTTTCATGTGAAACCTTCATAAGAGTGTATATCAATAATATCTTAATAAAAATAAAAATATCAAAGGAAAAAAAAAACAAAGAAAGAGAGACAATTATTGAGAACCTGGAAGCTATATTAGCAGTGAGGCAGCCAGAGAATCTGTGTTGCAGGAGGCCGTGGGGGAGTGGAGGAAGGAGCGGTGCCTTCAGTGCCAGAGATGGTGAAGGTGTCAGGGGGGATGGGGGGCGGGGCCAAGGGCCAATCTGTTGCCGAGGCCACTGCCCAAGGCACCAGCCTCTCCTGTATTAAAGCCCTGCCCAGTAGTAATTAAGAAAGTAAAAAAAAACAACTGTGGGCTCCTCAGGGGATGGAGCCACCCCCTCCCCAGGTTATGGAGCACTCCATGTGGTGGCAAGACCTATGGGCCTCTGGTCAGACTAAGACTGTTACCGTGTATCATGTGACTGGCCATTTGCCTTTGGCATCCCCAGGGAATGATGAAGCCAACACACTGGCCCAAGTGCACTGACTAGAAGGAAAGCCTGCCAGTGATGTAGCCCGTTGCACACAGGGCAAAAGACAATGTGGGCTGTAGCCTGTCAGTGGGGCTTGCCATTTACCTTTAAGGAAGTCAGCAGAGCCCAGAAGGAATGACCTGTGTGCTCTAAGAGCGATTTACACTGAGTCCCCCAGCAACATGGGACAATAGTAAGGGGGCCAATACCCCCTGTCAGGTGGCAGATAGACTATATTGGGCCTCTGCCCGTATCAGAAGGATATGACTATGCCATGACTTGTGTGGACACAGCTACTGGCCTGTTGGTTGCTTTTCCTGCACATCATGCATATCAGCAAACCACCAAGAGGGGCCTAGAGCATCTCTTTGCAGTCTATGGCTGGCCATAGGTGATTGAGAGCAATCAAGGCACCCACTTTACTGGACATGCATTATGAGTATGGGTACAGCAATTAGAAATAAAGTGGAAGTTTCATGTACCATATAATCCTGCCAGAGCAGGCATAAAAGAGAGGTACAATGGTTTGTTGAAATCTGGACTCAAGTCGGATACCAATAGTCTACGGGGCTGGTCAGTTTGCTATGGCATTTGAATGACAAGCCCCGAAAAGGAGCCTTGCCCTGTGGATATGCTAACACACATTGCTGTCTCTCCTATACAGCTGTATGTGCAAACCAAAGAGGAGTTACTGAAGCCAGGACATGGCCAGCAGAACAACACCCTGCTGCCAGCCCTTCCTGCATTAAACCCTGGAGATGCTGTTGAGTGGACATGGCCTTGGACGTTTCGACCCATGGACCAGTGATGGCTGGCCCTCTGTCACCTTGGGGAAAAGGCCTGGAAGCTGGCCTCATGTGTATTCCTGGAGTAACAGCAGAATGGCCCCCAAAGATCACAGTAGTGCACCCAAAACGTCCGGGAGGTAAGAGCATCTACAGGGAAGTTTTATCTTCATGGCCAGTGCATATACCTCCTATAGCCTATACTGACCTCTGTAACTCCCACAGGGAAGGGGGTGAAGGTCTGGTACACTAAAGCAGGACAAGATCCCATTCCTGCCACTGTCCTATCACAGGACCACTTCTCTTGCATGTATCCTACCTGATGGACAAGATTTGCCTATGCTGGTGTCATTAAAACATGTATCTTATCGCCCTTAAGGTTATTTTCTTCTATAGTCCTTGTGGCCTGGATGCACCCCCCTGGCTGCAGCTGCCGTGTGATGATTGCTCTGAACTCCCTACATGTTCAGTTACTGCCTGCCTGTGGAGTAGGCAAGCTATGGACTTAACCTGCATAGGACTTTGAACCTAGCTGAATCCTCCGGCCTGAGGATTAACATGATTTTATGTTATTAGTCTAGTTACAATGCTCCAGTTTTCTCACAAAGGGACCATTGTGGAAGATGGGGAAGATGTAGATTGTGAGCTGTGATTTCTGGAGGGGTGGGCTGTGGGTAAAATTGCAATATTCCCAGAATATCTGGCCTGGCTTTAGTACATCTCCATATCAATAGGTTTTTCCAAGGGGTGAAGAGAAGTAGTCCCATCTCCTTACCAACAGGTAATTACAAGGGCATGTGAGGGCTTATCTGAACTAGAGAGATTGATGGAGCTCTCCTCTTCTGCAGCCGGGTAGAGAGAGACACAGAATGACTGCTTATAAAAAATAAATAGGTTTCTTAAGCTTTATTTCCCCCTTTGACTGATTTTGGTTTCAAAGGTATTTTGTCCCGGGATTTTCCCCCCAGAGTTACAAACTATTTCCAGAATTTTCTTGAAATTATAAGCCTGAGGAACCAAACTTCAAAGAACCCCAAATACAAGAAACATGAAGAATATCACCCAAAGATATATCATAATATAATTGCTTAAAACTAGGGACAAATGAAAAAATCTTAATAGCAGCTAGAAAGAAAAAGGACACATGTAAAAAGAGACAAACATCATGATGACAGATTTCTCATCAGAAACAGTGCAAGCCAGAAGACAATGAAGCAACAGCTTAAAAGTACTGAAAGTAAAATAATGCCCACCTAAAACTGTTTGTCATGCTAACGTATGTTTCAAAAACAAAGGTGACATAAAAATCAGTACAGAAATCTATGAACAGAAAACAGAGGAACAACAAAGAAAGTCAATGAAAAGAAAAGGTGATTATTTGAGATACTGATAAAATTGATAAACCTGTAACCCAGGTGATTAGGAAAGAGATCAGTCTCCCAAATAACCAATATCAGGAATGAGAAAAGTGACATCACTACAGAATCTACATATATTAGTTCGTAAAGGAACAGTATGAACAACTTCATGCTAATAAGTTTATGCTAATAAGTTCACCAATCCTTGAAAGACACAAATGAGCTCTTTTGAGAAGGAAAAGATAAATTGAATAGCCCATTTATCTATTAAAGAAACTGAACCTGTAAAAACCTTCCAGAGGGGAAAAAACCTCCAGGCCTAAATACTTTTCTAGGGAAATCTACCAAACAGTTAAGGAATGATATAAACTCTACAAACTCTCCAGGAAAATGGAAAAGAAAAAGAGTGGGAAGTAATATTTCTCAATTCATTCTATGAAGCCAACAAAACCAGACCAGGGCATGACAAGAAGCATAATCTATAGATCAACAGCCTTCATGAATATTTGAAAAATTCTAAATAGCTTTGGCAAATCAAATTTAGAAATATATTGAAAACAACACATCGTGACCAAGTGTGCTTTGTCACAGGAATGCAAGCTTAGTTTAATTTGCAAAAATCAATGTAATTCACAATGAAGAACTAAAAAAGAAAAATGGTCTCATCTCAATAGATGAAGAAAAAGCATTTGATAAAACCAAACATTTCTGAATAAAAAAATTTTTTTCAGCAAACTCGTAATAGAAGGGAACTTCAACTTGATAAAAAAAGCATCTATAAGAAACTTATTGCTAACACATAATTAAGAATGAAAATCTGAGTGTTTTCTCCTTTAATATCATTAAATGAGACAACCAAGCCCTTTCTCACCACTTTTATTTTATTGAAGGTTCTAGCTAGTGAAATAGGTAACAAAAAGGAAAGTAAGGGCAACCAAATCAGAGGAAGTAAAAAGTGTTTGATGTCAATCATCTAGGTAGGAGATCTAATAGGATCTATAAAAAAGCTACTAAGACAAATGTGAGGTTAGGAAGGTTGCAAGATACAAGATAAATATTCAAAGCCTACTGTATTTCTATTATTACTGTATTCCAACAATGATTAATCAGAAATTGAAAATTTTTAAATACCATTTACAATAACATTTAAAAATAAAAGCTACTTAGAAATAAATCTGACAAAAGATAAGCAAAACCTGTACATTAAAAACTACAAAACATTGCTGAGAGAGATTAAATAAGATCTAAATAAATCAAGATACTCTGTCTAAAGATTTAAAGACTATATTGTTAAAGATGTCAATTCTCTCCCAAATGGATCTACAAACTCAAAGCATTTCCAATTAAAATCCTAGAAGATTACTTTGTAGAAACTGACAAACTGATTTTAAATTCACATGAAAATTTAGGGAACCTAGAAATAGCCACAACAATTTGAAAAAGAATAATAGAGTTAGAGGGCTTACATCACCTGACTTCAGTACTTATTATAAAGTTACAGTAATAAAGACACTGCAACACTGGCATAAAGGTAGACAGACAGATATATGGAGGATAAAATCCAGAAATACTCCCAGACATACATGGTCAACGGATTTTTGATGAAGGTGCAAAGGCAATTAAGGGGAAAAAAGATAATCTTTCTAAGAAATAGTGCCAGAACAACTGAATAGCCATATGCAGAAAAATTAACTTTGATCCATACCTTGTGTGAGCAACTCAAAATAGGTCATCAGAAATATAAAGCTGTAAAGCCTTTAGAAAACCACATAGGAGGAAATCTTTGGGATTTGGATTAGGAAATTAGACTGCCAAAAACACAATCCTTAAAGGAAAAATTAGTAAGTGGTACCTCATCAAAATGAAAACTTTTGTTCTATAAAAGAGCATTTGAAAATGATGTGAACAAAAGCTATATAGTAAGAGAAAATATTTGCACATATCTGACAGAGGACTAGTATCTAGAATAAATAAAGCACTTTCAAAACTCAACAGTATGTTGATAACGGGGAAGGCTACACATGTTTATGGGCAGAGGGTATATGGGAAATTTTTGTACTTTCTATTCAATTAAGTTGTAAAGCTAAAACTGCTTTTAAAAAGTCTATTTTCTTTTAAAAACTCAACAGCTTAAAAAATCCAATTAGAAAATGAAAGACATGAACAAGCATTTCACCGAAGAAGATCCAGTTAGCAAAGAAGCACATGAAAAGATGTTCACCACCACCAACTACTGGGAAATGCAAATCAAAGCCAGCATCGCTATCACTACACACCTGACAGACGGCTATAAGGGAAACAGTGACGACAAAAAATTCCGGCAAAGATATGAAGACACTGGATCGCTCACACATTGATGATAGGAATATGAAGTAATATGGCCATTTTGGAAAAGTTTAGCATTTTTTAAATGATTCTAAACTATTATCATACAACACAGCAACTGCACCATGGGCATTTGCCAGAGAAATGAAAACAGATTTACAAAGAACCTGCACATAAATGTACAGCTTTATTCATGACAGTAAAACACTAGAAACGGCCCAGTTGTCCTTCAATGAGTAAATAGTTAGACAAAATATGACACATAGATAAATACCATAAAATTCTTTATAATGAGAAGAACTGTTAATATGTGCAACAACTTGGATGAATGTCCAAAGAATTATACTGAGTGAATAAAGCCAGTCCCAAAAATGGCGTAGGGAGAGAAGAGGGGGGAAGGTTGGAAGGAGGATGTAAGTGGTTCAAAGGCCAATGCAAGAGATCACAGCAGCGATGGAACTGTACTGTTATCTTGACTGTGGTGGGAGATGTTATGAGTCTACATTTCTGATAAAATTGTACAGAAGTACACATGCACACCCGAGTACAAGTAAAACCGTAGAAGTCACAGTAAAACTGATAGACTGCAACAATATCAGTATCCTGGTTTCAATACTGAGCTGTAGTTTTGCAAGATGTTACCGTTAGACAAAGCTGGGTAAAGTGACTGTTTTTTTAAATCAAGCCACCTTTTTTTTTTAATTAACTGACATACATTAAAATAATTCACAATGTCATAACATCTTCAGTTTTTCCACATATGCTCTGACTTATAGCTTTTCTTCCACTTCAAACATACACCAAAATGCAAAGGAGCTATTACCTTAATTAAATAGCACACAAAAATATGACCATTATTTTTAACCTAACTTTAAGCTTCAAAATAGTGAATGAAAACACCAGAAATGCTCATGCTCTACACTGAGAAAACTGTACTGTAATCACATGGCAATAAACATATATAAGATATAGTAAATTACACAGGACAAAAAAATCTTAATAAAGTCCTACTAAACATATTCTCAGTTAATTGGAGCTCTTTATTGATAAACTGTTTTTATGTGAAAAAAGTACATGGTAAAGGAAGAAATTCACTGCAAATTTAAAAACAATGATTACTTCATGAAAATGGTAATTCTTGTTGTTTAAAATTTTGTACTTAGAAAAGCACTGTCAATTGAACTCTGTGAAATCAAAACATTCTTTAATCTGCATTGTCCACATAGTGCTGTTAATATATATAATAGCCATATGTGGCTATTAAGCCTTGATATGTGGCTAGTGAACTAAATTACCGAACCCACTGAGTTCAGAGCAATAGTGCATTTTCACCAGCAGAGGGCAGGTATGTTATAAACACCAGGTACCTGCATTTCACATGTTTAAGAAGTCCGGACACAAGAATATTCACTTACACAAAAGGAATTGTAATTCTTGAAGCAAGAGAGAAAAGAAAGTATGCTAAAAGAAAAACGTATATTTTTCAAAAATAATCTGACAGGTCTCCCCAGAAACCAGTTTTTGTCAACTTTACCAGTTTATTTAAGAGTTAATTATAATCTAACAAAACAAAATAACCATGACAAATAAAATGTCAACAAAGCCTTATTTTCAATGTCATTTACATACATACTAACAATATTTCCTGGGCTGCAAAATAAACTCTAAACAATTTTCCTAACAGACTGTAAAAGCTGTCAGAATTCATAGGAAAAATAAAGCATTTGTTTCTAAAGTAAACAAAATGCAGAAAACAAAACAGGCAATGAAACGGGCAAAGGTGCTTTAAAAAATAGCAGAGGTTTGCCAGAGAAAAACTTGAGAAATGGTGCCAACCGAATGAAGATTCACTTTGATCTCACTACACAGCAGGTAAAAAACAAACTCTGAAGTAGTTTAGGTTCGGTTTTTAAAAGACTCTGTCGTAAGAGCTTAGAAAATAGTTTCAACGTCTACCAAAATAAAAATACCCTTTTCTAGCCCTTTTTACCTCCTTATTGCTTTACTTTTCTGACTATACCCTCTGCTTCAAGGCCTCCTCCTGAAGACTCTCTGCTGTTTTCCTTGCAGACTTGCAGGTCCCTATGCAGGTCTTTAACCACTCACTTCCTCCTGCTGCCTCCCAAAGTCTTGGTCGCCCACCCTCTGATGTACAAACGTCTAATCCATTTTGACTTTGATGAACATTTCCATGCAAGTGTCTCCCACATTAACAATCATCCCCTTGTCTAACCTCTCTCCTAAATTTCTGCCTGGTATCTATACCTGCCTCCAGGAATGTGAAAAACATGTGAACTAACTGGCTTACCAGCTTCTCCCTACCTAGAGAAATTTTGCCACTCTTCTCCTTTGTCTGTACTCTTCTTCAAGAACTACCTGTTTTATTAAAAGCCTTCCCCAACTCCTGCTCTCAGTGATTTTTACTTTCATAAGCACCTGATTTCCTATATTAGAGCATTTCTGTTAACATAGCAAGTGTGTTGTTTCCTGTGGTAAATAAAACAATCTTTATTTAAACATACAAAAATAATATATGCTTACTAGTAGTCAAAGCCATTGGTTTTTACAAATCTGACTAAATGATATTTTATATAAACTAAAAAAGAAAAAGACAAAGAGAAATATATTGGGTCAGGTCTTATTTCTCTGGAAGAGAATCACCAAAGTCATGGATATCTGCAAAATATCTCTAAGACCACTGAGATAAGTTAGCTTTCCATATTGCTTTTACTGTGATTATTACCTTTGGACAGAATGTCTTCAACTGGAATATATGTTATTATTGCACTAAGCATTCTTTCTCCCTCATGAATCATTTATTCATTCAACAAATATTTTACCTAGCACCTATGTGCCAAGAGGTACTCTGGACACTGAACGAAAAGACAGAAACCCCTGACTTCTTATATTCTATAAAGGGAGACAGGGATTTAACAATATTAAGTATACAGTATATTTGACTGAGGACCCAACCTAGATGAGGAGGCCCAGATATATGCATGTGTGGAAGAATATTCCAAGGACAGAGAATAGCAAGTTGCAAGGCACTGAGGCCAAAACCTGATTAGGACTGTCAAGCACCAGGAGGGCAGCATGGGCTACAGTAAGGGCTTTGGCTTTCACTCCGACATACAGCACAACGGAGGGTTTGATGTACAGCACCGACATGATCTAGCTGATCTGACTTGACTTTAAAGATCACTCTGATAGATGGCGGCAAGAGTAACAGCCAGGAGACCAACTGGGAGACTACGGAGTCAACACGGGGATGGTTCCAAAGTTTGGGGCTAGAGCAAAAGAGCAGAGTAAAATGGAGACGACCGCCCAACGAGCAGGCTTAGAGGAAGAAGCTCAAGAATTCAGTTAAGATGTGTTCATTTGGAGCTGCCGAATCAACAGCCACATGCAACCGGATATACCACTATGGAGTTCTGGAGCCATGTCTTTTAGCCTAAAGACACATATTTGAGAACTGACTTACAGCTGATAGTGGAAAGTAAGAGACTGGATGAGTTCGATAAGTAAATGCAAACAGAAAAGAGGTTCAAGAACCAAGTCATATGGGGCAATCCTCCCAGCTCTTCTGATAAAAAAAAACCAGTGCCCAATGCTACTTTGCTCAATTCTAGCTCTGTTTCTATGTCCAGTGATGGAAATTCCTAAATAATACAAAAAGCCTTGGGGTCAGGATTCACATGTTACACAATTTCAATCCATATGGCAATTAGCAGTTGTGCCTTATACATAACAGGTGCTCTGAGAAACCTGTGAAATGAATACTTCTTTAAGTAACCCCTGGATAAAATCCAAGACAGTGATTAGCCTTAGATGTTCTGGTGTATTCTCATGGTTTTCAGTGGTTCTTTTCAAGATGCTCTTGAAAAACATGATGATGGAGAAGTAAAATTAGAAGAACATTTATTACACATTTTTCAAATGCTTTTTAAACAACAGCTAGACAACACTAACAGAGCTCCACGATAATCTTTTTTCTGACCGGCATCCTACAGTGATTAGGGGTCGACCTTAAGGAGTCAACAGCTAATTTAATTATTCAGTCACACTGGCTTTGCAATAATAGTTAATTCGAGTTTTTACCTTTTCATTCCCTTGACATGTTTACAGACTCTGAGCTTGTGAGAATAGTTGATATATGCTGAAAAATAGTCATTCAATACAAGATTATATAAATGTCCAAATACGTATGTGGATAAAATGAAGGTTCCTGTGGCCAGGATTCTCACTCAGCCCTGGATGGCTAGCTCGCTACACATGTGGACAGTGACTGTATATAGAGCTCCACCCAGTGCTCTGGGCGACACGGTGGCAAGGCTGCAGGAGAGCAGAGGCTGGAGTGGTGGCAGCACCAAGGACAGAGACTTAGACGGCTGCAGGGGCAGAGAGGCCCAAAGGCAGAGACGGGCTTGCTGCATGCAGCTCATTCTGAGTGGATGGAATTTTAGTGATTGACCTGCCACCGTGGGAATAAAGTTGGGTATAAACCCTTTCACCCCAAAAATGTTCCACTGTCATTTTTTGGTCTCATTGAATCCATAGAAAACTTGCCCGGGGCTGAAACCCAATGGCAAGGCAAACGCTTAAGAAAAAAAGGCTAGTTAATTACTGCTAATCTTCTTACTGAAAAACAAACTGCTTCCAAAATTTTTAAGACCAGTTTTTAAGTCCAGAAGGATCCCCTTTATTTGTTGGCAGCTTTAATTTTTATTATCAAAATTTGAAAAATAGAAAGTACAGAAACAGTACAGTGAATACCCACTTATCCACTGCCCAGATTCAACAACTGTTAATATTCTCCCACATTTTCATTTTTTTATGTTGAAGTATCTTAATGTCAGACATCAAGAAATCACCCTAAATACTTCAGTATGAATTGGTAAAAAATAGAATTTTCTCCCCATAACCACAAAACCATTATCACACCTACCCCAATTAACAACAGTAGTTCTCAATGTCATCTAATATTCAGGACGTATTCTATTTCCCACAACTGTGCTTCCAAAAAATTTTTTTTGTAACGGTCTGTTTCAAAAACAGTGTCCTCTCAAGGACATACACTGTGTTTGGTTAGGTCTCTTAAATTCCTTTTAATTTAGAAAAGCCCCCTTTCCAACTTTTTCCATGTAACTGACTTGGTAAAGAGATAATGAACTTAGGTTTAATATGAAGAATAATTACCTCTATTTAAAATATTTTCAGAGGACACGTATATACATGAAATGTCACTGATCAGTACAATGCTCATTTCATGTGAATACTAAATGTAATTTGAATATGCATATTTAAGGCCTACCATAAAGATCAAAGCTCAGCTGAGGTAGACTGGTCTAAAGAGCTGCTCCTTAGCTCTGCTTTAACAGTAAGAGTCATTTAGGACTGCTACTCTCCTCTAAAAAAGCCTTTTAAACTAAAGGAACTTAAGATTTGATGTGAAAAAGTAAGTTTATTCAAGCTGAACATATAGTAACTTTAGCCATTTCTATGTCTAGTTACATATACACATGTAGTTTTCACATTCATTTAAACATATGAAAATATTTTTATGTGTTTTTCCAATTTGATCTAAATCTCACTAGGTGTGGGCTGGCAGCCTGTTGTCATACTTCAGATATCTGGTAACATTTTCACTGTGAAATTTAAGGACCTCAAATAGTTTCTGCCTTTTACCATGCTGGTAATATTTTCCTGATAGCTGGACATAATTAATGTCCAGAGTAAAAGCAACTGCTGTGAACAGGCTTTTAGTAGGGTTGGGGTAAGGTGCTGGGGAGAGGAAGCACTCTACAGTTGTATGATTAGGTCACAGTCTTTCGGTAAGCCTCGGCCTCTATCCCGTGAACGTCACACATCTCCATTTGACACCCTCTCCAGTAAGGAGCAGGCTGGAGTTGGGCTTTCCCTTTTCTCACATGAAAGGACAGAGGTGGCAGGAGCTCAGTATTCCTCTTCCCCTATGTCAGCTCAGCTCCAGCTAAAGTTTCTCCAGAGGGCAGACCTTGCTACAAACAGAATGCTCTGGTGTACTTCAAACTGGTTCCTTCTCTCCCTTTCCTGCCATAAGCAGTAGGAGATTTTTCTCCCAAATTCTCTGTGTTGAGCTCCTCAAGGTAAAACTTGCGGATGTGTGGGGACTCTCCATGACTGAGTTTCCCTGGAGTTTCTGACTCTCACATTTGTCCACACTGAGCCTCCAGCAATTTGTTCATTAGTTAAGGTGTTTCTACCCCACTACTACTTCCCAAAGAGTTGTAATTGGAGTTTGGATTCTCCATATTCGCCTGTCTCTCCAATATTGGGGATAGCGATTTGCCCTGTGACCTCACTTCTCTGATGGATGTAAGAAGAAATTTTCATTTTTCACTTTGCTCAGCTTTTTATACTTGTTAGGATGCAGTGGAGGCTTGAGCTCCTTCCAATCTTGGAGACAGAATGAGTGGCAACTGGAAGTGTCTTCACTATATTTTTGAAAACCAGGCATTTATTTAAGGTTAAGAAGCTTTATTTCCTGTTGTTTACAGGCATACTTTAACAACAAGTTAAAACAGTCAAAAGGATTAAAGATGCCAGCATGAGAGGTGAGACACAGGCTTCCTCCTAAAACCGCATATAATATGAAAATATAACTAATACAACTACTCTTGAAAGAGCAACAGGAAAGAGGACTTCACCAAACTGCATACACGTGGAGACAAGAGCAAACCTCACAGAAAAGGGTAACATACTAAAGCTGTGGTCCTGTGGGATCCAAGCCCTTCCCCCACCCCAGCTCACCAACAGAGGAGGAATGGAGCAGGGAGGGAGTGGAGATCTGGGACTGCTGAATACCTAACTCTGGAGATGTGCTCTGGGAGCACAAACCTACATTTCATGGTGCTTGCATGATACTCTCATAATTAGGGGATTGGAATGCTAAGACAGGCAGAATACCTGGAGAGACTAAGATTCCAGCTGCTGGTGGAAAGCAGGGATCCATATCGGGCTCCTCTGGGACAAAAGAAAGGAGGGCAGTCTGAGAGAACTCCTAACAAAGAAGCCCTTAGAAAGAGGGCTGTTAAAGGGGCAAGGATTGCACAGAGCTTACTGCTCAGGAGAAAGGACAGGTAAACAAAACTGTCCGGGTGCACTCTGCCCAGCAGATTGGGAGCTTTCATGATCTTCAGGTGCTCCAGCTCCCTGGCTGGCTACACAGCTCCAAGAACCCCTTCCGTGACAGGCAGACTACTGCACCTTCCTACTGGCCAGCCCCACTGGGCCTGCAAACCGGGACACCCTACCCTGGCATTAGGCCAGCAAGATGGAAGATCTGTCTACAGCAACTAAAAACGCAAAGCACAGAGGCTTATACCTGTGTGCTCGGCCCACTGGTTCAGGCAGCGGGGACAGGCATAGCAACCGGGAAGCAGGAAACACCTCTTTCATCCCCAACAGGCACCAATACTACTCCCCTGCAACCCCGACATTGCTTCAGGGCTGAGCAGCTCCAGGGAGTAGAGCTTCTGGGCACTAGAGGGTGCCATACACGAATATGAAATGCCAAAGGAACCTGGTCCAGAGTAAAATTATTAATACAACTCCTGAGAAAGATTTAAATGACATCGACCTCATGACTCTTCCTGAAATGGAGTTCAAAATAAAAATCATTAACATGTTCAAGGAGGTACGGAAAGATATTCAAGAACTCAGGAATGAATTACGGTCAGAGATCCAATCATTGAAGAGCACAATGGAGGGTATTAAAAGCAGACTGGATATGGTGGAGAAGACGATAAATGAAATAGAAACTAGAGAAGAGGAATACAAAGAAGCTGAGGCACAGAGAGAAAAAAGGATCTCTAAGAATGAAAGACTATTGAGAGAACTATGTGACCAATCCAAACAGAACAATATTCGCATTATAGGGCCACCAGAAGAAGAAGAGAGAGAAAAAGGGATAGAAAGTGTTTTTGAGGAGGTGATTACTGAAAACTTCCCCAATCTGGGGAAGGAGATAGTCTCTCAGGGCATGGAGGTGCACAGATCTCCCAACACAAGGGACCCAAGCAAGACAACAGCAAGACATATAGTAATTAAAATGGCAAAGATCAAGGATAAGGACAGACTATTAAAAGCAGCCAGAGAGAGAAATAAGATCACATACAATGGAAAGCCCATCAAGCTATCATCACATGTCTCAGCACAAACCTTATGGGCCAGAAGGGAGTGGCATGATCTATTTAATGCAATGAAGCAGAAGGGCCTTGAACCAAGAATACTGTATCCGGCAAGGTTATCATTTAAATTTGAAGGAGGGATTAAACAATTTCCAGATAAGCAAAAGATGAGAGAATTTACCTCCCACAAACCATCTCTACAGTGCATTTTGGAGATACTGCTATAGATGGAAGTGTTCCTATGGTTTAATAGCTGTCACGAGGAGTAATAAAACCACAGTAAAGAAAGTAGAACAGCTAATTACTAAGCAAATGCAAAATTAAATTAACTATCCCCAAAGTCAATCAAGGGACAGAATATGATACCTAATATATAAAGAATGGAGGAGGAAGAAAAAGGAGGAGGAAAAAAAAAATAAGAAACTTTATATTGTGTTTGTAATAGCATATTAAGTGAGTTAAGTTAGACTCTTAGATACTAAGGAAGTTAACCTTGAACCTTCGGTAAACACGAATCTGAAGCCTGCAATGCCAATAAGTACATGCCTATCCATAATCACCCAAAATGTAAATAGACTGAATGCACCAATCAAAAGACATAGAGTCACTGAATGGATTAAAAAACAAGACCCATCTATATGCTGTCTTCAAGAGACTCACTTTAAACCCAAAAACATACACAGACTGAAAGTGAAGGGATGGAAAATGACATTTCATGCAACTGATAGGGAGAAAAAAACAGGAATTGCAGTACTTATATCAGACAAAATAGACTTCAAAAAAAAGAAAGTCACAAGAGACAAAGAAGGACATTACATATGATAAAAGGGTCAATCTAACAAGAAGATATAACCATTATAAATATCTATGCACCCAACACAGGAGCTCCGACATATGTGAGACAAATACTAACAGAATTAAAGGGGGAAATAGAATGCAATGCATTCATTCTAAGAGACTTCAACACACCAGTCACTCTGAAGGACAGATCAACCAGACAGAAAATAAGTAAGGAGACAAAGGCACTGAACAACACATTAGAACAGGTGGACCTAACAGACATTAACAGAACTCTATACCCAAAAGCAGAATACACATTCTTCTCCAGTGCACATGGAACATTTTCAAAAATAGATCATATACTAGGGCACAAAAAGAGCCTCGGAATATTCAAGAAGGCTGAAATTGAACCAACCAGCTTCTCAGACCGAAAGGAATGAAACTAGAAATGAATTATGCAAAGAAAATGAAAAATCCCAAAAACACATCGAGGCTTAATAACATGCTCCTAAATAATCAATGGATCAATGACCAAATAAAAACAGAGATCAAGCAATATATGGAGACAAATGACAACAATAATTCAACACCGCAAAATCAGTGGGACGCAGCAAAGGCCGTGCTAAGAGAAAAGTATATTGCAATACAGGCATACCTCAGGAAAGAAGAACAATCCCACATGAGCAGTCTAAACAGACAATTAACGAAACTAGAAAAAGAAGAACAAATGAGACCCAAAGTCAGTGGAAGGAGGGACATAATAAACATTAGAGCATAAATAAATGAAATCAAGAAGAATAAAACAATAGAAAGGATTAACGAAAGCAAGAGCTGGTTCTTCGAGAAAATAAACAAAATAGATAAACCCCTAGCCGGACATATCAAGAAAAAAAAGAGAGTCTCCTCACATAAACAGAATCAGAAATGAGAAAGGAAAAATCACTACGGACAGCACAGAAATACAAAGAATTATTAGAGAATACTATGAAAAATTATATGCTAACAAACTGGATAACCTAGAAGAAATGGACAACTTTCTAGAAAAATACAACCTTCCAAGGCTGACCCAGAAAGAAACAGAAAATCTCAACAGACCAATTACCAGCAACGAAATTGAACTGGTAAAAACCTACCAAAGAACAAAATCCCTGGACCAGATGGCTTCACCGCTGAATTTTATCAAACATTTAGTGAAGACCTAATACCTATCCTCCTTAAAGTTTTCCAAGGAGTAGAAGAAGAGGGAATACCTCCAAACTCATTCTATGAGGCCAGCATCACTCTAATACCAAAACCAGGAAAAGACATCACAAAAAAAAGAAAACTACATACCAATATCCCTGATGAACATAGATGCAAAAATACTCAACAAAATATTAGCAAACCAAATTCAAAAATACATCAAAAAGATCATCCATCATGATCAAGTAGGATTTATTCCAGGGATGCAAGGATGCTACAACATTCGAAAATCCATCAACATCATCCACCACATCAACAAAAAGAAGGACAAAAACCACATGATCATCTCCATAGATACTGAAAAAGCATTTGACAAAATTCAACATTCATTCATGATAAAAACTCTCAACAAAATGGGTATACAGGGCAAGTACCTCAACAGAATAAAGGCCATATATGACAAACCCACAGCCAACATTATACTTAACAACGAGAAGCTGAAAGCTTTTCCTTTAAGATCAGGAACAAGACAAGGATGCCCACTCTCCCCATTTCTATTCAACATAGTACTGGAGGTCCTAGCAAGGCAATCAGACAACACAAAGAAATAAAAGGCATCCAGATTGGCAGGGAAAAAGTCAAACTGTCCCTGTTTGCAGACGACATGATATCATACATAAAAAACCCTAAAGAATCTTCTCCAAAACTACTAGATCTAATTTCTAAATTTAGCAAAGTAGCAGGATACAAAATTAATACACAGAAATCTGTGGCATTCCTATACACTAACAATGACGTAGCAGAAATAGAAACCAGGAAAACAATTCCATTCAAAGTTGCATCAAAAAGAATAAAATACCTAGGAATAAACCTAACTAAGGACGTGAAAGACCTATACTCTGAAAACTACAAGACATTCACAAGAGAAATTAAAGAAGATACCAATAAATGGAAACACATCCCGTGCTCATGGATAGATAGGAAGAATTAATATTGTCAAAACGGACATCCTGCCTAAAGCAATCTACAGATTCAATGCAATTCCTATCAAACTACCAACAGCATTTTTCAATGAACTAGATAGAGAAAATCATTCTAAAATTCATATGGAACCATAAAAGACCCCGAATAGCCAAAGCAATCCTGAGAAGGAAGAATAAAGCTGGGGGGATTATGCTCCCCAACTTCAAGCTTTACTACAAAGCCACAGTACTCAAGACAATTTGGCACTGGCACAAGAACAGACCCATAGACCAATGGAACAGACTTGAGAGCCCTGATATAAACCCAATCATATATGGCAAATTTTATATGATAAAGGAGCCATGGACATACAATGGGGAAATGACAGTCTCTTTAACAGCTGGTGTTGGCAAAACTGGATAGTTACATGCAAGAGAATGAAACTTGATTATTGTTTAGGCCCACACACAAAAGTAAACTCAAAATGGATCAAGGACCTGAATATAAGTCATGAAACCATAAAACTCTTAGAAGACAACATAGGCAAAAATCTCCTAAATAAAAGCATGAGCGACTTCTTGAATGCATCTCCTCGTGCCAGGGAAACAAAAGCAAAAATGAACTCATGGGACTACATCAAACTAAAAAGTTTCTGTATGGCAAAGGACACCATCAACAGAACAAAAAGGCAACTTACAGTATGGGAGAATATATTTGTAAATGACATACCTGAGAAGGGGTTAACATCCAAAATATATAAAGAAGTTACACGACTCTACACCCAAAAAGCAAATAATCCGATTAAAAAATGGGCAGAGGATATGAAGAGACAGTTCTCCAAACAAGAAATTCAGATGGCCAACAGACACATGAAAAGATGCTCCACATCACTAATCATCAGGGAAATGCAAATTAAAACCACAATGAGATATCACCTCACACCAGTAAGGATGGCCACCATCCAAAAGACTAAGAACAACAAATGCTGGCGAGGATGTGGAGAAAGGGGAACCCCTCTACACTGCTGGTGGGAATGTAAGCTAGTTCAACCACTGTGGAAAGCAATATGGAAGTTCCTCAAAAAACTAAAAATACAAATACCATTTCACCTGGGAATCCCACTCCTTGGAATTTACCCAAAGAATACAGCTTCTCAGATTCAAAAAGACATATGCACCCCTATGTTTATTGCAGCACTTTTTATAATAGCCAAGATATGGAACCAACCTAAGTGTCCATCAATAGATGAATGGATAAAGAAGAAGTGGTACATATACACAATGGAATACTATTCAGCCAGAAGAAGGAAACAAATCCTGCCATTTGCAACAACATGGATGGAGCTGGAGGGTATTATGCTCAGTGAAATAAGCCAGATGGAGAAAGACAAGTACCAAATGATTTCCCTCATTTGTGGAGCATAACAACGAAGCAAAACTGAAGGACCAAAATAGTAGCAGACTCAGAGACTCCAAGAAGGAACTAGTGGTTACCAAAGGGGAGAGGTGTGGGAGGTTGGGTGGGGCGGGTGGGAGAAGGGGATTGTGGGGTATTTTGTTTAGTACACATGGGGTGGGGGATCATGGGGAAAACAGTGTAGCACAGAGAGGGCAAACAGTGAATCTGTGTCATCTTACTACACTGATGGGACAGTGACTGAATTGAGGTATGAGTGGAGACTTGATCATATGGGTAAATGTAGTAACCACATTGTTTTTTCATGTGAAACCTTCATAAGAGTATATATCAATAATACCTTAATAAAAATAAAAATTAAAAATTAAAAAAAACAGTCAAAAGAATAATTACCCAAGTTTGGGACAATAGAAAAAAGCCCAAAAAAGAAGGCAATCATTACATGATAGCTTTTTCTTATCTATGTAAGTGAAGTCACTGTGCCACCTAAAAAACAAGTTCTAAATAACAACTAATTTTAAGTAAATAAACAACAGAAGGAAAACTGCTCCTGTACAAAGTTGAGCAGGATTTTCACAGGGAAAAAACACTGTTTTAAAGCTAACAAAATGTGGAGAGTAATAGGAGCAATAGGCTAGTAACCTTTGCCTATAAAAATAATAACAATACAAATAGAAAAGAAAACCACATTACAAAGAAGAGAAAGCATGTTATCAAATATTTGGATAGAATTTATCTTTTTTACTTTCTACAATTATTACATCAAAAAGTTAGCCATCATAAAGTGATCAATTACAACTTATATGTTAAAACAATATTCATAATTCAGAAAAATTTCACAATAAAACTTAGGCAAAATCAGGAGAAAGAAATCATTTTTTGCATCTGAAACCTTGGACAATTCTAAAAAGTAAATGGAAGGAAAAAGAAAAAACAATGTTTCTGGGTCTAATCATTCAAAACTTAGATTCAAATCTAACATTTACTGGCTATCTACTATATATCACACTGTATAAATGCTTCATATACATCATATCACTCGATAGGCATCATAGGTAATCCTATTAATATATCAACATTTATTAAGATTATACAAATTCAATATTAAAACCATATATAGGAAACCATGTTATCAAGGAGAAACAGTTGAGAAATATCTGCCTACATGCCATTCACCATTAGGGGCATGATATTTAACTTTAATTAGAACAGTTTGAAATGCAGAAATTTCCTTTTGTTTCTTCCCTTTAATGAAGCCCAGCTATTCTGAGATACTGAAATTTTAGTTTTCACAGGAAAAATTACATAGGGTTCTAGATATAAGAATCAGAGAGGTTTTAAAGTCCAGTCAAAGCTGATTTTAAAATCTAACCAGCTATGTAAGATGTTATTTCATACTCTCAAGACTAGAAGGTATAAAACCAAACTAAAATGAAGTCACTTACATCAAATACAAAATGTTGATGGTCAACACAGATGCATGAAGGAAACTTAACCTGGCCTTACAGGAACTTACAGTTCTTAGAAATCAGGAGAGTGCACCAGCCAATCCCCAGACAGCAAGCCTATTCAAGCCCTCTTGGCTGCTTTGTTCTCCTAACTTAGCTACCCTGATTCAGTAAGAAAGAAAACGCACACTAGCCAATCAGCTGTAAAATAACTTCTGTATTTGTAACATAAAAATTCCTTAGACTGCGAGCAACTAGGAACATATTGCTCCTACAGCTTTGAGTTTCCCAGCCTGCAGGTTGAAGGCCTTGCAATAAATTCATCTTTCTGCTTTGTTTCATTCAGTATGCAGAATTTGATTTTTGACAAAGGGATAGTATGTTGTTGAAAGACCCTGTTATCTACTGGATCAAGTTCATGCTCCACTGTCTGCCACTAAATGAAATCTACAACTTTGTCCTCATTTACCTATTCAAATATATGTCCTACCTATCATAAACCCTAGATTGGGCCAACCTAATCTAAGGAAAAACATCTGCCTTTTTGATGACATCTAAAACAATATTACTCAACAACAAGAAAGAATTATTAGAAGAAGACATATTTAAGAAAACTCCTCTTTGGTTGTAAAGTCTAGATGCCAAAAAGAGGCATAAAAATAGAGCAGTAACTTATCTAGCAAAATAGAAAGCCATTAAAATCAGAGAACCTTTCCAAATCTATGATAGGGGAATTCCTTATATATACAACCACATAATGAATTAACTTTAATTTCTGAACAAATTTCAAGAAGCTGCAGCAGAGGCATGATTAATAAATAAAAATCCTACTTTACTTTCTGGAACAGGAAAAGATACAAGGAGGCATAGTTCTGCCCTCAAGTAGTTTACTAAACTGGAAGAGAACCTCTGACACTTAAGACTCCTTGTGAAAGGGTCCCATGTTGGCTTATTATGATTCGAATTTCCCCCAAACGATGACTTCCATGTCCTAGGAAGTGGGCCCCTAGCCTCACAACAGAAAGTCCGATATCACTGAACCAAATAGTTGTATGGCTCCTTAGAGGCAAAAGTACTCAAATGGGCATTCTTTTGGCAAATAGTATAACAATCTTTTCTATAGACTGTATTTTCATCACATCCCTATAGAGTACCATAGTACTTAGTAGAAAATCCTGCACCCTACTGGCACCAAAAAAACTGATGTTCTAAAGACACACCACAAGGAACATGAGAGCTGTGTATGAATAACATAACTTAAGACAAACAAAAAGTGAAGCCAGCTATTTCCATGAAGTTTTTTAAGTGCTCACTAGTATTCTATTAGACTTGGCCAAAAAAGAAGAGGCACCAATCAAGGATTCTTCATCCTTAAAGCCAGATCAAGAAGAGTACTGCTTCTACAAAATCTTTACTCAGACCATTAAATTCATTTCATGGAAGAAGAAAATAACTTCAGTATATATATGTTGTATACATTCAAATAAAATAATTGAGAAACTGCTTTATAATCTATAGCAACTTTTAATATCACCAAATGAATAAAATAATATACTGATATGGTACTTTAATTTTAAAAACAGTTAACTGCCCTCACGCCCAAGCCCTGGCAAACACTAAACTATTTACTGTCCCTGTAATGTTTACCATTCTAGAATGCCATATAATTAGAATCATATACTACAGACTTTTGTGTATGCACTTCTTCACTAAGCACACTGTTTTTAAGATTCATCCGTGTTACTGACTGTATCACTAGTTCACTCCTTTATATTGCCAAGGATTATTCCACTGTATGGATGTACCACAGTTTGTTTATCCACTCGTTAACTGATGGACATTTGCACTGTTTCCAGTGTTTGGCTATTATGAATAAAGCTGCTATGAATGTTCAAGTACAAGTTTTATCTTATCTTATTACATTGCAGTATTTCTCTTTATATTCAGTATTTCATTCCGAATGAAAGTCTTTTCAGATACAGTATTTTTTCTCCCAACCTATGATTTTTTTTCTTTTTTTTTAACACAGTCTTTTGAAAAGCAAAAGTTTTTAATTTTGGTAGAGTCTATTTACTCAATATTATCTTTATGGATGGTGCTTTTATGTTCATCCAAGAAATCTTTGCCTAACCCAAGGCCCCAAAGGTTTTCTCCTGTTTTCTTCTGGAAACTATAAGCTTTCAGTTTTAGCTCTTAAATTTAGTTTTATTACCATTTCAAGTTAATTTCTGTGCACAGTATAAGGTAAGGGTTGAGGTACATACTTTGGTTGTTGTTGAAAAGACTATCCTTTCCCTACTGAATTACCCTGATGCTTCTGTTAATTAATTGAACTTATACCTGAGTCTATTTCTTCACAATCTATTATAATCCACTGACCTATGTCTGTCCTTACACCACTAACACACTGTCCTGATTATACTAGCTTTATACTAAGTGTTAAAATCAAGGTGTGTAAGAAATCCAATGTTCTTTTTCCTTTTCAAACCTGTCCATATTTTGAGAGGGGTACTTTACATTTCTTTTTGAATTTTAGAATCACCTTGCCAATTTCTACAAAAAAGTCTTCTGGGATTTTGACTGGGATCATGTTGAATCTACAGATTAATTTAGAGAGAAGTGACATTAAGATTGAGTCTTCTAATCCATGAACATGGTAAATTTAATTTCTTTAGGCATTCTTTCAGCAATCTTTAGAACTCTTTGGCATACAAATCTTGCATGTATTTTGTAAAGTTTATCCTTAAATTTTCATATTTCTATGCTATTATAAATGATTTTCAACTTACAACTGTTTGTTGCTAGATACAGAAATAGTTGATTTTTCTATTATAATCACCTTGATTTCTGCAACCTTGATCAGCTGAACTACTGTTTCTAATAGCTTTTTTTAACATAAATTTCTAAGGTTTCAAAGCCACAGAAATAAAAGAATTTGGTACTGGCACAAGAACAGACCCATAGATCAATGGAACAGAATGCTCTCTATAGCCCAGATATAAACCCACACATATATGGTCAAATAATATTTGAAAGGAGCCATGAATATACAATGGGGAAATGACAAGTCTCTTCAACAACTGGTGCTGGGAAAACTGTACAACTACATGTAAGAGAATGAAATGATTATTGTCTAACTCCATATACAAAAGTAAACTCAAAAGACCTGAATTTAAGTCATGAAACCATAAAACTCTTAGAAGAAAACACAGGCAAAAATCTCTTGAATATAAACACGAGGAACTTTTTCCTGAATCATCTCCTCGGGCAAGGGAAACAAAATCAAAGATGAACAAATTGGACTACATCAAACTAAAAAGCTGTATAGCAAAGGACACCATCAGCAGAACAAAAAGGCATCCTACAGTAGGGGAGAATATATTTGTAAATGATTTATCCAATAAGAGGTTAACATCCAAAATATATAAAGAACTCAGATGTCTCTACACCCAAAAAAAAAATCACCCAATTAAAAAATGGGTGGAAGATCTGAACACACTTCTCCGAAGAAGAAATTCAGATGGCCAACAGGCACATAAAAAGATGCTCTCCATTGCTAGTCACCTCACAAATTAAAACCACAATGAGATATCACCTCACACTAGTTAGGATGGCCAACATCCAAAAGACAAGAAACAACAAACGGTGGTGAGGATGTGGAGAAAGGGGAACCTTCCTACACTGCTGGTTGGAATGTAAATTGGTACAACTGCTATAAAAAGCAGTATGGAGGTTCCTCAAAAAACTAAAAATAGAAATACCATTTGACCCAGGAATTCTACTCCTAAGAATTCACCCAAAGAAAACAAGATCCATGATTTGAAAAGACATATGCACCACTATGTTTATCGCAGCACTATTTACAATAGCCAAAATAATGGAAGCAACTTAGATGTCCATCAATAGATGAATGGATAAAGAAGATGTGGTACATATACACAACGGAATATTATTCAGCCATAAGAAAACAAATCCTACCATTTGCAACAACATGGATGGAGCTAGAGGGTATTATGCTCAGTGAAATAAGCCAGGCAGAGAAAGACAAACACCAAATGATTTCACTCATTTGTGGAGTATAAAAACAAAAGCAAAACTAAAGGAACAGAATAGCAGAGCACTAGCGGTTACCAAAGGGGAGGGGTTAGTGAGGGTGGGTAGGGAGGGGGGAAGGGGATTAAGGGGCACTATAATTCACAATCCCAATACAGGTAGGTCACGGGGAAGGCAGTAAAGAACAAGAAAGACAATGACCCTCTAACATGTTACTACTCTGACAGACAGTGACTGCAATACAGGCAATGAGGACTTGATAATATGGGTGAATGTTGAAATGTATTATGTGAAACCATCATAAGATTGTATATCAATACTTGAATAAATTTTTTAAAAAAGAGCTGACTGGGCTCAAAAAAATAAATTTCTAAGGCTTTTCTACATTTGATTGTATTACAAAGGATTTGTTAAATGACTCTTGCATACATATGATGTTTTAAAAATAATTTCTGTGAGAATGGCTAATTTAAATTGTACTGAATTTACTATCCTATGCCATCTTAACACATCCAGCAGTACTTTTTATAACAATCTAGGTTCAATATACAATTTTTATCACAAATCCACTTGTGCCAAGCAGAAAAATGGCTCCCAAAGATGCCCATGTTCCAATTCCTGGACTCCGTAATATGTTACTTTTCATGGCAAAACAGATGGCAGATGTCTTAAGGGCACAGAGATGGTATTATCCAGGTAAACCCGATGTAATCACAGGGTCTTCAAAGCCAGAGGCGATGTAATAACGGAAGCAGAGAGGCAGACGGAGATCCGGAGGGCGCACTGAGGGCAAAGGGCGGGTGGCGTCCAGCCCCATGGTCCCCTCTGGGAGCCGGAGAAGATACAGAAACACATTCTCCCGTACTGCCTCCGAACGAACACCTCTGATTTTTAGCTCAGTAAGATTCATTTTGGATTTTAACCCCAGAACTCTAAGATGATAAATTTGTGTTGTTTAAGCCACTAAATTTGTGGTTATTATTATACCAGTGCTGAATTTCACTTCAATGACATACTTCTGCTAGTTTTTTGGCAACATGCACCATCACCACTTTATACCACAAGCAACTTTTAAGAAATGCATGAACTTAAAAACTTCCAGCCTAAACCTTAACTTTTGAAGTTTCTTATTTTGGAAGATAAAGGTATCCTGAATATAATTTCCCACAAAAAATTTTGAAGCTCCTTTATGTTCTTTTTAAGTTTGCATTCAAGCTGATCCCTTGCCCTTGAAATGTACTCTTTACAAAAGATCAATGACACATCTGAAGGTCTATCATCAATCACTCCTAAAAGCAATCACTTGGATCTCTTGAGAAATGGAAACCAAAAATTGTTGGCGGGGAGAGGGACCACAGAGAATTTACCCCTCAAAATATATGTGAACATGAAATTACATGTATTTCTGGAATCATATGTATTTCCAATAGCACTTAAATTGTTTTAAATGCAATTAAAAAAATTATTTCTATATAGTACTAGAGGTAAATGCCATTTGGAGTTAACATAACTCTACCTAACGTCTTGGGTAGAAATAATGACATTCATAAATGTATATGGAGATTAAAAATTTAATTAGACCTATATATATCTTTTCTTTAAAATTATGAAAAGCGCTCTTGGCTTTAGTAGCTGAATAGAATAGATGATAGTTTCTTTGATTTTATTCTAACTAATTCAAGAAAGTTTCAAACAAAAGGACTCTTCAACCTGTGAGGAATATTTCTGGGAGTTGTTTGATGTGGCTTGAGATAATGAAAGATCATACCAGGCACATTTGCTCAACAAGACCTAAGTCATCAGTGAAAAGCTTTAAAAAGTATAAAGGTTTGGTCATGACCCAAAGTTCAACAAGACCCAAAAATAGAAACCCTCAAAAATAGAATTTTTTTTTAAATTAACAAAAATAGTAAATATTGACATAGAAGTGACATGAAGTATGGGATTCAGAAAAGAATACAGACCACAACAGAGTTGCAATAAATCTTTGCACTAAGGCTCAACAAGGACAGGGACAAATGGTCCCCAAGCAAGTCAGAGGCAAAGCTTGGACTCAAACCTATAGATTTACTAACTTAACCCAGGCTGGTGCTCTCTCAATTCCACTGAAAGTGGTTCTGCTATTAAGTGAAAAAATATAAGTTAAAACAAAGACATTGTACACACTGAAACATATTTGGCAATAATCTTACTGAGAAATACATTAAGTCAGTTTAAAGGGGATAGTCTCTTCCCAAAAATAACCTCTTCGATCACAAAATTTTGATTGCAAAAGCATCTGTTTCATCTTCTGTGCCACTGAACATGCAGTTAATAGCATAGACTCTGGAGCTAGATCTCCTGGGTTCAAATCCTGACTCTAGTCCTGGATTCCCAGCCCCATAACATTCTCAGTAAAGCCAGAATTTCCTCTTAACGCTCATAGTCGCTCCTCTGGGCTGTATGCTGGCTAGTAGGTTAGGTTCTACAGCTAGAGGAGATATGCTGAGACTCCAACATGTCCTGCACAATATACTGGAGGAAAATACGTATTATTAATTATGGTTCCAAGACCACCCTCAGGCTCACTAATTTGCTAAGGACTCACAAGACTCGACATACAGCAATACTCAAAGCTAAGTTATTACAGCAGAAGGATACCCGTGTAATCAGCAAAAGGAAAAGGTACATGGAGTAAAGCCCAAGAGAAAAGAGGTACAAGCATCCGGGTGTCCTCATCTAGTGGAGTTGAACTGGACACAATTCCCCCAGCAGTGCGTTCTGACAGGTGTGAGGTGTTGCCAACCAGGGAAGCTCATGACAGACTCACTACCTAGAGTTTTTACTGGGGCGCTTGGTCACACAGGCACTCCTGCTGAGCACATATGCAAATTCTAGACTCTCAGAAGGAAAGCGGGTGTTCAGCATAAACCACACTGTATATATAGTTGAAGCACAGTGACTGACTCCTGTCAGTCAGGGTGGTGAAACCCTCCCCAAATCCAAGTTTCCTGATGCCATCCAAGGGCCAACCTTGCAAGCCAGGCCTGCTTCAAACAGACTAGTACATCCTTTGGAGCATGGCCCTCACCTACCTATTCCCTGCTTCCTCCCCGGCCCCTAGCAAGGGCCTGAAATATTAGTAGCCATTCAAAAAATTGTTTCTTTCAATGAAAAATTCCTAGCTCTATTACTTCCTAGCTACATAACCTTGGGAAAGTTACTTAAGCTCTGTGTACCTCAGTTTCCTTATCTGTAAGATGGGATATTATCTACCACACATTTTATATAAGAACTTATACAATTATAACCATATGAATTGTCTACAATCTCTCACCATTCCAGTCTTCTTGACCTGCCTGCACTAAATCTGATCACGCTTAAAGAAAGCTTCCCCCAAAAAGCCACGTGGAAACCTTGTAAGTTTTGTATATACCTGCACCTTGTGTGCGCAGCTGTGTCCTCTAATTCCTTCTCCGTCTGTTGAAATCCCATTCCACTTTCAGAACCTAGCTCAACAAGACTCCTGTGACTCTATCCCAGAAGGGTCACTCACCACACCATGTGTGCACCCACTTCCACATAGCCTGCCACCCATGCTCAGCTCTGTGTTCATGCACATTCATTCATTCAAAGGTATTTGCTGAGTTACATTTTCCTACCACGTCTCACATTGTGCTGGGGGCTGGGATACAAGCCAAAACAAGACAGATAAGGTCTCTTCTTACAACAATAACCCAACAGGGATATAGATTACCCAATAAAACCCCAATGATGTTTAATTACAACTGAAGTAAGAATAATAAAAGATTAAGGGTGTGTCTTACACATATAAGTGGAAGCCTAACCTAATCTGGGAGGATCAGAGAGAATCATTTCCCTTGAAGAGACATTTTAGCAGAAACTAGAAGACAGGTAACACTGATCAGGCAAAAAATTGTTAGAGAGCTTCCTCCCCAAAAGGAACAGCTTGTGCAAGGACTTAAGGTAGCATTCTAGAAACTGGGAAGTCAACGATGGCAAGGCAGCCAGCAGCCGGATATAAGTGGAGAGGCAGGTACTTCTTACAACCACTCCTGTAACACTTAGTACATTGTCTTAGAATTACTCATTTGCAAAAGTCCAGCCCCACTGACAAACTCCTTTAGGTCTTACAAACTTTTTAGCCCCATAATCCTATAGTGCTTAACAGTGTCCCCTCAAGTCAAGACCTATAGAATGAGGAAATAAGTGTCTGATTTGGGCAAAGAATTTAACCTCTAAATATGAGACAGATGGGATAAAATGGTCTCTTAAGATTCAAAAACCTTATGTTGCCGACTACCCCAAACTTACTGGGCAAGAGACACATTTTCATGGCAACTTACATGTGTTCAAAATCAAACCTGGTAATAACTGTGGGTGAAACTTTAAATACCAGAAACTAAACTTTAAGTTGGTAATAGGCTCTAAATCCTCACTGCGCCATTCAGTGCCACTAACCGAAAACCGACAACACTGCTTTCCAACACCCACAGAGTCATGAATGAGGCCAGGCAGAGACGCAGCTCCATCTGCCTCCTATTCTTCTCCAATTGCTCAACAGATCTGGTAAGAGCAGGATCAAGAGCAGGAAACTGGCACCTATGCCATCCTTTTCTCCTTCCTTACTTCCTAAATACCGTCAATTCAGGAAACACACACTGGTGACTCAGTAAGCAAATGTTAAAATCCAATTGACATACCTCTGCCAACTATTATTAAGTAAACAGAACAGGGTTATCTCCAGCCCTAGACTTTAGTTTCTGGGATATGTTTGCAAAGTGTGTAACAGGGAAGCATTCTCTGAAAGAAAAAAAATTGAGTTAATTGGGAAATAGTTTCAAAATACATGAAAAGTCTGATGTAGGTTATTGGTGAAGAAAACAGTAACACATATATACAGTATGGAACCTCTTTATAGTAACTGAGCTGTAGAATAAGACTCCTTAACATGTCTCTTCAAAATATATTTAAATCAGAATTTCACTACCTACCTTTACCATGTCATCTGGCACATGTAACAGATCCAAAAATCATAGAACGAGTCAAGAATTCTAAGAGAACTCTATAAGCAGGTTCAACCATACCAAAGACTCAAAAACTTTACAAAATATATTTAATTATATCAACTACAAATTCATGTCAAGTTTTTCAACTGCAATTACGAAATTAAGTCTAATTAAGCCTGTAACTGGACTTAACTGTGATATTTTTTCCTGAAAGATCAAGATAAAACAGAGAATAATTTAGAAGATGATTTTAATATTATTCTAGAGTTAGTAACAACAAAGAAACAAATAATTCTCTTTCTTAGTCATGACTTGCATTTGTGCCCTTCACACTGCACCCTCGAACTGTTGACAGTAATCTCTTTTCTCCCACCTCTTAAAAGAAACCTACAAATAAAAGACCAAACAACACCAAAACGAAATTCATTCACAGATGTCTACTGACCTCAGTAGTAATACAAATAGCAAAACGAATGCTCCCTCTTCCTCAGGTCAGAAGAAATTAAATTCTTGTCCTGTTTTAAGAAGTGCATGATTCTCTTTCCCCCACCTCAAAAAAAGTGAGTTAAAATGTTAACATGTGGCAAGTACTATTTTGGGGGAAAGAAACTGGAGTAAAAATTATTTTTCAATGATTTCTATACCTTAAGGAATGGAATTAAACTATTATTCAATGTTTAATGAGTAGATTCAGTATTTACCAGCATCTGTACTTGATTACGTCACTAATTACTAAAAATGCATAGTATATGATTTCAGCTCCTTTCTTTTTCTGGCCTTTTAAGGCCCATTTTTCAGTGTTTTACTAATGCAGGGATGAGTGGGCAACTGAGCCTCAATACTGAACATTATTCCCCAAAAAAACCCAAACACATAATATCAGGTAAACAAATATTACTATAGTATCAGGCATTTTTAAATCACCACCTGAAAGGTTACATACAACAAATATAAGGTTGGCTCTGTCAAGTTATGATATTGAAAAGTGCTTCATCAAACTGCCTAGTTAAAGTAATCCCACTCACTCAATCTTCCAGTGATCCACTCCCTGTTAGGGTGAAGTAACTTGCTGCTGTGCGGCTTAGTCTGACCAAACACTATTAGCCTCCTGAAACGTGGCTGATTTATATAGTATTGAGGAAGAAGAGGAAAGCTTCAGGAAAAGTCTAGGTCAAATAACGCAGAAATCTGAAATGACATTTCCAAAGACTGACTTGTGCTTTGGAGAACTACCTATTTCTCACCAAATAAACAAATAACCAGTTTACAAGCAAGATCTTTTCTTAACCACAAGAGGTTTTGTTCGAGAAATCTGAAAGCTTTTTCCCGAGATTATTTATAAGACATTAAATATAAATCAGATCTCCAAACCCGAAACATATAAGCTAAAAATAGTGTATCTATTTCAAAGAATGAGGCAGAAGCCCTCCAACTCAACAAGCTAAAATTAGTTTTTATCATCTCTGGATCTTTAAAATGCACCTTCAGCGTTTATGGGGCACACAAACCAGAATCCACAGATTTTCCCGAACTACAGTTACTAAGAATCTAGTTACCAGAATCTTCAGGAACAGAAGTCACCGTCCCAGAGACCCGTGTAGTGAAATTCCTGGTCATTCCGGCTGAGATCCTGACCGAAAGCACTACTAGCAATAAGAACAGACCTTTCCCCAGCTGCCTGATTCGGGAAGACGCCGACCCCCCAGAAAGGCCCTCACGCCCCGGGACGCGGCCGCGCGGGGAGCGGGCAGGGGGCCCCCGGCTAGCGAGCCTCCGAGCCCCGACGGGGAACCGGGCACCTGGCGCGGAGGCGGGAGGCGGCGGCCGGAAGCCTCCGCGCTGCCCAGGCCCGCGCCGCGCGCCTCTGCACTCCCCGCCCGACCCCGGGCGCGCGATTGCGGCAGGCCCGCGCAGGCCCGGGTGGGGCTGGACGGGAGGCCTCGCGCCCCCGCGCCCCCGAGACGCCCGCTCGGGAAGGTCACCGACCCGCAGGAGGCCCCGGCCGGCGCGCCGACGGCCGCGCTACCTTTGGCCTCGCAGTCGGCGCAGTACTTGTTGTCCTCCTCCCGCAGCAGCTTGGACAGGATGAGCTGGTGCTGCTCGTTCAGCTTCTGAGCCTTCTCCCGGCAGGAGCGCGTCGCCATCTCCGCTGCGGCGCGGGGAGCCGGGCGTCTGCGGCGGCGGCGGCGGCGGGGCGGGCGGAGCCGGGCGGGGCGAACGCACCTGGCGCCGCCGGACTCGTGCGTCCTCAGCCCAAGCCGCGGCGGCTGCAAGAACCGGAGGGGGGGCGAGGGCAGCGGCGGCGCCGACGTGCCCCGCCTCCTCACCGCCGGCCCCGCACGCACCGCCGAGTCGGCGGGAAGGGGGAGGAGGGAGCGGGGCCGGGGCTTCCGGAAGCGCCGCAAGAAGGAACGGGCGCGCTGCGCATGCGCCGAGCCTCCGGGGCGCGGCCCGCGTGCAGTCCGCCCCCGGCGGGGGAGGTGGCAGCGCGCTCCCCATGGTGGGCTTCCTCTTCTTTGAGGCGCGGTGGTTGCTGAGAGCCTCGAGGAAAAACCATTAAAGGAAGGCCTTTTACGTGCAGGCGTCTTTCACTTGCATCCTTGCCTTTGCTCTCGCTGGCACAACACTGGAAATGCAGAAAGAGAAGTGACTGGGTGGCTTCGTTTATTCGTTCGACATTTACACACCTGCGTTTTGAAACAGGCCCTATCTAGACGCTAGAGGCACATGTGGAGTAAAATAGGCAAAACAGCCTTTTACATTATAGGGGAGAGAAATAGTCTGGTGGCGACACATATTGAGAGCTAACTTTGAGTGATTACTCTGTGCCATAAACTATTAACTCATTTAACCCTTATCACAACCCTATGATGCTGTTTTCCTTGATATACAGATGAGGAAAATGAGGCATGGGGGAGTTTGGTGACTCGCGCAGAGCTACTCGGTGGGGGAGTTGGTATTCACACCCAAAACAGTCTGACTGCAGAGTCTAAAAGCCACGGCCACAAGGCCTTCCTTCCATAAGGAGGAGAAAGTGTGGCCGAGGAGCCAAACACTGGGCCGTTTCACTTTAACAAGAAGCTGTATAAACGGTGATCATCAATGCAGAAAAAAGAAAATTTAGGGAAAGAAGTCACTCTTCATTAAAGCCCAGAGCTCCCAATCCAGGCTCGTGGGATTTGAACCCTGGGTTAAGCTATTTGATTGTTTTGGCATGTTGTGGCTTCCTAGCAATGTCTAATATGGGGCTTATGTAATCAGTAAACATGGCTTACTTTTTGGTAGAGCAGATGCTAAGAAAAGCAATGAGCAGGACCCTGTGTTTTACTTTTTTACAGAGCCAAATCTTAGGCTTAGGCCCTGCATACAGGAGACCCTCATGCTCACCTGACCCTATTCTTGGCACAGAGTCTCAAAATTATTTGTGGAATTAGATTGAATGGTGATGGCAGTGAAAATGCTGAGTAACTGAACAAATTAGAGCTTAAACTGCATGGCCCTGACCAATAGTAACCAGGAGGGTATCAGGGTGAGTTCCAATAAACAGAAAAAAAAACAAACAATGCCAGCTTCCGAAGACTGGCTTGATTTAGATGGGGGCTATTCAGCAAGAGCAGCACGCACAGAAGTGTAGACTTCAAGGAGCGTAAAAGACTGAAGGACAGAGGTACTGCTTAGGAGAGAGAGAGAAGGCTAGATAAGCCAAGTGGTACAGAATTAAAGAAGTTTTGGTGAACCAAAGCAATCTGGCCTTCATGCAGTTGACCACAGAAAATTTGTAGAACCTTCGACTAGGATAGTAGCATGAAAAGGATGTTTTGTGAAAGTCCAGCAATGACCAGTTCACAAACACCATTTTTTTAGTGGTTTTTCTTCCCCCAGAAAATTCTGCTTAGCACTGCAGAGATTTAGAAAAAAGACAAGACAGGCTTACCACCAAGAAATGATCTGCATGATGATGAAGGGGTCACAGCAATGTCTAATAGAAATATAATGCACACCACATATGAACTTTTAAATTATCTAGTAGCCAAATTTAAAAATAGAAAAACAGGTGAAATTAATTTTAATAGTATATTTTAAATCCAATGTATGCAAAATAGCATTTCGACATGTGATATAAAAATTATCACTGAGATATTTTATATTCTTGTTTTCACAGTGTCTTCAGAATTCAGTGTGTATTCTACGCTTACAGCTCATTTCAACCTGGACTAGCTGCATTCCAGGTGCTCAAGGGCCACACGGGGCCAGTGGTCACATCACTGAACAGTGCTGCTCTACAGGTCAGCCTAGAGGCTACTGAAACTCTAAGTTTGATTATTTATTAGGGATGTAATAGGAAGAATGGAAAAGAAAAGAAGAGACTGATACCCAAACATCTTGGGAGGAAACAACATTGCATTGCCTCACCAATACATATTAAACAGCTTCTACTCAAGTTCTCTGATAATCAGAAGTTTACAGCCTAGCGTGAGATACAAATATGTAAACAGAGAGGGTCATAGCCACACCGTAAAGTCTGTAGCAAATATAAAGTGCTCTAGGAGCAAAAGGAACAGAACATTAGTGGCCTGGAAGAACTGGGGAAGGCCCTGCAGAGTTTGTGATGCTTAAACTTGGTTTTAACAGGTTTAGGAAATTTTCAAGCAAATGAGGGTGGAGAGGAGGAAAATGAATAGCTTGGAAGAAAACATATGGACTTCTAAAAGTGCATGGTTATGCATTGGAAGTAGTGAGGCAACAAGAGCCTAGGATGTGCGTGGAGAACAGGAAAACAGGGAAGGAAACCAGGTGAAGAAAATTGGGGCCAGGAGGTTAAGAGATCTGTAGCCAAACTACATTGTTCAAATTTTACCCCATGGACACAGAAAGCCAGCAGACACTTTTGCAGAGAAAAGCCTTGATTAGCTCTGTTTTCTGTAAGACCATTGGTGGGGAAAAATGTTATCAGGGAGACAGATTATGGTCAGAGCTGTTGCAATACTAGTCCTAAGAAGATATGCTGAAGGCCTATTTTAAGCTAGTAGCATACAGTTTGGAGGAGAAAGAATCAAATGATGTTTTAAAATTAGAAGCAGCAAGATTTGGCAGCTGACGGTATGTGGGGGTTGAGAAAAAGGAAGTGAGAATAACACCAAGGTTTCTAAGTGGGGAGATAGGTAAATTGTGATGCCATTAACCTACATCAAGAATAGAAGAGATAGTACAGATTTAGTGTCCAAGGAAAAAAGGTGTTTGCTTGAGGACATGTTAGGTTTAAGGTGTCCATTGGACATTCGATCCATATATCCAACGGGACACTGCAAGTCTACTTCTAGAGCTCTACACAGAAGTTAGTGCTGGTGAAGCTCATCTGAGAGTCATTACATTTAAATAGAGAAGCCATAAGAGTGGATGACATTCCTCTACAGAAAGCAATTAAACAAAAAAGAAGAGAGTCCCAAGGACAAAACTCTGGGAATTTCCAGCTAAATGAAGAGTAAGCAGAGAAAGGTGAGCCACTGAGAAGAGAGGTAATGTAGGGCCCAGAAGACACCCCGAGGCCACGGGAGGGGCAGCTTCTGAGAGGGAAGGGTGAATGCTAACACCAACTGCTCCAGTAAGGTCAATTATTTCTCTTTTAGACAACATAGCATGTCATCATGGGGCTGTACAGTTCATTGTTTTCCCTCACAACTGGCCTTCAGCCTATGAACAAGAGAAGAGAAGTCATCTGGTGAGGCTTCTCAGGGGCTGTGACCATCTGGTGTTGCAGTAAAACGTTGAGGGAGGGATGGGATGGTTCGAAGGAAGAAAAAAAGACGCATGTGCAAGGACAGGAAGCCCTGATGGAGGTAAACTGAGGAAGGGAAGGAAAGGGTACAGAATGCATGCCTAAGGGCTGACATCAGAGCAGCCAGGCGGGTACAGGCTGCTGTGGGGCCAGAGGTGATCTGGTGTCCTTGGGAAAGGGACGCTAACAGCTAGAAAATGAGTAACGAGTGACCTAGAGCTACCAGCTCTCAGAGGGAAGAAGTAACGTGTACTGTTGAGGACCAGATGCCAGAGCGTCTACGGATGCTTGATGGTGGGAAGCAAGACTGAAGGTCTGTTTCTACAGATTCTCGGAGAGATAACGTCCTTTAGATCCTAAAATCCTGTTTTCAGTTGGAGGAAAAAGAGGAGAAACAGGTTTAGAGAGTTTGCCAGCAATGGAGCTGGCATGCCACAGAGGACAAAGAAAAAAGGAAGGGAAGTGGGGAAATGAACGAAAATTATGGGTGGAGTGAAATGGACAAGAGTGAGCAAGGAGTTGGTGAGACGTCCCCAAGCGCTGCAGACAGGCGGCTGGGAGGGCAAGGGGACTAGCAAGGAGCCACTGCTTTTTAATCCCCTCCTGTGGGTTAGTAATCCTCACACCAACTCTTTGAGGCAGATCGGATCATACTCGTTATTTGTATTAGGAAACATCAGCCTGGATGGGCTAATTTACGTTGAGTAAAAAATAACTCCAAAATCTGAATGACTTCAAACAACAGACACTAATTTCATGATCATGCTTCTTGTCCAGTGGGTTGATGGGGACTCTGCTCCATGTCGCCTTCACTCAGGGACCAGACTGACCAAGTCTCTGTCATGTTTCAGGGGAAAGGCAGCCAGATGCATCTGACAGGCTTCTCCCCAGCAATGACACATGTCTACTTCTCCTCTTAGTCCATTGGCCAAACCAAGTGCAGGGCACGGCCTAATAGCAAGAGAACTAAGAGAGTAATGTTACCACGTGCCTAGAAGGAGAAACGGAAATCCCTGAGCAACACAGAAACTGTGGCCCAGAGATGCTGAGTTCTTCACTGAAAGTTGCCTGGATATTAAACAGTATAACTGGCATCTGAGGTTATGTCTTTTCGATATTAAAGTCCTGTTCTTCTCATGGCCATGCTACCCCCTGGGTAGGAAAACAGAGTAGAACAAGTTAGAACCAACAACAGCAAGAGTTAAAGAGAGGCCAGGTGCGTCGAGGCAAGAGAAACACACAAACATGTAGATATATAAACAATCATAACATACCACAACAGACCACATGTGAGGACTGTGGTCTCTGTTGAAGATGTGTGTTATTTCCAAATAGGTAGTATTGAGCAAGTATTTATTATACAAGAACCCACAACATTATACTGCTCAACACAGGAAACAGCAATTTCCAAATTCTTTTTTAGTGGTTATATGGGCGATGAGTGTCCCAGTCATAAAAAGCCTGATCCAAAGAGTCAGAAGAGCACAGCCGAGTCCTGCAGCCCCTTGTCAGAGGCGGGCTGACAACCCACATGTGCGTCTGAAGGCAGAGGCCTGGTGGGGTCACAGAGGGGTAACCAGTCCTCAAATCGGCCTTTGGCAAGGCTGTCTTTCATCCTTTTAGGCATTCTGTTGATGCAGAATTACACAACTCTGAGGAAATTTTCTTGAACCTTCCCTTTCCAACTATCCTCTACGCTCCCAATCCCACCAGTCTTTTGACAAGAGCTTTGTCCGTCCATCTGTCTATTCATCCATTCAACAATACATTTTTTAGTTCCTTCTATGTTCAGCCACTGTGCTAGGTACTCAGGATAAAAAGTTAACAGCCATAGCCTCATACTTCATGCCTATAATAGTTTACTGTCTATATTCATAGATCAGGTTCTCTCACTATGTCCCTATTAGAGATCTCCAGAGCTCCCGTCATTAATGCACATGGCCAGCCCTTAATAAATGTGTACTGAATGAGTGACTAAATGAGAAAAAAAGATTGAATATAGGAACTTGCGTGTGAAAACATACAGTTTCTAGAAGCAAAATTAAGAACATACATTTTTTTAGCAACTTTTTAAAACGGACAGCTGACAAAACTTTATCCTACTCCAAATTCACTTCACCTTGATCAAGTTATATTTTATTTAGTGTTTTCCGTTTTCCCCTTAATATAGGTTTTCCACTTAATATTTCTTCTTAGATTTCCACTTAATATTAGATTTAACAGAGCTTCTTCATCTCAATTTAGAAAGAAAAATTCTAAGTTAATCAGAAATCCACAGTCAACTTCATGCTTTAAAACAATAATAATAACAGAACTGACCTGGGATGAGCTCTAATCAAGTACACTCGGCTTTCACAAATTTGGCCTTGGCAGTAATATAACTGAACTCAACCAAGCCCAGGTATTTGAGGAAAGACTCAAGGATAGGTGAACAAAGGCAATTTTCATCTTGCTGAAGCAGGAGACGGAAACACAAGTTGAAAGACATGTTCTGCATTTGTAAAGGTGTAGTGGGCATTTATTGTTTTCACCTTCCCAGGATCCACCCCCTTCTTCTAAGAACAGTGCCCTAATTTTCCCTTGGGAAACCATCCCCTTCCTCTAATGAATCCAGTTTTGAAGGAGGGGCTATTTATCAAGATCCCCTCCCCTGGACATGTGACCAAATCAGGTCATCCAGATACTCTCCTCCTGCAGGAAGAGCCTGAGAGGACTAACACAAAGACAGCAGCAGACGGAGACCGTTCATCCCTCTGGAGGTCTGTGCACCTGTGTGAATCTGCTCCCTTGATCCTCACAACCAGTCTAGCTCTGGTCCTTTCTGAAGACTGGCTCTAGCTATCCTGTAGATTGACTACTTCAGTAAGGCTTCCAGTGCATTCCTCTTTTGTGTGTTAGATACAAAGACTCAAACTAAAACTGATTTACGTAGGGAACCAAAATTCTTGATAATGAGCCATGTACCATTTGATGGAAGCAGTGGCAGCATTATTTTCAAAGAACTCAGCTTCTTTACCTAGTCTTTAAAGAAGTCCATTCCTTTCCTTCTAGAACTTTGAGGCTTGGTAACCTTGCTGAAATGAGCATTTTACACATGAAATTTTCTTCCCTTCTCATTCTTGACCTTCTTCCCCAAATGGTGCATCTCAGCTTTGTAATTTTAAACTAAAAGCAGCATCATTTTAGAAGAAAGGAGGAAAGGAAATAGGCATGTGTTTATTTTAAACTGTTTTAAAATGTTATTTATCCTTTATCAACTTAGAACAGAGAGGTTTCTTAGGACACAAGATGTACTGACCATAAAAGAAAAAAAACTGAAAATCAGACTTCACTAAAATTTAAATCTCTGCTTTTCAAAAGAAACCATTAAGAAAATGAAAGGCACTGTACACCTTAAAATTACACAATGTTATATGTCAATTATATCTCAAAAAAGCTTAGGGAAAAAAGGCAATATAAAATTTGGAAAAAAATATTTCTAAAACATAAAAAGCAAACTGAAGATTTGGAGAAAATATTTGCAATACATGATGAATACAAAGGATTTGTTTAGAGAATATATAAGGAACTCTTGCAAATCAATAATAAAAAGAGAACTCATTAAAAATGGCAAATAAATGACCAATAAGAAAATGAAAAGGTGTTCAACATCATTAGTCATTAGGAAAATGTACATAAAAACTACAATGAGATATCACTTTACACCTGCTACAATGACTAAAATTAAAAAGACAGGCAATACCAACACCAAATATTAAGTAGCAACTAGTACTCTTGCTGGTGGGAGTATGGGAAGTTATACCTATTTTGGAAACTATTTGTCAGATAAAATTAAAACAATACACTTTCCCTAACCCAGCAATACCACTCCCAAGAGAAATGAAAAAATATATTCACAAAAAAAACTTACATAAGAATGTGTATAATAGCTTAATTCATGATATTTGAAAACCAAAAACAACCTAAATGACCATAAACAAGGGAACGGATAAATAAATGATGGCATTTGTATACAATGGAATACTACTTGGAATTAAAAGGAACAAACTTCTGTACACAAGACAACATGGATTAATCTCAAAAATATATGTGGGGTAAAAGAAGCCTGACACAAAGAGTACAAATAGTATGATTCCATTTACAGGAAGTTCTAGACCAGACCTAATGTTATGACCACAGAAATTAGGACCACAGTTGTCCTGGGAAGAGAGAGGGGTGGAGATTTAATGGAACGGTACATGGGGAACTTTCTCAGATGATGTGAATGTTTTGCATCTTGACTGGGGCAATGCTTTATACAAGTGTATATAGTTGTCAAAACGCATTAACTATATTCCTAAGGTCTCTACACTTTTTGTATATCATTTATATATCAATAGAAAGAATATTCAAAAAAGGTATTGGGGGACATTGGTCCACCAGATAATTGAGCATAATTTTGTTTCGTGTGTTCCCATTTTTCTTGAATGTGTGCTGAGAATATTCCCTTCTCCTTCCTTGATACTCTGCTCTCAGCACTTATGTATAATTACACCCCAATTCCTCTGAGCCTCATAAAAACTGCCCTTCACTCTGCTCCCTCATTGTCAGTATTGAATCCTCAGGCCCTGGCTCTTCTCTCCTGAAGTTCATGTGATTCTGCTGGGGACTGTGCATTCTCACAGTTCCACCATCACCTCTATGCGGAGCGACTAGTATAAAGGTGTCCTTGCACCTGGCTAAAGCTATAGGCTTTGACATCCACTCTCCCATAGGCTCAGAGAATCCTTCCAGAGTCTCCTTTCCATTAGCCTCTTCAAACCTCCCATCTCTTCTGGAGCTCTACTTTCCATTTAATCAGCTCCCCACCAGATTCCACATATCTGCCTTGACACTTTGCACTGGGAGCTACCCTGTCCATCTACTTGGCCTATTAGATGCCAAATAACATTTTCCTTTATCCTGTTGCCTGTCAGGTTATCTCCCTGTTCTACGTGTGGCGCAGGTTCCCCCACCCCAGACCCCCAAGGCCCTGGGATGCAGCTGCCACAGCAGGCCCCGTGGAGGAGACCCTCGATGGATGTCAGATCTCTTGCCAGCTTCACTTCCACATCTCCAAGTGCCGCGTGGACCATTTCCACTAGGAGAGCCTGGCTTCGTTTGAAATCTGTGTCTTCAAAACCAAATTCCTCCTCCTTCCCGTTCACGCTCCACCTTCAAGCTTCCCTGCCACCGACACTGGCATCTCCAGGATTCTGGTCACCACACTTGAAACCTCAGAGTCATCTTTGATTCACTCCAAATAAATGAAATGTCCAGTAAGTGACCAACTCACTTTACTTCTTTCTTTAAAATGTCTCTGTAATTCGTTTTATCAGCTCTTCATGCCAAGACCAGCTTCTTTGTTTCTATACTCTCCCTGACCCTGATTCACCCAATGTCATTTTCTTAGAATCTGTAGATCTCCCATGCAAGGCCTGGGTTGTCAACTTTTCATCAGAGGCAGGTAGACAAAATAGCTGAGAAGACCAAAAGTCCCCATGTCCCCAGCAGATCAGGGATTTGAGTCTCCTTTCTTACATCCACTCATTCATTTAACAAAAATATTTTGAGCCTGTACTATCCGCTAGTCACTGGAGATATATTCACAAGCAAAAAAAGACACTTTCAATTCTTAGGTACCTCACAGTCTAGGAGAGAAGACAGACAGTAATCAAAGAATCACACAAATAATGCTATGAAAGAGAGGTATATACTGCTGTGAGAGCATGTAAAAGGGAGATTTGGCCCCAGTCATGGAAATTGTCTCCAAGCAAATAGACAACTGAGCTGACAGCTAGAACAGTTAATAGGAATAAGCTGGTGTTTGTGTTGGGGAGAGGGGTTGGAAACAAGTAACATTCATGTTCAAGTAAATAACAAAAGACTTGTCCGATTAGTATGAGACCACAAAGGGCAGCACGGTACCAGGCGAAGCTGGGGAAGTGGGCAGGGGTCAAACCACACAGGGCCTTGTGGTCATGAAAGTGCACCACTCAGGTCTCCTGCTGCAGGGAAAACAGCTGACTGATAACCTGAGCCATTGCTCTTCCGGATCCACTGTGTTCACACTGAAGCCTTACTTCCTTTGGGCAGCTCCCAGCCAAGACTGAGCATAGGCGTGGGAGTGGTGGGCAGGAAGGACACTGCCATAGACAGAAGACTTTTCTAACTGGCAACATTAGCTTAGCCAAAACTTTCTTAGAACGTTGCTGGAATTGGAGCCTCTTCCTGCCCAGGCCTCCTTCCTTCCCCCTTTTCCACAAGTGTTACACTGACATCACAGTCTGAAAGTCCTCCCACATGCTCTATCTCTGCATTCTTCACAGGCACTTTCCCTAACAAGTACTTTCGAACCTCATCCAATCCCATCTTAGCATCCACCTCTTGGAGGACTCCAACTAACACAGCCTTTTGGGCCACAGCTGTCGTTTTAGTCTTTATCCCAAGAGTTAGAGAAAGTTATGGAGTATTTCAAACATTGGACTGACATGACCAGATTTACTTTTTGAGAAGTATACAGCCCTGGCAGCTGTGTAGAGAACAGATTGGATGTAGGCAAGAGTGTCTGCAGGGAGAAGAGTTGGGTGTCTTTGGCAGTGGTCTGGCTGAGATGATGACTGGATTTGGGGGGTGGTTATGGAGATGGTAAGTGGGTGGAGTTGAGAAGTGTTGAGAAGGTAAAATCAATAAGACCTTGTGATGGACAATAGGGCAAGTAAGAGAGAAGGTAGTGCCAAAGACCAAGGTAATATCCTGCAGACATGACGCACAGCAATGTGATCATAGTTAATAGTATTGTATTGTATACTTGGAATATGCAAAGGGGGTAGAGTTTGAGTGTTATCGCCTCTCCCCACATTTCTGTTCATTTTATTCTCTCGGTTTATCACCGCACCCCCGAACACACACACACACCCTGCCCCCGTCTGCAGCAACGGCGACATCTGGCTAATTCCAATCTCAGCTTCCTTGTGGAACCTCCTTAAGCCGCCCCTCCTTCACAGTCAATCCTGTCTATAAATTCCCATTGATCTAATAATTACACCAAACAGGCCTAAACCTAATCATATATAGGTTTTGCTGTTGGCTTTACATAACTACACCTTTTTCTCACAACTAGATTGCAAATTCCTGGATGAATGGAACTGTGTCTTAGACCACTTTAACCTAGTGGTGTATAAAGATGAACAGAATGGTGTTCTCAAGAATGTTACCACCTAGCAGAGCAGACAGCCCCTCCAGTAAAGAGGTGATTCTAGTAGAATATAGGCTCCACTTAAAGCTTAAGCAAAGGATGCTGAGGAAAAACAGTGAATGGGCTCGAAATCTATAGTGATTGTCTTTGGGGAACTTTTGTTTGTTTTTGTCTTTAGTGGGGCAAGGAGTGGGCAAGGAAGCTGACCTCTGGACGGAAACTTCAATGAGGGGTAAACTAGGGAGACAAAGGAGAGTGGCGCAGGGTAAAAACAGCGTGAGGCTGAAGTTTGGTAAGAATGTAGATAGAGAGAGAAAAGAGATCCTGGCTCTTTGGGAATTCTGAGTTAATTCAGACTAGTTCATCAGAGGACTTACTCTAGTTGGAGGACAGTGGGAGAAGAGCTGTAGTTAATCTAGACTAGTTCATACAGGCTAAAAGTAGATGGCGACACTGACAGAAGAGCTGTAGTGAGATTCCAGGCCAGGAATTTCAGCCCTAAAAAGTGGCCTCTTGTTTTCTTCTGTGGTATTCATGATGCTTTTCTGGAGGTAGGGATTGGCCCAGTGTGCTAGGGCCTCCCAGTCAGAGGTCAGGATGGAGGCAAGGAGGTTGGGGTGAGGGGGCTCATGGTCACTGTTACTTCAAATGCAAGACTTCTATATTGTAGCTGGTCATCTCTGTTCAACGTCCAAAGGAAAGGCCTGCAAAGGGGTGTTAGGCTAGCCTCTAGCTTGAAAAATTAATGAGGACACATCTGTGAAAACCTGGAGTCAGAGTTCCTGTTTTCTCTTGCCTCAACCTGTAATACTGTGTGAAATCATGTGGCCGAGCGACACCGATGGAGATGGGCCCAATTTCAAAGAGCGATAAAGAATCGTGGCCTTTGTGCCTATGCAGTGGCCACACCACACACTATGTTTGGGGAAAAGTAATTTTACACGCAAGTCACCGAACAAATGCTTCTCTGCATGTGATTTTTTTAAATAAAAATAGATACAATCCCCAATCAACCTACAGTAGTAATTAGTCCTTTCTCAAATCTCATAAATGGTTAGTCAACCTCATTTTAGAAAAGGCCAGATGTTTGGTGGAAAACTCATGGGAAGAAAAAGACAAAAATAAACCTACTCCACCAAGCTGTTTTCCCATGGGCTCCTGGTGGGACAGCAGGCATCGCAGTGATGCGTCTAACATAGAATTTTCTTTAGACATCTCTCCGAAGCGCTAAGAAGCCAGATCCTGTTGTGGAAGTTAGTCCCAAAAGCAAGTAAGGCGTTTGAAAAGGGCCTTAACTCTTTCAAGTCTCCTGACCACAAAATAAATATCCTCGAACAGCCAGTAATGAACAGGTTGAATTGAATAGAGGACAAGTGAAATATTCCTGGGCAGTGGCCATTTAGGAAAATCTAAATGTGATTCCAGATGATCTATTTACATTTAAATAGTTTAGAGGTGACAGAAAACAGCTTATTACATGTGTCAGGGGCCTTCAGCCTATTTCCCACCCAAGTTTTCTCAGGCACTGATTAACCAAGCAGTATCTGCGGTATCAGAATCTCTGCTTTTCCTCCCTGCTAAGAAGTTCTCAGGCATTTCAAATATAACAGAAAAAAAGTTCATAAAGGTAATTTCCTGTGAGGTTAGCCTTAGTGTTTTTTCACCTTCCAAAAATAATTGTTTTTTATGCACATTGTTCTCAGTAATTAAGATTCAGATAGATTAGTGGCATTCATTTTTGTTTGTTTATTAAAAAGGGGGAAAAAGGAGGAACAGGCAGAGAAATGGAATGTGATTAAACTGAGTTTAACTTTAGAAATATTTTAACTAGCAAGAGATTCAGTGAGGAATCTTCATGTAGTTATATACAATTACAGAAAAGTTGTAACAACCTAAATGTCCAACAATAGGTAAATGGATAAATCATATATAATGGGCACATACAGACAATCATATAAATGCTAAAATGATTTTTATGAAGAATTTCTATAACATATAACTATATGACTACAATTGTATTCTCAAAATTTGCTGAAGAAAAATATCAAAATAATTTGGAAGGAAGAAAGGAAGAAAACATATCAAAATAATAATAGTAGAGTTTGGAAAAAAGAACCTCTGAATCATTTTTTTCTCTATATAACAAAATTTTCAGATTTTCAACAGAGTATATGTCAATCTGCAAAATTCCACTTTTATAAAGAAAGAGACATTTCTGAAATTCATTTATAGTTCATTTACTAAAACCAAATTTAATTATTATAGTACCTATAATACTTTACAGTTTACATGACACTCTTATGTTTATTCTCTATCATCTATAGCAATCGAGGCCTCAGCACACCATTTATTTCTTTTTTTAATATAATTTATTTTATTATCATTAATCTACAATTACATGTGCAATATTATGGTTATTAAACTACCCCTGCATCAGGTCCCCCTCACCAACCCCATTACAATCACTGTCCATCAGCGTAGTGAGATGCTATAGAATCACTACTTGTCTTCTCTGAGTTGTACAGCTCTCCCCGTGCCCCCCCCCAACATTACATCTAATCGTAATGCCCCTTTTTCCCCCTTGTCCCTCCCTTCCCACCCATTCTCCCCAGTCCCTTTCCCTTTGGTAACTATTAGTCCGTTCTTGGGTTCTGTGAGTCTGCTGCTGTTTTGTTCCTTCAGTATTTTTTCTTTGTTCTTATACTCCATATATGAGTGAAATCATTTGATACTTGTCTTTTTGGGCTTGGCTTATTTCACTGAGCATAATACCCTCTAGCTCCATCCATGTTGTTGCAAATGGTAGGATTTGTTTTCTTCTTATGGCTGAATAATATTCCATTGTGTATATGTACCACCTCTTCTTTATCCATTCATCTACTGATGGACACTTAGGTTGCTTCCATTTCTTGGCTATTGTAAATAGTGCTGCAATAAACATAGGGGTGCATATGTCCTTTTCAAACTGGGCTGCTGCATTCTTAGGGTAAATTCCTAGGAGCGGAATTCCTGGGTCAAATGGTATTTCTATTTTGAGTTTTTTGAGGAACCTCCATACTGCTTTCCACAATGGTTGAACTAATTTGCAGTCCCACCAGCAGCGTAGGAGGGTTCCCTTTTCTCCATTTGTTGTTGTTTGTGTTTTGGATGTTGGCCATCCTCAGTGGTGTGAGGTGATATCTCATTGTGGTTTTAATCTGCATTTCTCTGATGATTAGCGATGTGGAGCATCTTTTCATGTGCCTGTTGGCCATCTGAATTTCTTCTTTGGAGAAGTGTCTATTCATGTCCTCTGCCCATTTCTTAATTGGATTATTTGCTTTCTGTTTGTTAAGGTGCATGAGTTCTTTATATATTTGGGATGTCAACCCCTTATCGGATACGTCATTTATGAATATATTCTCCCATACTGTAGGATGTCTTTTTGTTCTACTGATGGTGTCCTTTGCTGTACAGAAGCTTTTCAGCTTGATATAGTCCCACTTGTTCATTTTTGCTTTTGTTTCCCTTACCCGGGGAGATATGTTCATGAAGAATTTGCTCATGTTTATGTCCAAGAGATTTTTGCCTATGTTTTTTTCTAAGAGTTTTATGGTTTCCTGACTTACATTCAGGTCTTTGATCCACCTTGAGTTTACCTTTGTGTATGGGGCTAGACAGTAGTCCAGTTTCATTCTCTTACATGTAGCTGTCCAGTTTTCCAACACCAGCTGCTGAAGAGGCTGTCATCTCCCCATTGTATATCCAAGGCTCCTTTATCAAATATTGACTGTGTATGTTTGGGTTAATGTTTGGATTTTCTATTCTGTTGCACTGGTCTGTGGGTCTGTTTTTGTGCCAATACCAAATTGTCTTGATTACTGTGGCTTTGTAGTAGAGCTTGAAGTCAGGGAGTGTAATTCCCCCTGTTTTATTCCTCCTTCTCAGGATTGCTTTGGCTATTCGGGGTCTTTTGTGGTTCCATATGAATTTTAGAATTATTTGTTCCAGTTCATTGAAGAAAGCTGTTGGTAGTTTGATAGGGATTGCATTGAATCTGTAGATTGCTTTAGGTAGTATAGCCATTTTGACAATATTTATTCTTCCTAGCCAAGAGCATGGGATGCATTTCCATTTGTTAGTGTCCTCTTTAATTTCTCTTAGGAGTGTCTTGTAGTTTTCAGAGTACAGGTCTTTCACTTCCTTCGTTAGGTTTATTCCTAGGTATTTTATTCTTTTTGATGCAATTGTGAATGGAATTGTTTTTCTGATTTCTCTTTCTGTTAGTTCATCGTTAGTGTATAGGAAAGCAACAGATTTCTGTGTGTTAATTTTGTATCCTGCAACTTTGCTGAATTCAGATATTAGTTCTAGTAGTTTTGGATGGAGTCTTTAGGGTTTTTTATGTACAGTATCATGTCATCTGCAAATAGTGGCAATTTGACTTCTTCTTTACGAATCTGGATGCCTTGTATGTCTTTGTTTTGTCTGATTGCCGTGGCTAGGACCTCCAGTACTATGTTGAATAACAGTGGAGAGAGTGGCCATCCCTGTCTTGTTCCTGATCTTCATTTATTTCTTATCAAGTCAAGCTAATGGTATTCCACTTTTCAGAACATTAAATCCAGCAAATGTGTTCGTAGAAATAGGATAATTCCCAACTGTAATTTTCTTTATGATCAGTCATAAAATTACTATTATAGATGTAGTTATTAAAAAAGCTTATGGAAATTACTATATTGAAAGTATTTAAAAACACTCAGACAAAGGGGCCCATTCCCTTACTGATTCCCCACATAATATTTTAAACCTTTAAAACTCCCTGGAGCCAACCCTCAGAGCCACCTCCTTTTAATGCTTCCACACCCCAATCCTTGCCTCCAATTTTTCCTTTAAAAATATTTTATTAATTATAAAATATATTAAGAGTAAGAGTGACATATGAATAAAACATGAACTTACAAACTGCAAAAAATAATATCTTTGGTACCATAATTTTATATAATACAATAAATAACACTATCTTATTCATGTTACATCCTCATGATAAGATTATTCTGGTTCACTTTTCTGCAAGTTCACTTATTAGGTCAGCACAATTTTTACCTTTAGCAACTTCATTTTCAGTTGATATAATTGCAAGCTTTTCACAAATGCAACACTAATAATTTTTTATTTTGAGAAGGATCTTTTAGGCTGATGCAACTATTACAGGAACTCTTCACAGTGTTTTATAGGCTATGACATTGAAATAATTTTCTGATAAAGTATTTTGACATATAAGTTTTAGTATATCTCGAACTGATGATTCTTACGAAACAATTTTTCTAAAAAGATTCTTTTTATACTAATCAGTTTTGTGATAAGTCAGAATTTAATTTTAAGTTTATACAGCATCAATTTAACGGACACGTGCTTGGCAGTGTTGTAGCAGTTTTCAAAACAAAAAATTCTGAACTCTTTGAAATAGTCTAATAAACCTCTGATAAGCTTTATTCCACATGTAAACTTCTGTTGCATGTTAACTGTTTTTCCAAAGTTGATTGCCTGAGCAAGCACAGGAGTTAGTGCTCGTATGGAGGCCGCAGAGTGGGGATCCTGGGTCAGAGGTGAGCTAGCCCCCTGCTGCCAGTGCTGCCTTCATGCTGAGCCCCTCCTCGCTCCCAGGGTGGGGGCCCAGGCCCCCAGCACGGCTGCGTCTGCTGCCATGAACACCACTGCCAACCTGTCCCAGCTCCCAGCCCTAGCTGCCCCTTCAGGCCCCCGGAGCTCCCCCACCTGCACCAGGTGTGTGCGCCTATGCGGGGCAGCCACTGAACTGCCTGCTGCCTGCCATGTCTGTAGGTTTCAACTTGAATGTATGCACATCGCCAGCAGGCATATCTTTTTTCTTCTGGCGTATACTTCACTGTCCCACTGAACACACACAAAACACAAATTCAAAGGTAACACTATTAAAAATTTCAAAGCAGCCACAGCAGAGATTTGATGATGCATAGGACTCCTTTGGAGAGTGAGCCCTATGCAGCTGTGCCTGAAGCTGGCCCTGCTCACACCTACATGATATCTAGATCTGGCCCCAACCTTACTGCCTCTTCTCTGACCCCAGCAGAAGAAATCTTGCTTCCTGTTCAACTCTTCTTTCTCTCAGTGCAACCCTCTTCCATTACCCAAAAGACCTGGCTCCATTAGTCATCTCCTTTCTCTCCAGTACTTTCAAATTATCAAAATATTCTTCACTGATAACTTCTAGATACCTGTGAGCATGCTCAAACCCCTCCCTCTTAAAACAGCTCTGCACATCCCTCTGAATACACCCCTACGTTTCTCCTTTCCTCTGAAGCCAGGTCCTGGAACTCTAGACTGAGATCATGCTCTTCGCTTTCTGACTTGCCTTGTATCTGTCAGACTTCCATACTCACTTCAAAATTTACACTGACCAAGGCCACTAAATGCTTCTCGGCAGCCAAATCTAAAGGACCCCTTCCACCCTCGCTATGGACTGTTTGTGTGTCCCCCCCACCCAAACCCCAGTTCAGATCTTGAGGCCCTAACCACAGTGCGGTGGCCTTTAGAGGTGGGGCCTTTGGGAGGTGGGCAGGTTTACATGAGGTCCCGAGGTTGAAGCCTCTGTGATGGGATGAGTGTTCTCATACAAGCAGGAGGCCAGAGCATGCTCTCACTCTCCCAGTCTCAGTCTCTCTCTCTCCCCTCTCCTCCCTCCCTCCCTGTCAGGTGAAGACACAGACAGAAGGTGGCCATTTGAAAGCCAGGAAGAGGGCTCTCCCAGGAACCAATATGCCAGAACCTTAATCTAGGACTTCGCCGCTTCCAGGACCGTCGGAAATCCCTGTGATGTCAAGGCCGCCCCATCTACAGTGTTTTGGTACAGCGGCCTGGGCTAAGATACTTTGCATTGTACCTGATGGTAACTCCTCTTCTTGAAATTTCTCCCTTAATTTCTGAGACACTGTCCTCTCTTGGTTCTCATCTTACCCCCAGACACAGTGAATTTTCAGGGGCTCCTGTTCCTTTGCACATACCTAATCTTACATATTACCCTTGGGTCGTTTCTCTTCCCTTTTGGCATACCGTCGCTGGCCGATTCCCACGTCCAGGCTAGAATGGCTATGTGTTCAAGTAACTCCTAAACTCACATCCTCAGCCCGAACCTCTCTCCAGGGCTCCTGACCCATAAAATGTATAACTTCCTGCCTGTCTTCACTGAGATGTCTCTGGGAGCCTGAAACTCAGTCAGTCCGACAGCAGTGCATCATTTCTCTGTGCGTGTTCCTCCCGTCTCCTACCCCCAAACACACCCAAGGCAAGAAACTGGGAATCACTCTCGCCTCCCTCCTTTCGCCATATTCAATGATATTGACCAAATCTAAGGGAATCTGATATTTTTTTAATGTCTCAGCTTTGTCTTCTCTATCTCCACAGAGCCCACCTTATTTCAGTCATCTTTCTCCTCGGCTATTCAAATAGTTCTTCTTTTTGACTGTCCCCACCCTGCTGCTCCAGATGTGTCCTGTCTACTTGATCTTCCACTTTGCTGTAAGACTAATCTTTTTCTTTTTCTTTTTTTTTCTTTCTGGTTGAGTTTTAAGAGCTTATCTGGAAAAACACAATTATAGAAAAAGACAAGAGTACACCCCCAAGAGCTGGGGCCTAGGCAGGCTGCCAGAGTGATCTTTACAGCACAAATCTGGTTACGTTTCCCCCTACTTAAGACTTTTCAATGACTCCTCATTGCCTGCAAAATAAAGTCCTCTGCCTAGTAAATAATACAAGGCCATCCATAATCTGGCCCCCATGTATTTCTCCGGCCTCATCTCTTACATCCTCTGTTCTAGCTATGCTGAACTACCAGCAGCCCTCCAAACGTGTCATTTTCCTCTTCCCTGCTTTTATTTTCTTTGCTTAAAAAGCTTCTCCTTATTCCCATACACCCCTTATTCTCCACCACATGCCAAGGGCTTCTCAAATAGTGTATCACAGACCAGTAGTGCACAAGATAGGAAACCACTCAGTTTGGGGCAGTCAGAGAAGACCTGGGGTGGCCCAAAGTGCTAAGAACTGGGCAAATTTTCCAACACATTGGGTGCGAGATGTGAGACAGAGAGGAGTCAAGGCTGACTACCATGCTTTTGGCATGACCACCTGCAAAGGTAGAGTTGCCATCGAACCTGAATGAGGAAGAATGGGTGGCTTAAATTCAGAAGGGAAGACAAAAGGTCAGTTTGGGATATGCTAGATTTGAGATGCCAATTAGACACCCAAGTGGTGATGAGTGGAAGTTATATGTAAGCTTGGTATTCAGGGGACAGATGTGGGCAAAGACAAGATCTGGAAGTCATTAGCATGCACACATGTGGCATTTATTGCTGTGAGGCTGGATCAGATCACCAAGGGAGTGAATGGAGATAGAAGAGAGAAGTCCAAGGCTTTGAGCCCTTTGGCGTTCAGAAGGAGGCGCCACTGAGACAGAAAGAAAATCAGAAAACTCTGATGTCCGGGAAGTCAAGTGAAGAAAAGGACAAAACAAGACAAAAGCACTGAGAGATGGAGCAAAACGACAACTGAGAATAGATTTACAAACTTGTGTAATACGGAGTTTTAGTGGGGTGGTGGTAAGGAAAGGCTGATTAGGGAGGGTGGAAGGGAAAATGGAAGGAAAGGACTTGGAAACAGTGAACACAGACAACTCTTGAGAATTTTTTTTTCCTATGCAGGGAAAAAGAGAAAACATAGTAGTAGAAGTAGGATTAAAAATGGTGTTTTATAAAATGGGGGAAATTTCAGCATGTTTTGTGTAATGAGAAAAATCAAGAGAGAAAATTTGGAGAAACTAGAGATAAATAGGAGATGCTAGAGTGTTACATACAAGGAGATGATTATGACTGATCAAGGCATCTAAGCTAGATAAGGAGGGGGTTGAAATAATTGGAATGAGGGATGGTGAGAAGGTGATAGGGATGGAATGAAGGATTGCTAGGTTTGGGATGCTAGAGGAAAATAAGCTAGAAATTTGGAAGGTGGTAGAAAGTGAAGTGCTTGAAAATGAAATTATGGGAGGGTGGCAGTTTCATGTAAATGATACGGTCTAGGGTGTCATGGGAGTGAGAGGAAAAGACAGATAGGGTAGTAGAGAAAAAGATTGGAAGAGAGGACAGCAAAGAACTGAGAGGCTAAAGTACTGGAAGGATTATGAACATGGATACTAAAACCATGGAATTTTATAAAAAGACTAGTTTTGGAGAGTGACAGTGATCTAGGAGCTAAAATCTACCCTAATAATATCACTTTCCTACTCAAGGTGACTATTTTATGTTCTCTTTCCTTGTGCATTTCAACACTGTCCCCCTGTCCTTTCTCCCAGCAGAAGGCCTGCTCTTATTTCACCAAGAAAACCAAGTCAGTCTGAAGAGAACTTCCAAACACCGTCACCACGGCCAGCTCCCCACTCACCGCACCTGTCCTGTTCTCTGCCTTCCCTCTGGGGGGCGGAAGGACGAAGTGGGCTCCTGTCTGCGGCGACGTCTCCATTTGTCACCAGATCCCATCCCGCTCACTCCTAGACTCCACGCTGTCCTCTCCCCAGAGACTTTCAGTTGCTTTCTCCTGCTTGGGACTCATTTCCCTCAGACCTCTCATGATCTTCCCTTTACATCATGCAGATCTCTGCTCAGATCACCTCACAAGGGGCCTTCCTTGCCTACCCTGTCTCAGACAGACCCTCTCCCAGGAAGCCTTCTTCCCTGGTGTTACGTCTCTTCAGAGTGTGTGGCCATGAAAGTCAGCACTACCAGATCTTGTGTTATACATCTATTTGCTTGTTAGAATATAATCCCCAGGAGAACATGCCTTGTGCTTTATTCACTACATTCTGACTCATACAACTGAGTTACAAGTAGGTGACCAATAAATATTTATTGAATGAATAGCTGAACTAAGACAAAATGCAGCAACTGCTGATGTTCAGAGCTGATCTGACACAGTAGGGCCATTCTTATTTGATGTAAACCATCTCAGAAAACACCGACCTCAGACAAGCTTACTCTGAGACTGTGATAGAGTAAGACAAGGCCACTATGTAATTTTGTCCAAGAACAGATAAAAGTGAGGTTACAGTGACACTCCCAAATGCCCTTCTCTTGGGCAAAATGAGTGACTGCTTCTTCTTTATAAATTGTAACTTTATCCTTGTTCTAGTCCACTCTTTTCATAACTCAGATTTGAGATACCCAATCATAGAACTGTCTTGCTTTCTAACAGGAACCTAGTCTAAAAGGAAACCCTTCTCCCCTTCCTTTATACCCTCCCTTGAATCACTCAACCAAGGTGCAAAACCATAATACATTCTCTCCGGCCTCTCTGACTGAGGGCCCCAGAACGGCCTCTCCACGGGCATGTTCTCCCTCACTGCAATGAGTAATAATTACAACTTACTCAACTTCAGCCATGTTTCTGGTAATTTTTGGCAGTGGACATGCGCAGAATGAATGAGTAAATCAGTCTTTGCACTTGCAGATTATGAATGACCTTTATTCTCTTCTTTACACTTTTCTATATTTTTTTTGTATTTTCCAGTATGTTTATAAAGAACAAGTATTTTTTTGGAATCAGAAAAATCTGAACACATTTAACTTTAAAATAAAAACAGAGACATAAATTCTTATAAATTAGGAAACCTAGTTTTAAAGCCAACTCTGAAACTTTCTAGCTCAGTAAAGTTGGGGAAATCTAGACTTTTTCAATCTCACTGCTAAAAGGCAGGGGATATCTTGAGATCCCTTGTGGCTCTAAGAGCTTTAATTAAACTTCTTCCAAAGTGACTGTATTTAACTTGACACATGATATTCAGGAATGGGGAAGGGAGATGAATGTTAAGATACGATCATATGCCAATTTCTTCTACTTACTTTTTCTAGGTGATATTGAACAAATTATTTTAAAACCACAAATTCCTTATTTTTACCTATAAATTGTAAGTTGTAACATCTCCCCTTATATGGAGCAGATTTCTTGGGTATCATTTTGCAAATACATGTGTCCTCTGGAGTATCAGGTATGTTCATATTCCATTTTGCTCAATGGCACTACTGTGGAAGCCAGTTATGCCAAGTGCTAGAGATATAAAGTTGCCCTACGATTAAGAAAACTCAAAGCAAGTGGTTGAGAGGGAGATATAAATAGATGGCTAGGATATTGTATGATGCACTTAATAAGAGATATGTGTCCAAAATACAGAAGACAAAGTATTGATTAGGCTAACAGGAAGGTTTTTACAGAAGAACTGAGAATGCAAGGAAGGATGAAGAAAAGTAGAACATGTCAGAGGAGGGCATTCCATGCAAAGAAAACATATACAAGCACGAAATGGCGTTGCATATTCAAGAAAATATAATTAGTAATTCAGTAATTACTGGAGTGGGGTGTGGGAAACCAGGGAAGGAGGCAGGGTGAGGGGAGGCACTAGGGGGTAAGGTTAGAACTCTTGGAGTTGGTTTATTCCAAATTCCAACCCAGTGCAGGGATTTCTTCTAGACTCTACAGCTACACTCTCCAATATGGTAGCCACTGTGCCCTACACCAGTTTAAATTTAAATCATACTTAAAATAATCCAGCTGTTGGTCACACTAGTCATATTTCAAGTGTTCTTCGCCCCACAAAACTAGTGGCTACCGTCTTGACAGGACATATCCAGACGTCCCCATCACTGCACAGAGCTCCGTTGGACCATGCTGCTCTGTACTGCCCCCGACAGATGCCCATTTACTTCCTACTTGAATGGTGAGCAAATGGCTATTTTCTAAGATAGCATATTCCATTTTTAGATGGGCCTATTTGCTAGAACACGATTTTAAATAATTAACCTATAAAGTACTTCCCTGTAATCTCTGCATAAGAATCCTAGTTTGAATAAATTTACCACAAATTCACACCTTTTCCCACGGAGTAGCCCGTTGTCTATGGTTCCGTCTTCCCCTTCTGTTCCCTTCCTCAGGCCAGTTCTCCCAAGCCCCTCCCATGCTTCCTCCCAAGACCGGTGCCAGATTCTCTCCTTGGCGGCCTTCCTCCACATTCCTCCTAGATTGTTTTCCCAAATGGAACTCTGTATCTCAGCTGTGGTTTGATCAGCAGAACACAGAAGTACTACTTTCCTGTCTTCCAAGCACTTTACTTCCATATGTGGAACCTAAGTTTATTTTGCCTTTTTGGTTTTTTTAAGCATCTCTCACACTATTGTGCATATGAAGCTCACAGGCCACTAATGTCCAGTGGCCACTTTCTTTCTAACACAAGTTCCTGTGCAAGTATGTCTCCCTAAGCCTGTATCAGAAAAGTAACATTTTATTAAAATCTGTTTAATTTCTTGTTGCTGATGAAATTCTGTGATATATTCCAGGGAAAAAGGAATAGCAGAGGAGAGAACTCAGAGAGGTAAAAAGTAATTAAGAAATATCTTATGATTTATTATTGAATCTGTGTCATAAAAATATTAAATCGGATATAAAAATAGAAAGAGAGATGATAACCTTTGACATAAAATAGTAATAAAATTACCAATTGAAGAGGGGCCAACAATAAATTGCTCTTTCAAATAAACAACTTTTAAACCCTTCCTAAATTAATGCGTAACTTAGTGCTGAATAGATTAAGCATTACCTTTTTTCTACACTAATGTCTCTTTAATGCATAAAATTTTTGAGTTCATCTTTAACAGATTTATGTGTGATTGTGCATCTGCAAATTGCCTGGGGATTCATACCCCAAGTTCCTCCTCTTGCCCCTGCGTGGGGCCCCACGAACCGCCCAGGGCTAGGACCATTCCACCTGCAGTCTTTACCTTATTAAGGAAAAACTCCCTTTATTCCTTGCCGTTGGGATCACACATGGAAAAGGGCATTCCCAACCATGAATCTAAGTCACGAGTCATTAACTGCCTTTGGATTAGGACATCTTTCCCTACTATTCTTGTACCAGCCTTTCAAATGACAGTTTTCCCAAGACAAGATGTAGGGATATATTTGCCACGACTGTGAGTCACTGAGATGCCAGAAATTTAAGTACCTCATATCTTACTTTAGTATTTCTGTACCACTCCTTGATCCTAAATTTGGGTATCTGGCAAACAGCTTCATCTCCCGTTTAATTAAGGCATCAGTTTACATGTTAGTGACGAATGTGTGCCCATATGTTCTGAGCTGCTCACTGCTATCATCTGAAAAAACTCCAGAGAGCTGACAGTTGAATATGGCTACTCCTTTCTGGGACGTTTTCAATACAAGATCTACATATGCTGAGTAATGAATTTATTAAAAATCCTTTAGGCTTGATTAGTTTCTTCATACTCATTATCTTCCCAGATCCCTACCACCCCTCATGAGACTGATGAGGCAGAAGCAACGCTCCTTTATGTAAGAGGAATCTCACTCAATAATTTTGACCCACTCTGAAGACTTAACTTAGGTAAAGGAAAATAATGGAAATCCTTAAAAAAAAGGCCAAGTCACTCCTTCAACAAAATCAGCAAATGGATAGAATGCCTTCCATGTGCCACATCCAGATGCCTGCAGGGCCACCCTCTGGATGTCATCATCATCTGAAACTGTTTCAGAAATCTAAAATTTCCAATATCCTTCATTCTCACATTTTTTACTCTTCCATCTCTTTATAGAGAGTGGTTACCTGTATTCTTTCTTCTGCAGGAACATTTGCTTGGCGCCTTTCTCTTGCCTGCCCAGTTTTGACCAGGTATTGTTCTCCCACCTGTGCTTGTTTCCCTTCCACTTCATGCTTTGGTTGCCTCCACCCACCAACACGCCCATTTTGAGGTCCATGATGCAATCTGCATTGTCCACTGTTAAATTCAAGCAGATGAATCCTGCTGGGAAATCTCAAACACCTGAAAAAATTGCTACCACCAGAAAGCCATGGTTTTCAGCCGGTGCTGAGCTCTCAGCCCACCAGTAAATCCTTCATGATTTATCCTGAGTCACTACTCTCTCCATCCTTGTTTTCCTGCTTCTCACTTTGCATTTTGATACCAAACTTACTGTAACTCTCTCAGGGACTTGACTTGAGCTGCTTTCTCTGCCTCTAATGCCTTTCTTCCTTCCTTTTCTCCTTTATGTTCAACTTTTACTTAAAGATCATCTTCATGAAGCTCCCCTGCTGACTCAAACTTGGCTCAATGCCGCTTATCACTACACAACACCCTGTGTATGAGTTTGCCTCTACCACCACCACGTGATCTTCCTGTGGGCAGAGACCAAGATTACAATACAGAAAAATAGTATTGATTTGTGCATATTTATCTTGCATCCTCCAGCCTTGCTGAACTTATTAGTTCTCATGTATTTTTAGTATATTCCTTCAGATTTTCCATGTACACAATCATATCATCAGCAAATAGAGGTAATAAAAATTTTATGTCTTACTGTCCAATCTGGATGCTTTTGTATCTTTTTATTGCTTAGTTGCCCTGTCTAGAACTTCCAGTGTAATGCTGAGTAGAAGTGGCAGAGCAGACATCCTTGTCTTATTCCTGCTCTTGGGGGTAAAGCGTTCAGCCCTCCACCATTAAGCATGATGTTAGCAGTGAGGTTTTTATAGATTAACACTGAAATATTAGGAATAACAAGCATCATGCCTACAATTTACTACCACCAGATACAGAAAAATTAATAATGTGTGTTATGTATGTGTGTGTGTGTGTGTGTGTGTGTGTGTGTGTGTGTGTGTGTGTGCATGCAGACCACTTAAGATGAAAGCAGAGAGAGTGAATATGGTAAGGCCAATGTGGTCAAATGTTAACACAGGGGAACTTTAGAAAGCTGTACTTTTTTCCTTTTTACTGAAATATACTTGATATACAGTATTATATTGGCTTTAGATGTACAACATAGTGATTCTACAATTATATACATTACTAAATGCTTACCATGATAAATGTAGTTACTACCTGTGGACATACAAAGAAATTACAATATTATTGACTATATTCCCTATGTTGTACTTTCCTACCTTGACTATTTTATATTTGCAAGTTTGTATCTCTTTATCCCCGTCACCTATTTTGCCCATGCTCTCATCCCCTTCTCCTGTGGCAACCACGAGTCTGTTCTCTGTATTTGAGTATATTTCTGTTTTGTTTATTTGTTTTTTAGACTCCACATGTAAGTGAAATCATATAGTATTTGTCTTTCTCTGACTTATGTCACTCAGCATAATACCTTCTAGGTCCATCCATGTTGTCACAAAGGGCAAGATTTCATTCTTTTTTACAGCTGAGTAATATTCCATTGTGTATACATACCACATCTTCCCTACCCATTCATTCATAAATGGACACTTAGGCTGCTTTCATATCTTGGCCATTGTAAATAATGTTGCGATAAGCAGGAATGCATATATCTTTTTGAATTTGTCATTTTGTTTTCTTCAGGTAAATTCCCAGAAATGGCATTACTGGGTCATATGGTATTTCTATTTACTTCTTTGAGAAACCTCCATACTGCTTTCTATAGTAGCTACACCAATTTACATTCCCACCAACACTGTAGAAGGGTTCTCTTTTCTCCACATCCTCACCAACACGTTACTTCTTGTGTTTTTCATATTAGCTATTCTGACTAGTGTGAAGTGACACCTCATTGCAGTTTTGATTTGCATTTCCCTGATGATTAGTGATGGTGAGCATATTTTCACAAGTCTGTTGGTCATTTCTATGTCTTCTCTGAAAAAATATCTATTCAGTTCCTCTGGACACTTTTTAAAATTGGATTATTTGGGATATTTTGGTGTTGAGTTAATAAGTTCTTTATATATTTTGCATATTAACCCCTAGTTAGATATATCACTTGCAAATATATCCTTCCATTCAGTGAGTTGTCTTTTCAGGTTGTTGGTTTCCTTTGCTGTGGAGAAGCTTGTGGTTTAATGTAGTCCCATTTGCTTATTTCAGTAGAGAGCCATACTCTTTAGCCTGTTTTCTCTAAGTCCTTTTTTTTCCAACTGAAAGGACTTTCCAGGTCCCACCTTATCCATTAAAAAGTGTAAACCATGGGTTTGACAGCCATATCCTTGCTTAGATGCTGGTTGGAAACTCAATACATTTCTTAATTGAAATCTTCTGTTATTTGGAGTTGAGTAGCAATTGCCTCTTTCAATCCTACAAGTTCTGAATTTCTAGACTCTCTATTCCCTTTTGTTCCTTCTTACAAACTAGCCAGTTATTTGTGAACCCATCTATTTTGTGGTAATTTGTAAAATGCAATGAATATGGACTTGCAAGATGGCGGCGTGAGAGGTGAGACGGAGAGCTCCTCCCAGAACCACAAATTGTACAAAAATATAGTTAATTAATACAACTAACCTTAAAACAGCAACAGGACAAAAGGCTGAACCAGACTGCAAACAGACCTCACGAATAGAGCGGACCTCACAAAACAGGGTAACCTAGGAAAGCCTTAATGTGGCGGGACGCAACCCCTTCCCCCACCCCAGCACACCGGCAGGAGGAAGAGAAACAAAGCGGAGGAGGGGGTGGAAGGCTGGGACTGTTGAACACCTAGCCTTGGAGATCTGCTTTGTGAGCAGAATCCTATAGTGTGTGGTGCCCTGGACATTGGGGAGCTCGGATGGGCGGAGTGCCTGAAAGATTGACATTTCGGCCGTTTGTGGAGGACAGGATCCACACCTGGTCGCTCTGTGTCAGAGGGAAGGCAGGCAGTCTGAGAGGCTTCTTAGCAGCCAGAGGGCTGCTGAAGGGGCGGGGTTTGCACAGAGCTCGCTGCACGGGAGAAGGGAGAGCTGGACAAGGTTCTCTGGGTGCGCTCTGCCCAGCTGGTTGGTAACGCTGGGGAGCTTCTAGTGCTCCATCTCCCTGGCTGCCTACTCAGCTCCAAGGCCCTCCACTGTGACACACAGCCTACCAAATCTTCCTACTGGCCTGCAGGCACCTGGGCACAAACTGGCAGTCACAGCGCAGGCATCAGGCCAGCCAGAGGGAGGCTCCACCAGCAACAGCTAGAGACGGAAAGCACAGAGATTTACACGTGTGTGCTTGAGCCACTGGCTCAGACACAGGAGACAGGCACTGCAGACGGGAATCAGGAAACAGATCTTTCCTCCCCCCAGGCACCAGCTCCGCTCCCCTACAACCCCCAACCTCACTCTAGGGGCTGAGCAGCTCCAGAGACTGGAGTTTCTCCAAACTAGTGGGCACCACACAGAAATATGAAATGACAAAAGAACATGGCTCAGACCAAAATCTCACAAACCCCAGAAAGAGGGACAAATGAAACCGAACTCACCGATCTTCCTGAAAAAGAGTTCAAAATAAAAATTATAAACATGCTTATGGAGGTACAGAAACATATTCAAGACCTCAGGAACAAATTTAGGTTGGGGATTCAATCACTAAGAAATTCCTTATCTGAAATGCAACATACAATGGAGGGATTTAAAAGCAGATTAGATGTAGCAGAAGAGACAGTAAATGTAATAGAAATTAGAGAAGAGGAATACAAAGAAGCTGAGGCACAGAAAGAAAAATATGATGTCTAAGAATGAAAGAATATTGAGAGAACTGTGTGACCAATCCAAATGCAACAATATTCACAGTATAGGGGTACCAGAAGAAGAAGGGAGAGAAAAAGGGATAGAAAGTGTCATTGAGGAAGTAATTGCTAAAAACTTCCCGAATATGGGGAAGGAGATAGTCTTTCAAGCCATGGAGGTGCACTGATCTCCCAACACAAGGAACCCAAGGAAGACAACATCAACACACATAATAATTAAAATGGCAAAGATCAAGGATAAAGACAGACTTTTAAAAGCAGCTAGAGAGAGAAAAAAGATAACATATAAAGAAAAACCCATCAGGCTATGATCAGACTTCTCAAAAGAAAACTTACAGGCCAGAAAGGAGTGGCATGATATATTTAATGCAATGAAGCAGAAGGGCCTTGAACCAAGAATAGTTTACCCGGAAAAGTTATCATTTAAATTTGAAGGAGGGATTAAATAATTTACAGATAAGCAAAAGCTAACAGAATTTACCTCCCACAAACCACCTCTAAGTGCATTTTGGAGGGACTCCTATAGATGCAAGTATTCCTAAGGCTAAAAAGATGTCACCCAAGGGAACACAAGGAGTACAGAATATGATTCATAACATACAAAGAATGGAGGAGGAAGAAAAAGGAGAAAAAAAAAAGAACCTTTAGGTTTTGTTTATAATAGTATTCGAAGTAAGCTAAATTAGACTGTTAGATAGTAAGGGAATTGCCCTTGAACCTTTGGTAACCACGAATCTAAGGCCTGAAATGGCAATAAGTACTTACCTATCGATAATCACCCTAAATGTAAATGGTCTGAATGCACCAATCAAAAGACACAGAGTTACTGAATGAATAAAAAAACAAGACCCATCTATATGCTGCCTACAAGAGACTCACTTCAAACCCAAAGACATACACAGACTGAAAGTGAAGGGATGGAAAAAGATATTTCATGCAACTAATAGTGAGAAAAAAGCAGGAGTTGCAGTACTTGTATCAGACAAAATAGACTTCAAAACAAAGAAAGTCACAAGAGACAAAGAAGGACATTACATAATGATAAAAGGGTCCGTCCAACAATAGGATGTAATTATTATAAATATCTATGCACCCAACACAGGATCACCTACATATGTGAAACAAATACTAACAGAATTAAAGAGGAAAATAGAATGTAATGCATTCATTTTAGGAGACTTCAACACACCACTCACTCCAAAGGACAGATCAACCAGACAGGAAATAAGTAAAGAGACAGAGGCACTGAACAACATATTAGAACAGATGGACCTAACGGATATCTACGAAACACTCCATCCAAAAGCAACAGGATACACATTCTTCTCAAGTGCACATGGAACATTTTCAAGAATAGATCATATATTAGGCCACAAAAAGAACCTCAGTAAATTCAAACACATTGAAATTGCACCAACCAGCCTCTCAGATCACAAAGGTATGAAACTAGAAATAAATTACACAAAGAAAACGAAAAAGCCCACAAACACATGGAGGCTTAAAAACATGCTCCTAAATAATCAATGGATCAATGACCAAATAAAAACAGAGATCAAGCAATATATGGAGACAAACGGCAACATTAATTTAACACGACAAAATGGGATGCAGTGAAGGCCATGCTAAGAGGGAAATATATTGCAATACAGGCCTACCTCAGGAAAGAGGAACAATCCCAAATGAACAGTCTAAACTCACAATTAATGAAACTAGAAAAGGGAACAAATGAGGCCCAAAGTCAGTAGAAGGAGGCATATAATAAAGATTAAAGCAGAAATAAATAAAATTGAAAGAATAAAACAATAGAAAGAATCAATGAAAGCAGGAGCTGGTTCTTCGAGAAAATTAACAAAATAGATACACCCCTAGCAGGACTTATCAAGAAAAAAAGAGAGTCTACACACATAAACAGAATCAGAAATGAGAAAGTAAAAATCACTACAGACACCACAGAAATTCAAAGACTTATGAGAGAAAACTATGAAAAATTATATGGTAACAAACTGGATAACCTAGAAGAAATGGACAACTTTCTAGAAAAATACAACCTTCCAAGGCTGCCCAGGAAGAAACAGAAAATCTGAATAGACCAATTACCAGCAAAGAAATTGAAGTGCTAATCAAAAAACTACTTAAGAAAAAAAATCCTGAACCAGATGGTTTCACTGCTGAATTTTATCAAACATTTAGTGAAGACCTAATACCTATCCTCCTTAAAGTTTTCCAAGGAGTAGAAGAAGAGGGAATACCTCCAAACTCATTCTATGAGGCCAGCATCACTCTAATACCAAAACCAGGAAAAGACATCACAAAAAAAAAGAAAACTACAGACCAATATCCCTGATGAGCATAGAGGCCAAAACACTCAACAAACTATTAGCAAACTGAATTCAAAAATACATCAAAAAGATCATCCATCATAATCAAGTAGGATTTATTCCAGGGATGCAAGGATGCTACAACATTTGAAAATCCATCAACATCATCCACCACATCAACAAAAAGAAGGACAAAAACCACATGATCATCTCCATAGATGCTGAAAAAGCATTCGACAAAATTCAACATTCATTCATGATAAAAACTCTCAACAAAATGGGTATAGAGGGCAAGTACCTCAACAGAATAAAGGCCATATATGACAAACCCACAACCAACATTATACTTAACAGCGAGAAGCTGAAAGCTTTTCCTTTAAGATTGGGAACAAGACAAGGATGCCCACTCTCCCCATTTCTATTCAACATAGTACTGGAGGTCCTAGCAAGGCAATCAGACAACACAAAGAAATAGAAGGCATCCAGACTGGCAGGGAAGAAGTCAAACTGTCCCTGTTTGCAGATGACATGATATTATACATAAAAAACCCTAAAGAATCCTCTCCAAAACTACTAGATCTAATTTCTGAAATTAGCAAAGTTGCAGGATACAAAATTAATACACAGAAATCTGTTGCATTCCTATACACTAATGATGAACTGGCAGCAAGAGAAAGCAGGAAAACAATTCCATTCACAATTGCATCCGAACGAATAAAATACCTAGGAATAAACCTAACCAAGGAAGTGAAAGACCTATACCCTGAAAACTACAGGACACTCTTAAGAGAAATTAAAGAGGAAACTAATAAATGGAAATTCATCCCATACTCTTGGCTAGGAAGAATTAATATTGTCAAAATGGCCATTCTGCCTAAATCAATCTACATTCAATGCAATCCCTATCAAAATACCAACAGCATTCTTCAATGAACTAGAGCAAATAGTTCTAAAATTCATATGGAATGACAAAAGACCCGAATAGCCAAAGCAATCCTGAGAAGGAAGAATAATGCAGGGGGAATTATGCTCCCTGACTTCAAGCTCTACTACAAAGCTACAGTAATCAAGACAATCTGGTACAGGCACAAGAACAGACCCATAGACCAGTGGAACAGAACAGAGAGCCCAGATATAAACCCAAGCATAGATGGTCAATTAATATACAATAAAGGAGCCATGAATATACAATGGGGAAATGACAGCCTCTTCAACAGCTGGTGTTGGCAAAATTGGACAGCTACATGTAAGAGAATGAAACTGGATTACTGTCTAACTCCATACACAAAAGTAAACTCAAAATGGATCAAAGACCTGAATGTAAGTCATGAAACCATAAAACTCTTAGAAAAACATATAGCAAAAATCTCTTGGACATAAACATGAGTGACTTCTTCAAGAACATATCTCCCCGGGCAAGGGAAACAAAAGCAAAAATGAACAAGTTGGACTATATCAAACTAAAAAGCTTCTGTACAGCAAAGGATACCATCAGTAGAACAAAAACATATCCTACAGTATGGGAGAATATATTCATAAATGACGTATCCGATAAGGGGTTGGCATCCAAATTATATAAAGAGTTCACGCACCTCAACAAACAAAAAGCAAATAAGCCAATTAAAAAATGGGCAGAGGAGCTGAACAGACACTTCTCCAAAGAAGAAATTCTGATGGCCAATAGGCACATGAAAAGATGCTCCACATCACTAGTCATCAGAGAAATGCCAATTAAAACCACAATGAGATATCACCTCACACCAGTTAGGATGGCCGCCATCCAAAAGACAAACAACAACAAATGTTGGCGAGGATGTGGAGAAAGGGGAACCCTCTTACACTGCTGGTGGGAATGCAAATTAGTACAACCATTGTGGAAAGCAGTATGGAGGTTCCTCAAAAAACTCAAAATAGAAATACCATTTGACCCAGGAATTCGACTCTTAGGAATTTACCCTAAAAATGCAGCATCCCAGTTTGAAAAAGACATATGCACCCCTATGTTTATTGCAGCACTATTTACAACAGCCAAGAAATGGAAGCAACCGAAGTGTCCATCAGTAGACGAATGGATAAAGAAGATGTGGTACATATGCACAATGGAATATTTTCCAGCCATAAGAAGAAAACAAATCCTACCATTTGCAACAACATGAATGGAGCTAGAGGGTATTATGCTCAGTGAAGTAGGCCCGGCAGAGAAAGACAAGTATCAAATGATTTCACTCATATGTGGAGTATAAGAACAAAGAAAAAACTGATGGAACAAAACAGCAGCAGACCCCCAGAACCCAAGAATGAACTGTTACCAAAGGGAAAAGGACTGGCGAGGATGGGTGGGAAGGGAGGGATATGGGGGAAAAAGGGCTGTTGCAGTTGGCACACATAATGTAGCGGGGGTGGGGATGGGGTGGGGGTGTAGAGGGAAGGCAGTATAACACAGAGAAGACAAGTAGTGATTCTGCAACATCCTACTACGCTGATGGACAGTGGCTGCAATGGCGTATAATAGGGCGAGTCTAGTAACCATAATGTTGCTCATGTAATTCTATATTAATAATAGGAAAATAAAAAAATAATTAACCTTTAAAAAAATGCAATGAATATTAACCAATCTCTTTCCCTGAAACCGGAAGTCCAGAGGCATATGGATGCCTTCCATGTTATCAGATCCAGTCATATATTTTGCCAAATATTTTGCCACAGCATCACATGGATCCCCCTTTATCATCAAAATGTTTCAAATTTGGCAACTGGGAGAACTTTGAAGCTTGCTCCTGAGTCCTTTTGCTTATTATTCTTTGAGCACATCCTCACTTCCTGACAAAACTAGATATTCCAGGTTCATCCTGTACTTTCCCTGCCTGGGCCCCACAATCAGCCATTTATTCAAAAGCCCTGATTCTCTGAATGAAGAAATAAGAAACGAAGATCTGGGGGTTTAGTGTGCTTGTTGCTACAGTAATTTTATTCCTTCTAGGACCTCTCAGTAGAAAAACTCAGTGATATACGTGTGTGTATACAAACGACATGCAACATGTACACAAACATCTATTATCTATCTACCCATCAATCATCGATCATGTACCTGCCTACCGACCTACTTTGAAAACCAAATGTTCACCCTGCTATCTCACCCCCACTCCCAATTAGGCACTCCCGCATTTCCTCTGCGCTTCCCTTCCTATATTTGTACCTCCTTCTCCAGCAGCAGGAAGCCTGGCTCGTGTGGTCCTCAACATAGTCTGCGACCTGCCCAGACCCTCTGTGTGTATGCAGTCTTCCGGACACTCAGGCTGTGTCTCTGGCCCCATTTCTCTGGACTCACAGACCACATTAACCAAGTTTCCTTCACCCTGGTTCCAGCCCTGCAAGCGCTCGACCCACATCAGCCGAATGAGCCTGAACCAACCTAAGGAAGGGGAAAGGGCCAGCTGAGGTTTTGAGACAGTGGCACTATCAAAGAAATAATAATCCTGGCTAAAAATGTTTGTGATGCTGACATCTCTAAAAGACCCTTGGACCCCCAGCCCAAGGGATTACCTCAGCAGACGCTAGTCTGTCCCAACACAACAGACCCTGCATAGAGGAGGCATGGGAGCGTGTGAGGGTACTGGTCCCCGCTCAGCTTTCAGAGTACAACTTGTCCTCATGTGTGTGTTTATCTGTCTGAGATGGTTTGTGTGTATTTGTGTTGCCCATGGGTTTCAGCCCCCGGCAAGTTCACTATGGATTCAATGTGACCAAAGAAATGACAGTAGAATGTTCTTGGGGTGAAAGGCTTATACCCAACTTTATTTCCACAGTGGCAGGTCAATCACTAAAGTCCCATCCCCTCAGAGCGAGTCTGCACGCAGCAAGCCAGTCTCTACCTCTGGGCGTCTCTGCCTGCACAGCCGTCCTCTGGGGCCTCTCTGTCTGCACAGTCGTCCCGCACAGCCATCCTCTGGGCCTCTGTCCTTGGCACTGCCACCACTCCAGCCTCTGCTCTGCTCTCCTGCAGCCTTGCAGCCATGCCACCATATCGCCCAGAGCACTGGGCACAGCTCTTTATATAGAGTCAATAGCAACGTATTGCCCACATGTGTGTAGTGAGGTAGCCAGCCAGGGCCAGGTGAGAATCCTGGACACAGGAACCTTCATTTTATCCACAGTATTATATATGCATATATACAAGTAGGGGAAAATTATCAAATGCATTCCTCTTTGTAATTCTAAGAATAAGTGGGTACAAATGAAGTCAAAGTAGCATTCTATTTTTGTTTTAAAATTTTATAATTTTAGTATTATCTTGTTTTCAAGTTAGTGTTACCTCTCTCACAAACTGAGATTTAATTCAGCTTAGAGTTAATGAGTGTGTTGGTTTGGACTGGGAATCTGCTGTTCAAATTTGAGATGATCCTACCAAACACATGGGAGTAATGAATGCCAGTGAAAGCATCATTTCCAAACTGTATGCAGAAACAGTTTATGTATCAGTTTGACAAACAAATAACTGTGTCAGTCTTTCATTTGTAAAGGGCTATTTCATAATTACAGGAAAAAATCAGTGGCCTAGAATCCAGTCCAGCTTCTGAAAGCTCCCTGGGGTGTGCACCAGCAGAGAGCTACTCCCGGCTCTCTGACCCTGCTGACGGCCACCCCAGCGATGAGCCAAAGCAGCGGAGGCTGCTGTGTTCGGTTGGGCTACGTTAGTCTCACACTGGTGAGTGGGGGAGGGACTCCCCGTGAAATCTTGTGTTTCCCACACTCACCCTCTCTGAGCCTCAGTCTCCTTATCTGTGAAATAGGAGGACTAGAAACAGTAATTCTCTGGTTATTCCAGGTGCCAAGTCACAGGATTCTTCTACCATTAGGCTTCTTTATTTCCTTAATTTCCTTAAGTAACACTTTCTACCTTGATCAGAAATCTTATCTCCTGAAATAAGGTTCATCTCTGCTGAACCTAAATTTCTGGTTTGCAAAAACTCGATGGCAAATTCAGGTGTAGCTCATGTTACTTGGTTACAGCTGCTTCTCAAAAGCCTCAGAAGCAATTTGTTTCATAACCAGAAGTATAAATATAAATTATTTAATCATTCTCCTCTCTTATGAATAATATTTAGAATTTACAATGCATAAGTGATGTTCAGTTCTAGCTTCTGAACTGGACCAGAGCTGGTGGTGCCTCAGGGAAAGGTGGAAAAGCAGCCTTGGGCCCGGAGAGCAGGTGGGGAGCTTCCACCCATCCAGCCATCTTGCTGAGGGGAGCCCCTGGGCTGGCCTTGGCCTGGCACTAGCCAGGCCCTGGAGATTTGGGTTCTAAAGGGCAGTGATAAATGGCCAAGAGCCCTGAGAACTAGTCAGGGGGAGTTTTGTCCATCCCTGTTATTACCACTTTGATGTGAACAGGAGACAGCGGGTGTTCTCTACACACAGGCGGCACGTTCGTCCTGGGAGGGAGAACAGTCCCGAGGAAAGGCAGCCAACACAGGGAAGCTGGCGAATGCGCCGTTCCAAAAAAAATCCACCAGATTTTCCCATCTCAGGACCACTAGCCACCTCCCAATGATTCCATCCTTAGCATGGTTGCTGGGAAGCTGAATGTGAGGAGTTGAGATGTTTGCACTGTTTAGTCACATAAAAAGTACAGGCAGTGAATGAGGAGCTGATCATTGAATTTTTTTTATTAAGGTATTATTGATATACACCCTTATGAAGGTTTCACATGAAAAAACAATGTGGTTACTACACTTACCCATATTATCAAGTCCCCACCCACACCCCAATGCAGTCACTGTCCATCAGTGTAGTAAGATGCCACAGATTCACTGTTTGCCTTCTCTGTGCTACACTGTTTTCCCTGTGACCCCCCACACCATGTGTACTAAACAAAATACCCCTCAATCTCGTTCTCCCTCCCTCTCCACCTGCCCTCCCGTACCTACCCTATGGTAACCATTAGTTCCTTCTTGGAGTCTCTGAGTCTGCTGCTATTTTGTTCCTTCAGTTTTGCTTTGTTGTTATACTCCACAAATGAAGGAAATCATTTGGCACTTGTCTTTCTCTGCCTGGCTTTTTTCACTGAGCATAATATCCTCCAGGTCCATCCATGTTGTTGCAAATGGTAGGATCTGTTTCTTTCTTATGGCTGAATAGTATTCCATTGTGTATATGTACCACTTCTTTATCTTTTCATCTACTGATGGACACTTAGGTTGCTTCCATACCTTGGCTATTGTAAAAAGTGCTGCGATAAACATAGGGGTGTATATGTCTTTTTGAATCTGAGAAGTTGTATTATTTGGGTTAATTCTAAGGAGTGGGATTCCGGGTCAAATGGTATTTGTATTTTTAGTTTTTTGAGGAACCTCCATATTGCTTTCCACAATGGTTGAACTAGCTTACATTCCCACCAGCAGTGTAGGGGGGTTCCCCTTTCTCCACATCCTCACCAGCATTTGTTGTTCTTAGTCTTTTCGATGTTGACCATCCTTATTGGTGTGAGGTGGTATCTCACTGTGGTTTTAGTTTGCATTTCCCTGTTGACTAGTGATGTGGAGCATCTTTTCATGTGTCTGTTGGCCATCTGAATTTCTTCTTTGGTGAACTGTCTCTTCATATCCTCTATGATCATTGAGTTTCACCAGTTATTTGTTCTCAAGAATATGAATGACAAATGGATTTGCACTAATTATATTCTTTACAGTGGCTTTGCATACTTTTCATTAACCACTTTGTTCACTGACTCTTCACTCTAACAGAAATGTAATGAGTACACTGGGTTTTTTGTTTTTGTTTTGCTTGGGAGTAAATAAAGGAAAACAGATGGTTCCACAAAAAACAATTACCAATGAATAATTTAGTTTTGTATCAATATTTCAAAACTGAGAAATAACTGATAAACTTTATGGTAATGATTTTTAACTAAGTCATTACCTGGCAATTGGAGTTAAGAATATGATATACCGCCAAATGACTTTCAGAGGGCAATGGACTGTGTGGGGAAATGAATTCAAACTGACAGCTGCTGGTGCAAAGCAGCAGCTGACACACTAACAGTGGTACCCGGATGCTGGAGGACGGGATGATGTGTTCAGGCAAGCAGCCACAGAATGCCTGTTCTTGAGTGCATCCTTTTAGGTTCTATAAGCAGCTAAGAAAACAAATAGGCTTGCTGAGAATCTTTGGAAGCGAGGCTAGCAACTCACTTCTAAAGTTACAAAGATATTTGCTTGATTATCAACTTTAATTATACGTTACACTTTGAGATGGCTAAATATAGAGGAAAATATTACAATAGTGATCCAATATCCACTCCTCAAAGCAAATTAAAACCAGAAGCTTTCTAAATTACTGACATTTTAAATTTAGTTTTAAGAGAACACAGGGCGGGGCAGGGCTGAGAGGGGAGGGTCTAGAGCACTGACCTGGAGGTCAAGAAACCGAAGTCCTGGCCCTGGAGCTCCTAAGAAGCAAGGTGCTCTCAGCTAGGTCATCTACTAGTCTCTGCACCTCTGTTTACCTGGCTGAACACTAGATAATCTCTACTTTCAAGATCTAATGCCTATGGTGAGGAAGGATATAATAGCCCTGATTCTAAGATAAATATATTACCCTCACGCTGCATCCTTCCTCGAACACAGCCTACAACCCAAAAGGTAACACTTGCCCCATGCCAGCCCCACCTGCAACAATGGGCTCAAGGTGCCACTCTTGGTTCTTAAACAGCAGGACGAGGTACCTCCTCTGGTTCCCACCCCCTCCCTTCATCTTTTACACTGTAATAGGTTATGGCTAATAAAGCTTTAGGTAAATGAGTCCATGAACCACAGTAATTTTCCCTTGGCTAGCAGTGTTTTCAGGCACTGGATCACAAAAATGAACAGCCTTGAAGAAAAATTATGCATATATACTTAAAAAAATAAATTGACTTCCTCTTTGTAAAATGATCCTACACTGAGACTGCTAAAATGCCTTAATAATTTTCTATTAAGGGAGGGTTAAGGGCAGTTTACTACAGTCTAATGTTCTCATTGTTTTAAAAAGTATTCAATAAATAAAGTGGTTCAGCAATTTTATTGATAATTAGACCTATTATCAAATATAACTAAAATGCTTTTATATAACATTTATTTCACTTTATAAACATAGTCTGCCTGTTTTTGCCATCTTTCTTGAATTTTTTTTCCTCTATGCAGCTGTGTAAAGATGCTCTGATTAAAGAACAGTGTACGGAGCTTTCCATTTTGTCTGAGTGGGAGGTTGCTATTTACAGGATTTTAAAAAATCGTAGACAGATTTTGGGTTTAAAACTAAGGAAAAGTCAGATGGTGCTATCTCAAATGAATTTGAGCAGAAATGGGGCATTTGGTTGATTTTTATATAACTGGCAGAAAGCCTCCCATATTCTTGACCCCTAGGGACTAATTCTATAGGGAGAGGAACATGTTTTCCATTCCTTCCCTGCTGTTTACAGGGTCTGGTACAGGCATAAGTTCCTCCTACAAATTTTATATAGGATGTACTGAAGACAAATTGTCACTACAAAATGCTTTATTACTAAGTCTGCTGACCAGGAGTAGGTGATACCTTTGATTGGCAGTCACTTTTGACCCTGGTTTTCTTTGCCTGTATACATATGGCCATCAGAATTTCACGAGGCACAATCAAAGGAGATCATTCTAAGGGGGGAGTGCTGGCGACTATGGGAAGCAGGTGGAAGAAGGAAGCACTTGGAGTCAAAGTGGCTGGAGGTGGAATGGCCACGGGAGTGTGAGGACAGCATGTCAAGTGTATCGCCTGATTAGCACCCATGCAACAAATCACCAAATCTATGCTCCTGGGGAAATGCAAAAAACAGTCACATTATTTGGGATGGTGGAGGCGACGTGGGTTGGCTTCTTCTCCCTCTTGAGATTGCGTAAGAGTCTCTAAATGCTTACAGTCTAGAACCCTCACAGAGAGCCTCTGGTCTTTCGTTGGTTGGTGCTGACAGTAGTTATTATGGAAGTTCACCTGGCCTGTTTAAAGGCTAGTGACCTCCTCCGTACCAGGCTTGGTACAATCTTGTGCCATGGCTCTTGTTATGGGTTGAACTGTGTCTCCCCCAAAACTGTGTCTCCCAAAAAAAGGTATGCTGAGTTCCCAGTCCCCGATACTTCGGATTATAACCTTACTTGGAAAGACAGTCATTGCAGATATAAATGAAGTTGTACTGAGGGGAAGGCCCGTAATTCAGGATGACATCTTCCCTGTAAGAAGATAGCCTTGTGAAAAAATGAGAACACCATGTGGCTATGAAGGCAGAGAGTGGAAGTGTATGCTTAAAAACTAAGACCTCCAAACTAAACACCCAGGCCTGCTGGCATTCCACATGCAGCTTGGAAGCGGAAAGGAAGATTCTCCTCCACAGATTTCAGAGGGAATATGGCCCTGCTAACACCTTGATTTCAGGCTTCCAGCCTCCAGAACTGTGAGGGCATAAATTCCCGTGGTTTTAGACCATCCAGTCTGTAACACGACAGCCCCCCAGGAAACGAATACAGCTTCCAATGCTGCAGCACTTGGCAGAGTCTCCAGGTATTCCTACCTATCCCCTCAGAGGTGTTTCCACCAGGGTGCAGCTTGGGGGGGGGCACACATGGGCCACATTCTCTCTTGAAGACAAGCGTGGGCCCCCTCCCTGCCTACAGAGCCGGTCCAGTTTAGTCCCTGGCAAAGGGCCTGAGCCGCAACAGCTACTTACCTCCCTGAGGGAGTAAGAGAGTCATAAGAGCTCGGACCTTAAGAACACAATACTGGCCTCTCCTTACTGGATTGGTGGAAGGGACAGAGAAATTATTCTTCCTGGGTGAGGCCACAATAATTAAAGGAAACAAATAACACAGGAAAAAAGCCTAGTGTATTTTTTTCCTTAATAGCTTAACCTTCTCATGTTAGTGTGCATTTGCTCCCTGTCCCGTGCTGTCCCAAGCACATCCTCAGCCACCCCAAGCCTTCAGGGAGAGGCTGGCAGGAGCAACAGTGAGGGTAAGGGACACAGGGTACGGGCCACACGGCCCTCTCCTCTCACCCTCTGCCTCACCGTGACAGCAGCATCTGCTGGGAGGAGGGGTGATGGAGGCTGGGCAGGCCGTGGGCCACAGATGGGCGCAGAGCAGCCAGGGAGCAGGAAGGATGCCTCTGCCGTGAGGACTTCCTCACACTGTGCTGTGACAAACCCTCTCTCCCAAATATGCTAGTGCAACAGGGAGGTGTTCCCCTGCATTACATTTACCTTTAAACATAGACAAGGGACTGTCTGAAAGACTATACATTGAGGTTTTGGGAACAAAGATTTGTTAAAGGAATAGAACAGCTAAAGAGTTTAACCGCTAATTTCCAAAGGAAAAGAAATGGAAATATACTATATAATCAAAGAGAACTGAACCAATAGTAATTTTCCTGAATGTAAAAGATTAAGTGTATTTCCTAAAGTTTGTGAAATCATTGTCCTTGGTCTTTAAGAGTAAGCAAAAAACCAATGGTCACCACACTGCTTACAACAGGATGTTTAAATTCAAACAATTAGGAGTATTTTAAGTCTAAAACAAACACCTTGAAATAAGTAAATAAAGGCACAGTCTTCCTATACTTAAGATGAAACAAAACCTTAAAAGAGCAAGACCATATATTTTTTTCATTTGCAGTCAAGATAAGTTGTTTCCCAGAAAATATACATTTAAAAAAATTCATTGACCTTTGAGTACCCCAGCCGTGGGCTACTACCCCAGGCTTTGTGTCAACACCCCCAGCTAGGGTCACCACCCCCAGCTAGATAAATAGGTTCATGCTGACACCCTCAGCTAGTATCACGACCACCACCCCTGCCCCACATCCCCAGCTAGACAGGCTGCCCAGCCAGGGAGCCATTCTCTGAAATTTGCTTAACTCTTTCTATAAAACAGGACATGTTCGGTCTAAAGTTGTTTGCCATAAAATATCACAGAGGGGTTAAAATGTGTATATGGAGATAATGAAACAAAATTAATAATTGTTGATAAAAATCAATAACTGTCAAACCTAGGTAATGGGTACATAGGGGACACATTATATTATTCTTTCTACTTTTGTGTATTTTGAAAATTTCCATAGTGAAAGCTTAAGCAACAACAGTAAATATGACATGTCTGGTCTCTTCCCACAGGAGCCTGTGGGATCCCACAGATGCCAAGTAGCAATGAATATATCAAAAGAAATTAACACATTCTAATGAATTACATGTTAACATGCACCTTAATCCCTTCAGCTGTGACAAGTATGCATCTAGAGGGCCCTTTGGGAGCAATGCCAATGTGGTGAATATTATAAAGTGCAGTGGGGAAAAGTTTTCTGCAAGAGTTTAAATTGAATCATGATAGGTAGGTCTTGAACTGGTTCTGAGGTGTCCTGAAAAATCTATCTAGTGCTTACATTTTGAAGGGAAAAATAGGAAATATCCTGTATTTCAATTACTGAAATAGCTGTGACATTTCACGCTGAAGCATCTTTTTAGGGATTTGACCCGAAAGTGGTGACAGGGCCTCCCAGTCGCCCACAGTGGGAATGGCAGGTGGAGGCGGAGGGGCTTGGCAGGAAGGCAGCCGCGGCTCATTCCCCCCCGCCCCCTGTGATCATCGGCGTCAGGCTGCTACACGCCAGAGAGGGAGCTCTGCTCTAGCACAGTGTCTGAAAATGTCAGCATTATTCTTTTCTGAAACTATTTTTTGCCTTTTACATTTTAATTATTCTAAATTTTGGACGGCATCTGAACATGGTAAAGAAGCTTTATTCTGTTATTTTGGCACTTGCTGTACTTATAGATTGATTCCCGTTTCTAGTAAATTCTTTTTAATTTCCTCAACAAAACTTAAATGCAAATAATGTGGGTAGTTTCAGTGAACTCAGTGGCTCTGAAAAGTAAGTGAGGTCAGCCTCACACAGCCTGAAGTTCTCTGTTCATTTTATAGAAAATGAGGCCGACTGCCTTGTGGCTCAGCAGGTAACCTTATAAAAATGATGTTAAACCCTGGACCATCTCTGACATTTTGAAATGGTTGGTTACTAGGGCTCGCTCCTCCCAGTTTAGCATTCCCAGCTCTCTGGCCACCCTGTCTCCCCTCAAGCACACATTAGCTCGACCTGCCGCAACTTCATCTTCCTGAACCATTGCCTCTTTTTTAATCACTTGCCCTTGCAACTCGGGTGGAACTTATCCCTGGCCTGTCTCACATCACCATTAGAAATCTTAGATGATTCTAAATCTTTTAGTGTTTGGGGCGGTTTTAAAAAATAATGCATTTTTCCCTAGTAAATCAATTCATAAAACAATCTGAGGCCATTTTATGGCAATTAAAAGTGTTTCAAAATGCTTCTCATTTCTAAATTAAATAGCATTCTATTCTCAATGTTCTTAGAATGACTTAAGATTATTTTATCTCACCTGAGGGACCCACCTAGTCAAATTCTAGAATATCGGGCCAGGTAACTATTATTAGAGGCAACAGTCTGCCAATGAAATAGATTTACCTTCTGGGTAGTGAACAAGACCAGGCTGCAGGCTGTTGAAGAGGTTCGGTCCAAGCTGGCTAAACACAGCATAGAAAAGTTGTCACAATAGTAGCTCGTAGCTCACACACACGTGGTTCTATAGGGAAGTGCAATTCACTGCAAAGTAACAGGAGTGGTATTACATGCAGACAACATGGCAAGAAGGAATCTAAGAGCAGTAACTAAAATTTGTTGTTGATCAGTAGGCAAATAGCACAGGGAAGAACGTCTATAGGTGGCAGGGTTTCATTTCTCTTGAGAGAGACAACGGCAAGAGTTTGCAGAGCAGGCCTGAGTGATTTTGTGTATAAATAATCAAAACAAGGATCCAGTTATCCAAACTAAGGTCCTAAAATCAGCCCAGCCATAACTTCGGAGATTCAAAGCCAATGCTCTCATACCAGCAGCTTGAATACTTTATCAGTTTTCTATTGCTCCATAAGATAGTACCACAAACAGTTGCTTAAAGCAGTACACATTTATTATCTACAGCTTTCTTGGACTCAGGAATCTGGGCACTGGTTAGCTGGGTCCTCTCTTCAGGGTCTCACTAGGCTGAAATCAAATTGGCAGGGGCTGGAATTTCATCTGAGGCTCAGAATCCTCTTTCAGCCTCATAAGAAGGTTCCATTCAGGTGGTGGGCAGAATTCAGAGCCTGTGGCTGTAGGACTAAAGTCCTTGTTTCCTTGCTGGCTGTCAGCTGGGGATCGTCCTCAGCTTCTGGAGTCTGCCTTCAGGTCCTAGCCAATGTCACTTTCACAACATGGCATCTTCTTCAAAGAAAAGGATCTTCAGTGGCTACCATGGAGTCTTATAAAGGTAACATGACCACCAGAATTCCATTACCTTTACCATATAATGTACCCCAATCAAGGGAATGACTATCTTATCAGGGTTGCAGGTCCCACCGCCCTGGAGGGAGAGGGATTCCATTGTGCATGCACACCATGGGGACTGTCATGGGATCCTGCCTGCCACAAATACTGAATTACTCAACACTGAGCCAACATTTACTGAGGGTTTACTAAATATCCAGCACTGTGCTATAATTGGGGGTACAAAGCTAAATAAAATAAATCAGGAATACAAAGACAAGATAAGGTAGCCCATAGCCTACTGGAGGAGACAGAAGTGAAAATTAGTTCTAAAACAAATTAGTATGTCTATAATAGCTGAATGGGGAAATGACACAAAAAGTGTAGGCAAGGAGGCAGGGTATAGTTCAACAGGGTATTTTCTAGGCAGACAGTAAAGAGCAGGACATTTCAGGCAGAAGGCATGCTTATCTATCTACCGAGATGTGGACATACTAAAAGCCCTGTCTGAGAGGCTGTGGGTGGTGGGGCTTGACTGGCATGGACAGTGCCTGCATAAAAAGGGCCTGAACAGATGTCAACGGCCAGGCCAGAAAGAACACAGACAGTGGGGAGGAACCACACATGGAATTTGTGAACAGATTCTAACACATTAGTCACAGAGGCCAATCTGACCCCATAAAAATAAGAAAATTAGATTGACTTCCGGGAAGATGGCGGTGTAAGCAAGGCGGCAGAAATCTCCTCCCAACACTATATTTATCTACGAAAACACAGAAAATACATCTATTCCTAAAAGAGAGACGAGAATACACAGGAAAGCACACAGCGTGCAGCTCCACCCGAGAGCACTCGGCACCCCAAGAGGCGGGTAAGATACGGAGCCGGGACCCGGCGGGACCCGAGCCCTCCCCCACCCCAGCGCACCGGCGGGAGGAGAGGATTCAGAGCCGGGAGGGAGGGGAAGCACACCCCGCGAAGTAGCCAGCCCCGGGGATCTGCGCGGGGAGCGCTGACCCACATTGCGCAGTGCAGCGGAGATTGGAGAGACAGAGGGGCAGGATCTGAGCGGGGAACGCGCCAGGGTGCTTGCAGTCGGCTCCCGGGAAGGAAAAAAAAAAAGCACACGCTTTCTTCAGCGGTCTTAAAGAGACAGGAGCCCAGCGGAGGAGCCAGAATGCCCCAGCCCACTCAGCCCAGCAGGCTGGGAGTCCTGGGGAGTTTCAGATGCCATAGCTGGCGACTGAGGAAGCGTAGCCATACTTACACTTCTCACTGAGATCAACAGCCTCCTATTCGTTCCCACCCCTGCCAGAGCGATAAAGGGCCCTGCGGAGCGGCACAGTCACAGCTGTGGAATAGTGGGGCAATAGCGCCACCTAGAGCATTCCCACAGAATCTACATCCGGTGGGCATTTTTTTTTGTTTTGTTTTTTTTGTTTTGTTTTTGTTTTTTCTTTTCTTTCTTTTTCTCTTTTTTTCTTTCTTTCTTTCTTTTTTTTCTTTTTTTTTCTTCTCTTTTTAAAGTCTTAAAGAGCCCAGCTGACATATGTGGCAACTATCAGTGACCAATTATATAGCCATGAAAAGACAGAGGAATATGGTTCAGACCAAAATCAACCAGACAACCCCAGAGAGGGAGTCTGAAGGGATGGAAATGCACAGCCTCCCTGAAAAAGAATTAAGAATTAAAGTCATAACCATGCTGATGGACCTACAGAGAAATGTGCAAGAGCTGAGGGAGGAGGTGAGGGAACTGAGGAAAGACAATACAGAAATCAGACAAGCGATCAACGGGCTTAACAGCAGAATGGATGAGATGCAAGAGACTGTTAATGGAATAGAAAACAGAGAACAGGAGTACAGAGCAGCTGAGGCAAAGAGAGATAAAAGGATTTCTAGGAAGGAAAGAATATTAAGAGAACTGTGTGACCAATCCAAACGGAACAATATTCGCATTATAGGAGTACCAGAGGAAGAAGAGAGAGAAAAAGGGATAGAAAGTGTCTTTGAAGAAATAATTGCTAAAAACTTTCCCTCGCTGGGGAAGGAAGTAGTCTTGCAGTCCACCGAAGCTCATAGATCTCCCAACACAAGGGACCCAAGGAAGACAACACCAAGACACATAATAATTAAGATGGCAAAGATCAAAGATAAAGACAGGGTATTAAAGGCAGCTAGAGAGAGAAAAAAGATCACCTACAAAGGAAAACCCATCAGACTATCATCAGACTTCTCAACAGAAACCTTACAGGCCAGAAGAGAATGGCATGATATATTTAACGTTATGAAACAGAAGGGCCTCGAACCAAGAATATTGTATCCAGCACGATTATCCTTTAAATATGATGGAGGGATTAAACAATTTCCAGATAAACGAAAGTTGAGAGAGTTTGCATCTCATAAACCACCACTACAGGATATCTTAAATGGACTGCTCTAGATGGAAGCACACCTAAGGCTAAAAAGATGTCACCAGAGAAAATAAAATCATAGCAAAGAAAGCAGACCATCCAAATACTAACTACAGGCAAAGAATAAAACACCAATTATAGAAAGAATGGAGGAGGAGGAATAAGAAGGCAGAGAAATAAAGAAACATCAGACTGTGTTTACAATAACTTAACAAGAAAGTTAAGTTAGATTGTTAGATAGTAAAGAAGCAACCCTTGAACCCTTGGTAACCACGAATCTAAAGCCAGCAATGGCAATAAGTACATACCTATCAATAATCACCCTAAATGTAAATGGACTGAATGCACCAATCAAAAGACACAGAGTAACAGAATGGATAAAAAAGCAAGACCCATCTATATGCTGCCTACAAGAAACTCACCTCAAATCCAAAGATATACACAGACTAAAAGTGAAGGGATGGAAAAAGATATTTCATGCAAACAACAAAGAGAAAAAAGCAGGTGTTGCAGTACTTGTATCAGACAAAATAGACTTCAAAACGAAGAAAGTAGCAAAAGATAAAGAAGGACATTACATAATGATAAAGGGGTCAGTCCAACAAGAAGATATAACCATTATAAATATATATGCACCCAACACAGGAGCGCCAGCATATGTGAGACAAATACTAACAGAATTAAAGGAGGAAATAGACAGCAATGCATTCATCTTAGGAGACTTCAACACACCACTCACTCCAGAGGACAGATCAACCAGACAGAAAATAAGTAAAGACACAGAGGCACTGAACAACACACTAGAACAGATGGACTTAACAGACATTTACAGAACTCTACACCCAAAAGCAACAGGATACACATTCTTCTCAAGTGCACATGGAACATTTTCCAGAATAGACCACATACTAGGCCACAAAAAGAACCTCAGTAATTTCAAAAATATTGAAATCCTACCAACCAACTTCTCAGATCACCAAGGTATAAAACTAGAAATAAATTTTAGAAAGAAATCAAAAGGCTCACAAATACATGGAGACTTAACAACACTCTCCTAATTAATCAATGGGTTAACGACCAAATCAAAACAGAAATCAAAGAATATATGGAGACTAATGACAACAACAACACAAAGCCACAACTTCTGTGGGACGCAGCAAAGGCAGTCCTAAGAGGAAAGTATATTGCAATCCAGGCCTGTTTAAAGAAGGAAGAACATTCCCAAATGAATAGTCTAAAGACACAATTACTGAAATTGGAAAAAGAAGAACAAATGAGGCCCAAAGTCACCAGAAGGAGGGACATAATAAAGATTAGAGAAGAAATAAATAAAATTGAGAAGAATAAAACAATAGAAAAAAATCAATAAATCCAAGAGCTGGTTCTCTGAAAAAATAAACAAAAGATAAACCCCTAGCCAGACTCATTAAGAGAAAAAGAGAATCTACACATATAAACACAATCAGAAATGAGAAAGGAAAAATCACGACGGACCCCACAGAAATACAAAGAATCATAAGAGAATATTATGAGAACCTATATGCTAACAAGCTGGAAAACATAGAAGAAATGGACAACTTCTTAGAAAAATACAACCTTCCAAGACTGACCAAGCAAGAAACAGAAAAACTAAACAGACCAATCACCAGTGACGAAATCGAATTGGTAATCAAAAAACTACCCAAGAACAAAACCCCCGGGCCTGATGGATTCACCTCTGAATTCTACCAGACATATAGAGAAGAAATAACACCGATTCTCCTTAAAGTTTTCCAAAAAATAGAAGAGGAGGGAATACTTCCAAACTCATTCTATGAAGCCAGCATCACTCTAATACCAAAACCGGGCAAAGACCTCACCAAAAAAGAAAATTACAGACCAATATCCCTGATGAACGTAGATGCAAAAATACTCAACAAAATATTAGCAAACCGAATTCAAAAATACATCAAGAGGATCATACACCATGATCAAGTGGGATTCATCCCAGGGATGCAAGGATGGTACAACATTCGAAAATCCATCAACATCATCCACCACATCAACAAAAAGAAGAACAAAAACCACATGATCATCTCCATAGATGCTGAAAAAGCATTTGACAAAATTCAGCATCCATTCCTGATTAAAACTCTCAACAAAATGGGTATAGACGGCAAGTACCTCAACATCATAAAGGCTATATATGACAAACCCACAGCTAACATCATAGTTAACGGCGAGACGCTGAAAGCTTTTCATCTAAGATCGGGAACAAGACAGGGATGCCCACTCTCTCCACTGTTATTCAACATAGTACTGGAGGTCCTAGCCACAGCAATCAGACAAAACAAAGACATACAAGGCATCCAGATTGGTAAAGAAGAAGTCAAATTGTCACTATTTGCAGATGACATGATACTGTACATAAAAAACCCTAAAGACTCCATTCCAAAACTACTAGAACTAATATCTGAATTCAGCAAAGTTGCAGGATACAAAATTAACACACAGAAATCTGTTGCTTTCCTATACACTAATGATGAACTAACAGAAAGAGAAATCAGAAAAACAATTCTATTCACAATTGCATCAAAAAGAATAAAATACCTAGGAATAAACCTAACGAAGGAAGTGAAAGACCTGTACTCTGAAAACTACAAGACACTCCTAAGAGAAATTAAAGAGGACACTAACAAATGGAAATGCATCCCATGCTCTTGGCTAGGAAGAATAAATATTGTCAAAATGGCTATACTACCTAAAGCAATCTACAGATTCAATGCAATCCCTATCAAACTTACCAACAGCTTTCTTCAGTGAACTGGAACAAATAATTCTAAAATTCATATGGAACCACAAAAGACCCCGAATAGCCAAATCAATCCTGAGGAGGAATAAAACAGGGGGAATTACGCTCCCTGACTTCAAGCTCTACTACAAAGCCACAGTAATCAAGACAATTTGGTATTGGCACAAAAACAGACCCACAGACCAGTGCAACAGAATAGAAAATCCAAACATTAACCCAAACATATACAGTCAATTAATATTTGATAAAAGTGCCTTGGATATACAATGGGGAGATGACAGCCTCTTCAGCAGCTGGTGTTGGAAAAACTGGACAGCTACATGTAAGAGAATGAAACTGGACTACTGTCTAGCCCCATACACAAAGGTAAACTCAAGGTGGATCAAAGACCTGAATGTAAGTCATGAAACCATAAAACTCTTAGAAAAAAACATAGGCAAAAATCTCTTGGACATAAACATGAGCAACTTCTTCATGAACATATCTCCCCGGGCAAGGGAAACAAAAGCAAAAATGAACAAGTGGGACTATATCAAGCTGAAAAGCTTCTGTACAGCAAAGGACACCATCAGTAGAACAAAAAGACATCCTACAGTATGGGAGAATATATTCATAAAAAACGTATCTGATAAAGGGTTGACATCCAAAATATATAAAGAACTCATGCACCTTAACAAACAGAAAGCAAATAATCCAATTAAGAAATGGGCAGAGGACATGAATAGACACTTCTCCAAAGAAGAAATTCAGATGGCCAACAGGCACATGAAAAGATGCTCCACATCGCTAATCATCAGAGAAATGCAGATTAAAACCACAATGAGATATCACCTCACACCAGTGAGGATGGCCAACATCCAAAACACAAACAACAACAAATGTTGGCGAGGATGTGGAGAAAAGGGAACCCTCCTACACTGCTGGTGGGACTGCAAATTAGTTCAACCATTGTGGAAAGCAGTATGGAGGTTCCTCAAAAAACTCAAAATAGAAATACCATTTGACCCAGGAATTCCACTCCTAGGAATTTACCCTAAGAATGCAGCAGCCCAATTTGAAAAGGACAGATGCACCCCTATGTTTATTGCAGCACTATTTACAATAGCCAAGAAATGGAAGCAACCTAAGTGTCCATCAGTAGATGAATGGATAAAGAAGAGGTGGTACATATACACAATGGAATATTATTCAGCCATAAGAAGAAAACAAATCCTACCATTTGCAACAACATGGATGGAGCTAGAGGGTATTATGCTCAGTGAAATAAGCCAAGCCGAAAAAGACAAGTATCAAATGATTTCACTCATATGTGGAGTATAAGAACAAAGAAAAAATACTGAAGGAACAAAACAGCAGCAGACTCACAGAACCCAAGAACGGACTAATAGTTACCAAAGGGAAAGGGACTGGGGAAAATGGGCGGGAAGGGAGGGATAAGAGGGAAAAAGGGGCATTACGATTAGCAGATGTAATGTTGGGGGGGCACGGGGAGGGCAGTACAACTCAGAGAAGACAAGTAGTGATTCTATAGCATCTCATTACGCTGATGGACAGTGATTGTAATGGGGTTGGTGGGGGGGACCTGATGAAGGGGTAGTTTAATAACCGTAATACTGCACATGTAATTGTAGATTAATGATAATAAAATAAATTATATTAAATAAAAAAAAAGAAAATTACAGCGTAAGTGAGTACAATGGAAAAGCAAAAGTCTCATACAACTTGATAACAAAAAGACCAGTATCTAACAGGACTTGGGCAAATGACAAGTAAATCAATTAACAGAAGAAATGCAAAAGGCTGACCAACTAGTGTATAATGTTTAACATCACTTGTAATTATGAAAGTGAAGATTAGTAAAATATCATTTTGGCTAGGAAATTGTTAGGGTAACAGCTATATGAAAAACATATACAGACATAGAATGTTGAAGGATAATTTGCCAAAGTAAACAGGTATAGAAGTTTTTTCTTCATATTTTGTTCTCTAAATTTCTTCTATCAACCTGTATAAATTCTTAAAATAACTAATATATTCATTTCTTTTAAGAAGTAGAGACTCTAAGAAAAACAGCCATCCCTGCCCAGCCAATTCACCCTTCAAGGCAATGACTTTCAGCTCTTCTAGTTGACTCTTCTGGTATTTACCTCCATATTTCTAAACAATGTGCATACACTGTTTCCCTGGATTTATCAATTTTAGCCAGTATCTCTTGATACCCAGTTAATATGAAGTTGTAGATTCAGCGCTCTAAAACTACTATCCTTTCCCCTCTGCTAAGTTATGTTAAAAAATTTAAGTTTTAAAAATTGTTATTATATAATAATTACATACCTTCTGAGCCAGGTAGTCAATTGTTGTTACATAGCCTTTCTTGTACAAAGTCTTGTTTTCCCTAGAGTTAATAATTTAATAATTCTCGTTTTTATTTGTATAGTTTTCTATGTACCTGCTTCCTAAACTCTCCATGCCAAATGTTTATTAATAATTTTTCTAATGCTCAAGCACATTAAATAATGGATTGTTTCCACTTCATTCTCTCCAACGTATTTCCCTTCCACACACCTCCCACCTCTTGTCTGGACTGATTGTTCTGGGGACTGTTGCTCAGCTGTGTCTTGGAACTTCCCTTTACTACACCCCTTATGTTGAATTGCTTGCTTCCTGGATCCCATGTGTTCTATTTTTGATTCATGCCATCTTTCTGCTAAAGCACATCCACCAGTGGTTTTCTATATGAGGTACATGGGAGTAAATTTGTCTTTTCTCCTTTAGGACTTCCTATCTGAAAATATTCTTATTCCCATACTTGACTGTGTATACTCTATGCTCATACTTGATTGGTATGCTACATTGGCTGTATTAAGTTCCAAATAGAAAAAAAATTTACCTTCAAAATTTGGATCAGATTGCTTTACTATTTTCTCCAGTGTTCTACTGGGAAGCTCGGTACCATTTCTTTTTTCCTATATGACATTTCTTCTCATCTTTGGAAGCTCTGTTTTGTTCTTCTCATATCTGGAAGCTCTGATAGTCTTCAATTTCATGATGACGTGGAAATGGTACTGGCGGGCCTGTTTACTCTGATAATATATCCTTTGATTCTGATAGTCTTGTATTAATTCTTCAATAATTTCCACTCTTCTGTCTCTTTTTCTTTCTGGAACTCATATCCGGGACTGCCGGGGGGGGCGTCAGGCAGCTCCAGATATACTGGCACACCTCAGAGGTACTGTGGGTTCAGTTCCAGACCACTGCAATATCGCAATAAATATCACCATGAATATCAGTAAAGCAAGCCAAATGGAGTTTTTGGTTTCCCAGTGAATATAAAAGTTATGTTTACACTATACAATAGTCTATCAATTGTGCAATAGCATATCTAAAAAAAGTGCAAATATCTTAATTTAAAATATGCTTTATTGCTAAAAAATGCTATCATCTGAGGTTTCAGTAAGTTATAATTACGATCATAGATCATGAACAAATATAATAATAATGAAAATTTTGAAATATTTTTTCCTAGCAAGAATTAGCAAAATGTGACTCAGAGACATGAAGTGAGCAAATGCTGCTGGGAAAATGGCCCCGATAGATGTGTTCTACGCAAGGTTGCCACAAACCTTCAAGTCATAAAAAATGCAGTATCTGCAAAGTGCAATAAAGTGAAGACCAATAAAACAAGGTGTACTCATGCACAGAGAAGGGGTGGAGAGTCTAGGAACCAAAGAGGACATGGCATAACTGGTCTCTTCATAGATAAATACCTTGACAGTCGGGGTTCACTGTAGGAAACAGAAACCTCCTAGTTACTCTAGAAAGGTATTTAAGTGCCGACAACATTTCTGCAAGGGCTAGGTGGGTAGACTCTAGACTGAACTTTCAGGAATAACTTCAAGAAAAAACTGGCCAAACTGGGGCTATCCCCTCTGCCAACATGAGGAAGGTGGGAAGCAGAAGTCTCTCCTGGGAGCCGCTGAGTACAGGAGTACTAACAAGCAGCCACTGAAGGGTTAGGAGTCATGGATGTCACCACGGCAATGCCTCAACTCCACAAGCCTAGTGACTAGCTCCCCAGCGTGCGGGTTGGCACCAGGACGGTGGCCCTGCCTCACATCCCCCTTTCAGGTCCCATCGAGCACATCCACCTGGCAGAATGTGCCCCGAGAACCCTCACTAGGAATGCGGTTTTTGGCATTAACTCCTACAGAACAGACAAGCCCCCAGGAAGTTGGAAAGAGAAAAAGGGCCAAGTCACCACCTCCCAGCACTCGCAGGAGTGCACACACGTTCTGTGTGCCAGCCTGGCACACCCAGAAGGGGCAAGGGGCTGCTGCAGGGACGGGCGCCACCAGGGGGCAGGCTGAAGGAGCTGGAAAAGCACTGCAGTCTGACAGGGGCATCCCCCCACCTTTTTTTCAAGTAGACAAGGGCATTTCACCTGCCTAATTCATACGAAGGACTGGAGGGAGAGACAGGGGCTGTGTGTTGGTAGAGAAAGGCAGGGGGCATTCTAGTCAGCATTAATCTTATCTATTGAAACTGTTAAATAAGATATGGGTTGCCACCCAGTTGAAGCATTGGGTATGCAGATATGGACAATGGCAGAGGGTTGTGACTCACAATCAAGGATTCAGTTTGACACAAGACAACACACTCAGAAGCATGATATGTCTACCAGTGGAATGGAAGGGAGAAGATAATTATTGAAATAAAATCCTATGTAAACTGTTTTAAAAGTAAGAGATCCGAGTCAATGACTTTGGTAGGAGACAAAATCTGATCTTCTAGTGAGCCAAAAACCAAATTTTATATAACTTTAAAGTTGTAGATGCTGAACTGAATACAGTGACCTCCTGAGCTAAGAAATAAACAATGTTTTAAGGGAATGGGTAGAGCCCCCAGTCTTTACACATTAGTGTGTGACTTCAGGCTTTTTTCTAGGGCCAAAGAAAACCTGCAAGGATACCTTCCTAATTTTCTTATTATGCATGTTTTCAGCTTCCAAAGTTCTCTTATAAATAACCTTTAAAAGCTCTTTTGATTCTCATCTCCTTACACCTGCATCAACATGAAACTCCCTCTCAATCTGTCCATGATTCTTTTTTTTATGAGCAACAGCTAACTAGGAGTAGGTGCCGCTTCACGGCTTTAAACAAGATTCCACTTGCTGTGACTATGTTAGAAATACTGGGCCTAAATACATATCTAAGCTGTATTTTAAATGAAAATAGGCTGTTACTGAATTTTAAGCAACTTTCACATAACTAATTTTCATATTCTTAACCAAGGCTATCTAAAAGGCCTAAGAACAAATTACAGATTCAAATGCCCAATCCTTATGGATGCATTCTTCAAATGAGCAGAGAACATTTACACTTAGGGATTATATAAAACTTGTTTTTTTATGTCTATACAGTCCTGTATGCACCAATACAACTGATTCTCAACTAGTTTTCTCAGATGATGGTGGGCAACAGGAATATGTCTGTCCCAAATCTGTTGAATGCGCCTACATCTCATAGTTCCCTGGTGTGGAGCCTGACTTAACTACAGAATTCAGGAGAAGTACACTTCTCGTCTTCCACTAGGGTGCAGATATCTAACTTCAGTGCCCACCCACAGGAGACAATGATGCAGACATGGGTTAGGGGAGGGGACAGAAACTTACGGGAACAGCATTTTTCCAGTGCAGTCGGTGCAGCCCCAGGGCTCTGGGGTCTACGGTGGCAGCGGCAAGTCTTCTCCTGGCAAAGCTGTCGCACAGTCCTGCAACTTGGGTCGTGGCGGCTCAGCTTGGTCTCACCCCTCCAAAGAGTATATGCTTAGTACCTCCCTTCCTATTTAAATCAGCTCAGTTCTTAGCAGTGAGTGGTCCAAGGACCCTGGGAGTCCCTCAGACCTTTCAGGGGCTCTGTGAGATCCTCTTTTCTAACTACGTATCTGTGTGAAGCCAGTTTTTCTTCACTATACCTTAATGAAAACAATATCATTCACACCAGTTAGATTGGCAACTCTCCAAAAGACAAGAAATAACAAACGTCAGTGAGGATGTGGAGAAAAGGGAACCCTCCTACACTGTTAGTGGGAATGTCAATTAGTGCAGCCACTGTGGAAAGTGATGTGGAGGTCCCTCCAAAAACTAAAACTAGAAATACCATATGACCCAGTAATTCCACTTCCAGGAACATACCCCAAAAAACCAAAATTCTTGATTCGAAAAGGTATATGCACCCCTATGTTTATCGCTGCATTATTTACAATAGCCAAGATATGAAAGCAACCTGAGTGTCCTTCAGTAGATGAATGGATAAAGAAGATGTGGTGCATATACACAATGGAATATTATTCAGCCATAAAAAAGAAATCCTGCCATTTGTGCCATGGATGGATCTAGAGGGTATTATGCTCACTGAAAGAAGCCAGGTGGAGAAAGACAAATACCACATAATTTCACTTATTTGTGAAATACAAAAACAGAACAAAACAAAATGAAAAAAATAGCAGTAGACTCTAAGACCCTGAGAAGTGACTGGTGGTTACCATGGGGGAAGGGCTGGAGTGAGTGAGTGGGAGCATGAGGGGGATAAAAGGGCACAAGAATTCTCAATCATAATGTAGTTTGGTCACGGGGATAGTACTGCAGCATGGGGAATACGGCCAATGATTCTCTAACATCTTCCTATGTTAACAGACATTAACTGTACTAATGGGGGGTGAGGATTTAATAATATGGGTAACTGTTGAACCACCATCTGTATACTTTAAACCAATGTAACACTGTGTATCAGTGATACTTCAATAAAAAAAGACTGAGTGCAGAAGATATGAAAATACATCTGCCTTCTATTAGGTCAGACATTAAATTGCAAACATATAAAAAATGCCTCGCTTTTTTTTGTTTTAGAAAAATTAATTTTATTTTCTTAAATGTTATTTTATGCTAACACGTAATGGGTTTATTATTGGGTTATTTTAAAATAAATATTTAAAATATTACTCAATTTTCATTCTATAGTATCAATAGATATCACACACACATAAATAAAAGTTGTTTGGGGTCCTAAAAAATTCAGAGACATGAAAAGAATTTTAAGGTATAAAAGGGCCCTAAGACTAAAATGCTTAATAGCCACTGAGATAGATTCTGTCACCTTCATCTAAAAAAGCTGAAAAATAGAGAAGGCTACATTTTAATTCTCTACCCAGGATATAAAAGAGAAACTGACTTAGAGAGAATATATGGTATTGCTCCCACTAAGGAGAAGGAAAAGGAAAGGGAGATTCAAGAGCAGCCTACATTAGAAACACAGCCAGAAGTCAAGAGGAGTGTCAGAAAGATATTCCTCTTTCTACAAGTGGAAGACCGTAGGAGAAAGACTTTTAACAAAGTTCCCAATGGACACAAAACTGATTTTCAATACTTACTAATCCTAAATATTTCTTATGTTCATACACACCCTCATATGCATGGATCAATTAATAATCTTTAAAATTCACTCACAGCAGCCAGTCCTACTTAGGGAAGTCAGAGGCGGCTTTAGTTTCAGCAGTTATGCAAATGCCTGTCTGCCAAAAATGGTCTTAGGCTCACAATGCCTTGAGGGATTTTTATATGTTCAGGAACCTTAATTACATCATTCTGCTCACTCCATATCTTCTTGGTCAATGTCTAGGGAGGCTGACGTATGCAAGGTCAGAATGCATTTGATCACAAAATGAGCATTTGACCTGATTAATAGATTTCTAAAAGTCAGGCTTAGATTTTATAAAGTGAAAACCCAAATCTCTGAAGAGTCATCTAGTATCAAAAGCCCTGGAAAGTGATAATTTTTTTAATATAATTTATTTTATTATCATTAATCTACAATTACATGTGCAATATTATGGTTATTGAACTACCCCTTCATCAGGTCCCCCCCACCAACCCCATTACAGTCACTGTCCATCAGCATAGTGAGATGCTATAGAATCACTACTTGTCTTCTCTGAGTTGTACAGCCCTCCCCGTGCCCCCCCAACATTACATCTGCTAATCGTAATGCCCCTTTTTCCCTCTTATCCCTCCCTTCCCACCCATTTTCCCCAGTCCCTTTCCCTTTGGTAACTATTAGTCCGTTCTTGGGTTCTGTGAGTCTGCTGCTGTTTTGTTCCTTCAGTATTTTTTCTTTGTTCTTATACTCCACATATGAGTGAAATCATTTGATACTTGTCTTTTTCGGCTTGGAAAGTGATAATTTTATCAATCCTGGGAAGTCCCCTTTGGCTTGGTAGGAGTGAAGCAGTCACTTGGAATGAATTGTCTTTAGTCACTTGCCATTTGTAAATGTTCTCATGTGCAAATCAAACCCACCAGACCATGCTTTTTCATTCATCACCAAATACACAAAGCCTGGCAGAATATCTGGTACACAGTAGACAAATAATCAAATCTAACCTGATTAAATCAAAGAATCAACAGAATGAGTGAACTTGCCACTTACTCTTCATTTTACTTGCTTTCCAAATTGATCAATTGGTATTGGTTAACTAATAGCCCACTGCCATTCTTACCCTGTACTTATTAAAATTACTATCCAGTTATGAAAACTTTCACTAAAATTGCTGATACATTATTAATTAGTATTACAAAGTTTTCCCACTGTAAATTGTTCTATTCATCCAACAAAAATTTGTTATTTACTAGCAGAATATGGCTTTAGACTTGTTCTTACAAGTTTGGTAATAGGTAATACTGTATTTCAACTCACAGTAGGTCAAAGCTACTGTAATCCAAGTAAGAAAAAAATGCTAAACACAATTCAATTCCACCAAAATACCTACTATGTACAAGGTTCTATGTACAAGGCTCCATGGTATAAGCCTTGTACATAAAGTTCAACCTATAATTTCCCAGGAATCTCTAAGCAATGTACAATTAAGGTGTTTATGATAGTATTAGAAAAAGCCACAAGCTTTGTGTAACATTTTCTAAACACCTATCTATAAGTTGTTCCTTTACAGTTATCCATGTGAGTTTGGGTTCTCCGAGAAACAGATGCTGAGATGGGATTAAATGAGAATGAGATTTATTGGGGAGACATTTGTGAATTACCAAAGGGAGGAGTGGACAGAATCTTGACACTTGTGAAGAGGAGAGGAAAGGAAAAGAGGGTTGGATAGGAAGAGTCCCTGACTGCAGCACAATCTTAAGAAAATTCTGGGTAGGCTGATGGGGAGTCCTCAAGCAAATGTCACCCACCAGGGGAGTGGCCAGCATGTCCATTTACTGTAGCCCTGTCATACTCATCCATTGCTGGGAACAGCCTGGGGGAAGCGTGCTCTCCACAGGAACATGGTGGTGGAGTCCACGGGGCAGCAGCTGGGGTTCTCAGTCTGGTGAGAACACTGCTTCTCACTGCAGATTTGAGTGACACATATCCATTGCTGTCTTATCATCTGTTGTAAGTCTTCAGGTGTTTTACATTAATGTTTGATGGACATAAAGGCCATAAATGTTTTCATGTCACCAAATGTTACCTACATATTTGAAAACTGTCATGAAACATGTTCCTATTAACAGAGGTTGATTCTATTTGGTGTTACATATTTTATATTAGTTTTTGAAGTAGAGTTGTCTTTTCTCTGTCACACATGATGATTAGTATGGAACACCAGCAAAACAATACAAAATAATTTAACATATTTCTGGAATGTTAACTAAGTAAAGAACTTTTCATTAATTTGGGCTTACTGACTAAATAACAGAGTATTTTTAAAGGATTATGGCTATCACTTAGCAGCATGCACAGTAACTGCAGTTAGAACAAATGCTGACCAAGAGAGACAACTGATAAAAAAAAAGGCTGCATAACTAGTCCCAATTACCATACTAGATAGCTTGTTTCTGAGAATACATTGTCTAAAATGTTTATTCTCCTGATTAAAATTCTCCCTACAATCTTCTCAACAGTGTACTTATGATTCATATCACATAATTATTAGCCCACTGCATTCTACTTTCTATTGTCTCTGCAAACCCCCTCCTAAGTGATTAAAGTGTAGCCTGGGGCTGAAGGTCCAGCCTCGGTGCCTGAGGAAGTCCAGAGGACAGCACAGGATGCCTAGGGGAGCCTCACAGTTCCCCTCCTTCCTTCCTTCCAGATCTGCAAACTGGACTAGACTTTTCCTGACCCAGTTATCCAAAGGCTACAGGGTAGGACTAAACTGGCCCATTCCATCCCCTGCTTTCCTCACATTAGCACTCTGTACCTGAATTTAATGTTTTAACAAACTAATGTATATTTCAGCTCAGTTCACCCATGCAAATAATCAACAATTTCCCAACTAATGCTTTTTTTATTGTTATATTCATATAACATAATTTCAACTGAAGTATTTCAAATTTTGATTCCTTAATCTTTCCCCCCAGGAAACCTAAAGACCTGGAAAAATATTATTTATGATTTAAGGATAGCTAACACTTACTGAGAGATATGTGCTCTGCACTATTCCAAAGGGTTTACATGTGTTTACTCATTTAATCTTCTCAGCTGGAACTAGTATTATCCCCAATTTACACATATGGTTACTGAAGCACAGAGAAGTTAAATAACTTACCCAAGGTCACACAGCTAGTAAGTAGCAGAACCAAGATATGAACCCAAGAAATCTGGCTCCAAAGTTAAAGACTTTTTGCTGTTACTGTGGCCTTCTCAAACTATAATTGGCTACTCAACTCACATTTTAAAAGCCATTATTACCTAGCACAAGGCAATAAAATCATTTTTTTAAAGTTGTTTTATTTACATTTGCATTTTATAAGCAACTGATTAAACTGAAACATGATGAAATAAGTCTGCAGATGTCATCACTTATATATCCCAATATATATAAATTAAAATTAATGTGCTAATATAGAATATTTTCCCTTTCCTAATTTCTAACAGCATATTTTCTTCCAAGGCCACCATATATATATATATATATATATATGTGTGTGTGTGTATATATACACACACATATATACATACATATACATACATATACATACACACATACACTTTTAAACAATTATAGGAATTAGATGACTTAAAGGATATACAGAAAGAAAACAATCAGAAAAAAATAATGCATTTCAGTATAAATAATGAACATTTCAGTATATTCAGGAAAAGATACTGAAGTTAGAGAACATGTAGCTTAAAAATCAATACAGCGTCCTTTTCGTTCCCAATCTCCATATCGGGTAGGTTCTGGGCCCCTGGGTCCACCTTTTTCTTTGGTAACAGGATTAATATCATCTGGAAATTCTGAAGAAAGACAGAAGATGTCAAAAAAAAGATGTAGTCTATAAAGACAGGAAAAGCTTATGGTCAATTTTGAAGATGGGACTGCAGAACTGCCCAGCTGATAGGCTAGATACACTGACTAAGTTATTACTGTGTGGTCTTTAAATGAACTGTAAATGTGGTTGGTTCTTTTCCCTAAGTTTGAGAAATCACTTTAGGATACAATTTCCAAGTTCGACCAACTGTATCAACTAGATTAGTTACTTAGAATTCTTGGAGTACTCTCAGCCCCACTCTGGAAGCAGCTGCACAGATGCTACTGGATCACAAAGAAGGAAAGGGGTGCAGAGAATACAGAGCACAAATCTATAGTAGGGAAGGTTTTGAAACAAGATTACTTTGACTCAATGCCTTAGTTTTCTTTGCAGTAAAATGGGGACATAATACCTGCCTTACAATCTTGAAAATTAAACCAAGAAATGTCTGTAAAGGTCTAGCATGGTACATAAAATGCTTGATTAATATTAGCTATGAGCATTACTATTCCTCATCAAAGGTTTTCGACTTCAGCAACTGTTCAGCTGATACTGTCATTTATGACATAACAGCCTTCATTACTGGTAATATTGTTGTGCTCATAACAGGAATATCCATCTTGAGTCAGGCCCAATTCTAAGCATTTTGTACAAATTAACTTATTTGATCCTCAAAATAATCTAATGTTTGATAGATGAGGAAAATGAGACCCAAGTTGGTCAAGAAGTTGCTCAAGGTCACATGGCTACTAGGTGGTAAAAGTGAGTTTTAGTTCATCCTGGCTGCAGTCTTGCTCTTAGCCCATAAACTGTGCTGCTCTACATATGTGAAGAACAGGGAGGAAACAGCTTTTAGGAAGAACCCCAATTCTTGAATTATGTGTCTCTTTAGAAAACTAAACAAACATCTCCAGAATCATGTAGTCCCCCACTCCAGGCAAAAAAAGATACAGAATTTACCTTGAAAATTTTCAAGTACTTATCCATTTCCTAATTATTTCTTGACTGTGGATAACCTCTCCTCCACCCATATCATCATTCTTTTTGTCTAAAGCATGTCTTGCTTTGCTTTCCTCTGAAGGTCAAACAGAAGCCCCATAATGTCTGGGGCTCACAGTGTCTTAGCACGAGCCACCTCAACAAAATCCCACAGACTGGGCGGCTTAAAAAACAGAACCAGTTTTCCTATAGTTCTGGGGGGTGAAAGTTTGGGATCAGAGCACCAGTGCAACTGGGCTCTGTGGGGACTCTCCCCAGGCGTGCACACGGCCATCTCACTGTGTCCTCACGTGGCCGCAAGCTCTCCGGTGTTTCTTCTTAGAAGGGCACTAATTCCATCATGAAGCCCCAGACCTCATGACCTCATTTAAACCTAACTATCTCTCAAGGACCCCATCTCTAATTACCACCACACTGGGGCTTAGGGCTTCAATATGTGGATTTTAGGGGGACACAATTCAGACCACAGCACTGGGGAAGAAAAAAGGGTCAAGAGGTCTCAGCTCCTTGCTATGTCCTGCGTCTCATTCTACCACCTAGCTTCACCATTCTTTTGAATTCCACACCATTCACCTGTCCAATCTTTTTTAGTTTTCTAATAAACCCAAAGATTTTTCTATCTTCTTGGATAGGATCAGTATTTGCTGCATAGTTTCATCTCTCCCCATCCTTAGTATCAGCATCCACATTAGTGACCTATGTTGGGGACACAGAGGTCCTCAATCGTCTCCTAATCTATGAAGATAGTAATCTTCATTTCCCCTTCTGCCATCCAACTGGATTTTATTAACTCATGAATGTGTTCCTTCTTCAAATCCCATACTCTTGAGCTCTCTTCTTCTGACCAAAACCTCCTATTCCTCTGTCTCCCTTCTTCATGTTTGTTTAACCTAGTTTTCACCCTCATTATAACCCAGTGTTTGGTAATTTTATTCTCACTACTTTCACACCGAATCATGCTGAGTCCCACTGTAGACTAAAGTAATAGTATCCTAACTTGTCTATGTTCTCTGACTCCCAGGGCTCCAGCCTAACCTGCACAGAAAGCTGAGTTAATCTTTTTAAAACAGAAACCATCCTCCACTTTTAAGTGAAAGAAGCCAGACACAAAAGATTACATCTTACATGATTTAATTTACATACAATTCTAGAAAAGGCAAAACAATATTGATAGAGAACAAATCAATTGGTGCCCGGGGGATGGGGGAATCTGACTATGAAGATGTATTGAGGGATCTCCACCCCCATCTTTGAGGAATGGAAGTGACTCATGCTTTGTGTTGATTTCATGACTGTAAGCATTTGTTAAAATTCACTGAACTGCTTACTTAAAATGGGTGAAATTTAAAATGAGTGTATTTTATTATATGCAGACTATACTTTAGTAAAGCAGGTTAAAACAATCTCCATCAACCATTGTGGAAAGCAGTATGGAGGTTCCTCAAAAGACTCAAAATAGAAATACCATTTGACCCAGGAATTCCACTCCTAGGAATTTACCCTAAGAATGCAGCAGCCCAATTTGAAAAGGACAGATGCACCCCTATGTTTATTGCAGCACTATTTACAATAGCCAAGAAATGGAAGCAACCTAAGTGTCCATCAGTAGATGAATGGATAAAGAAGATGTGTACATATACACAATGGAATATTATTCAGCCATAAGAAGAAAACAAATCCTACCATTTGCAACAACATGGATGGAGCTAGAGGGTATTATGCTCAGTGAAATAAGCCAAGCCGAAAAAGACAAGTATCAAATGATTTCACTCATATGTGGAGTATAAGAACAAAGAAAAAAACTGAAGGAACAAAACAGCAGCAGACTCACAGAACCCAAGAACGGACTAATAGTTACCAAAGGGAAAGGGACTGGGGAAAATGGGCGGGAAGGGAGGGATAAGAGGGAAAAAGGGGCATTACGATTAGCAGATGTAATGTTGGGGGGGCACGGGGAGGGCAGTACAACTCAGAGAAGACAAGTAGTGATTCTATAGCATCTCACTACGCTGATGGACAGTGACTGTAATGGGGTTGGTGGGGGGGACCTGATGAAGGGGTAGTTTAATAATCGTAATATTGCACATGTAATTCTAAATTAATGATAATAAAATAAATTATATTAAAAAAAAAAACAATCTCCATCCAAAAATATTCACTGCTTCCCACACCGTCCACTGCCTTAAGCTCATATACTGTAACTTAGTGCTTCAGGCCCTCCCAGATTTGAGCCAAATCTACCTTTCTAGCCTTATATTCTATTAATCTACTATATATACTTTATGATGCAGCCAAAGAGGCCCATTTGCTGTGTTTTGCATGTGCCATGTTCCCCAGCCTTTTTCTCTTTGACCGTACTTTTTGTTTGAAATATCTCCCCACCACTCCTTACATACTTAACACAATTTTATTACTCCTTAAAACTCCAGCTCAGATGTTACCTCTTGTGTCTACCTTTCTCCCATCTTTTCCCGTGTATCTCTCATGACAGTTGCCACACAATGTCCTGTTCATAGCTATTTATGGATCTCACTTCCCGTATTCATCTTTGCACCAAATAGGGTGCGTAACTGCAAAAATTTTCCTTTGTCATCTTACTAATGAAATCTACTCTTTGCAAACGGACAATCTATAAATTTTGTTTGGAATAATGTATGTACTGGAGGCAGGGAGACAAGACTAGAAGGAAGTAAACAAGGAAGAAGACAGACTTGTTAGGAGACCAACAGAACTACAGACAGTTTGAATTTGAGCTTAACTGGTCGGATGGGTAAGAGATGACTCTGGAAAGTATTATGAAGGTAAATTCAACAAGGCTTGGTGAGCAAATGGATCCAGGACACAGGAAGAGGCAGGAGTGAGAATTACCCCCAGATGTCAGGCTTAGGTGACTTGACAGATGGGGTACACTGGGAATCCAGAAAGAAGAGGACTGAGGAAGAATCTGTGGCAGGGAACAATGAACAGAGGATGACTTTAGTTATGGACATTAATTTTGAGATTTGGAATATGCAAATGAAGATGTCCAAGAAGCAGCTGGAGCTAGAAGCTCAGGAAAGTGGTCTGACTAGAGGTATAAGTGTATGAGTTACCAACACCTATGTGATAGTTAAGATCATTTTAGGAAGATATGAGTTCTCCCTAGAAATATTTGGGGGCTAAGGAAAGAGGCCTGGGAAATTCCTACATTAAGCAGTTGGGTAGACACAATGAAGTCTAAAATAGAGCCTAGGAAGAAACAGTTAAAGAAATAGGATGAGAAACTGAAGAAAGCATGACCTGAACCAGGACAGGAGATTTCCAAGAACAGTAGTTAACACTATCTAAGGCTGTGGGTAGTTTCAACAAAATGAGGATTGAAGAGCATCTCCTGGATTTAGTGATATTTGCAAGACCAGTTTCTAAGAGACAGTATGTCCAACATAAACTTATGTGACTAAAAATTAGGATGATGACCTAGCATTGTGTCAGATGATTACTTTGAAATGTGCAGTTTTTATTGTATTAAATATATGTAACATAATTTTATCATTTAAATATTTGTAAGTGCACAATTCAGTGGCATTAAATGCATTCACAATGCTCTGTAACCATCACACTATCTATACCCAAAATCTTTTCATCAGCCTTAACTATAAACTTTATACCCATTCACCCACTGATGGTATCTGGGTTGTTTCTACCTTTTGGCTACTGTGAGTAAAGCTGCCATGAACATGGTGTACAGGTATCTGTTCAAGTCCTGGCTTTCAATTCTTTTGGATACATACCCAGGAGTGGAAATACCAGGTGACTTGGTAGTTCTGCATCTGACTTCCTGAGAAATCACCAAACTGTTTTCCATAGCAGCTGCATCATTTTACATTTCTACCAGGAACATATGATGATTCTAATTTCTCCACTGTCACCATCACTTGTCGTTTTCCAGTTTTTCTTAAACAGTAGCCATCCCAACCAGTGTGATGTGGTATCTCATTATAGTTTGATATGTATTCTCTTACTGATTAGTGATTTTGAACATCTCAAGTGCTTGCTGGGTATTTGTACATCTTTGCTGGAGAAATACCTATTCATGTTGTTTGCCCATTTTTGAATTCCATTGTTTCTGTTGTTGCTGAGTTATAGGTGTTCTTTATATATTGTGAATATTAATTCTTTGTCAGATCCATGATTTACAAATACTTTCTCCCATTCTGTAGATCACCTCTTCACTTTTTTGTTGTCTGTTGATGCACAAAATTTCTTAACTTTGATGAAATCATATTTATCTATTTTTGCATCTGTTGCCTTTGCTTTTGGTGTCATAGCCACAAAACCGTTGTCAGACCCAATGTCCTGAAGATTTTCCCCAATGTTTTCTTCTAAGAGTTTTGTTGTTTTACCCCTTAAGTTTAGGTCTTTGACATGTTTAGAGATAGTTTTTGTATATGGTGTAAGGTAAGGCTCCAGTTCCATTCTTTTGCATGTGGATAGCCAGTTTTCCCAGCATCACTTATTAAAAAGACTGTTCTTTTCCCCACTGAATGGTCTTCACAGCCTTGTCAAAAATCATTTGAGCATATAGGTGAGGGTTTATTTCTAGGATTGTTGCTTTTATGTGTAATGTTTAAAGGAATTATTTCCTCTCAGATTTTTGTGTTCAGTGAAAAACACCAAATAAAAATTTTACCCTTGGATGGTAACTTTTTAGAAGTCTCCATCGTCTTGGTTGATTTGGTTATTAGACTGAGCTTGGTAAAGTGCTCTAAAAGTTGAAGTATTTATCTGAATGAGCAATGAAAGGCTTTTATACTCTGGAAAGAGGTACAGACACAGGTCCTTGTATCCTCTACTAAAATCTTTTTGCCTAGGATGCTTCACCACATAGATGGATTCACTCTGATGAGACTGAAAAAATCAGACATGCACGGCAGCCTTGCCAAAGTTTCAAAGTGATATGTTTACATTTATGCTGTCTAAAAGGTGACTTCTGAATAGCTAATACTTGCACATGTTCCACAATTCAAAGTTAAGAGTACAGAATGAAATTAAAGTAGTACTTCAAAAAAAAACTGACTTTTAAGACATGAGCCAAATTCTGTATATGCTGAATACAAAATGATGTTTAGTCTATCATCCCCCACCTCAAGAAAACTTTGTTCTCCCACCTTCCCCTTCCCTTTCCCCAACCACCAGGTTACAGTGAGGACAACTGTAACTGGGACCCATACCACTGGCCACTCTGACTGGTTTAGCTGTAGATACCTGACCTCAAGCATAGCCAATGAACTATCTTATTACGGAATTTGGAACTAGGCCTAGGAAATGAATTGCCAGGCTGGTTGCTCACTTGAACTGAGTAGCTGCTGGGAGTAGGTACTGTCTGTCTGCCTAGTGGACTGAGAAAGGAGTCTGGAGACAGAAAACAATGAGAAGAGACCAGGGGCAGGAGAAGGAGGGAGGACATCTTGGTGCCCACATACAGGCGCACCTGTCTTGGCGTGCTTCGCTTTGCTGCACTTCACAGGTAATGCCTCTTTTACGAACTGCAGGGGTGCGGCAGCTCAGGTGGAGCGTGTCTACCGGCGCCACCTCCCGGCAGCGCTTGCTCACTTCTTGTCTCTGGGTCACATTTGGCTATTCTTGCTTGAAAAAAACATTTCTAGCTTTTTCATTACTATTATAATATTTGTTATAGTGATCTGTGATCACAACCTGCTGAAAGCTCAGCGATGACCAGCCTTTTTTAGCAACAGAGTATTTTTATATTAAGATATGTACTTTTCCTTCAGACCTAATGCTATTATTACACACTAAATATGACTACAGTATAAACATACCTTTTCTATGCACTGGGAAACCAAAACCTTCATTTGACTCACTTTGTTCTGCTACTCCCTTCATTGCAGTGACCTGGAACTGACCTGCTGCACCTCTGAGGTGAGCCTGCCATGTCCAGTCCTAAGGTCCCCGTCTTTCCAGGGCCCAGCCAGAATCACTGCCCTAGGGGGCTTTACCTGTGCCCTGTACCCTAAGAACCACCTACCCTACCTTCTGCTTAAGTTTTCTCAAGTGGGTTTCTATTAACTGCATCAAAACAGGAGCTTGGAAATCTTTTTCAAACCCACACATATTGATGATCAATATGGTTATTTGATTCACTGTTGCAATATCTTTAATCATTGTTAGTACAGATATAAACAATATGTTATTTTCCTCCATTTTTTTTCCCTCAATAACTGGAACACTTTGATACTCAAAAATTTAGAGAGAAGCTTTACTATACTCACTTGTCAGTGGTTCTTTCTCTAAACTGGTATCTTCTGGTGCATCCAAACGACCTTCTGGTAACTTTGGCTTCTTAAGGGATTGGTTGACAGGCTTAGATTTTTCTCCTTGAGAACTCATTTCCCTCAAAGAATTACACAGAAGGGGTGATCCTAGCAGAGTGGAGACAATTAAAAAATAGGTGCTGTTTCATTTTTTCTAATTTAATGATTTTACTTATTTACTTTTAGTTTACACATTCACATTTATCAAAATTCAAAATGTACAAAAGGACATGGAGTGAAAATTCTTCCCTCTTCCCCAGACAGCTGTTTCCCTTCTTTGGAGGCAACGAATGATCAATGTGAAAGGGTGTGCTTGAAGTAAGTTAACCATTATCAACATCGTAGACACTTATACATAAAATACTGTCTTGTCTGAAGCAATGCCAAAAATACCAGGAATCAGATCATTAATAACTAAGCAGTATGAACTTTTCAATGACAATGGTTGGCATTTAAATCTCTGGAAGTCACAAGGACTGTATTCGGTATTCTCCTATTTAAATCCTAATCATGGTCCTCTTTTCCTACATTAAACATGTAAAAATGTATTGGGCATCCACAATGTGTAAATGAGATCACTCTCTCTCTAGGTCATAAAGAGAAAGCTAAACATTACCACCCTTGTTGAGATAATGTTCACTAAGGGCAAAATCACTGAAAAAATGACAGCAGAGTTGGGGTCCTAAATAGTTTTAGAGGCAGACAGAGTTGGGTACCAGTTCCACTTCCACCACTGTGGCAGGCAAAATAATGGTCCCCAAAGATGATTGGAACCTGTTACCCAAAACCTATGAACAGGCTAGGTCATGTGGTAAAGGTGAATTTAGGTAGCAGATAGAATGAAGCCTGCTACTCAGATGACCTGAAACTACAAAGATGATCCTGGGTTAGTTCCACCGTGAATCAAAAGGATCCTTAAAGGGAGAGGCGAGAATTGGAAGAGAGAAGCAGATACACGGCAACTTAAGACACACTTGACCGATGTTGCCGACTGAAGATGGAGGAAAGAGGCAACAAGTCAAGGAACTTGGGCCACCTGCAGGCACTGGAAAGGAAACAAATTCTCCCCTAGAGCCTCCAGAGGGACACTGCCCTAACACCTTGATTTCAGCCTGGAGAGACCCATTTCAGACTTCTCACATCCATAACTGTAAAATGTTTTAAGTTACTAAGCCGATGGTAATTTGTTACAGCAGCAATAGGAAACTAATACAAACACCCGCTGTTTGAACTTCGTCAAGTTGCCTACCTTTCTAAACTGAAGATAATAGTCCCTATAGCATGAGGTTATAAAATAGATAAAACAGGACAATTCAAAGCACTTAGCATATTGGTATACTTTATCTATCATTATTATTATTATTGTAGAATTATTATCATTGCATTATTATTGTGGAAGCTGATAGCATTACATGTAATTAGAATTTTCCTTCATTACATGTATTTTATTCATATTCTAGCCATCACTATATCACCCTACTCCCTGTTTTAAAAAATTACACACAAATATATGACACAAATGTTTGTAAATATCTGTCTCTGTGTATGCATACACACACTCCACAGCCAATTTAGAATCTAAGAATTTACAATGCAAGACTTCAGGAATTTAGAACGTAAGACTTATTGTTAAGATTAAAGTTTGCATTATATACAAACTGCATTAACAATTTCAAAATAATACAAGCTGTTCATTTGCAAATCTACTGTATTTAGCTCAGTGTCTAGCAAAATTGTTGACTGTCTGAATGACCAACTGCATTGCAAATTAGCATTCTCCAAAAGCCCACAAAATATAAGGATTAAAAAAAACATAACTGAGTGTTTTAATAACTATGACAATGATGTATAGAATTAATATAGTATCCTCCCATCTGCAAGCTCACTTACATGAGATACTTCATATTTATGACACTAACTGGCTGAGGAAAAATGTGTATCGACAAAAGTTTCTATACATATTAATATAAAAACACTTACGTTAAAATTTTTACCTAGTCATTGATTTAGAATACAGACCATTCTGCCTTCAAACTCCTACTTTAATATCTAAGGTCATGTTTTTTTCTTGTCCTCATAATAATACTTAGACATATTACTAAAGAGAAAATCTGCAATAATATCTTACATGGCAGTATTTATTTTTATTTAGAAACTAAGTGGAAAACATAGGAGTTTCTGACTGTGTTAGTATATTTCATATCATAATCTGATCTTGGCTTACTGTGGTTGGCTATTTATGAAAGTATTCCATGGAAAATTTTAGCGAACATAGACCATGCACAATTCAAAGACATTCCCAGTGCAAATCATAGGATTTTTACAATTAGTCACTTGTTATCTGAAATACAGATTCTTTCGAATTTGACGTTGTATCTCAATTTAGCAAGCAAGCCAACTTCCACAACTGAAATTTCTGTCCATCATCTTGATGTCCAACTATATCTACCCATCAAAAAATCTATTACCAATTTGTAAAGCATGAAAGGTTGTTTGCCTAAGTCAAGATAGTTCAGTAACATTTAGTACAGATATAAAGAAAAGAGAACATTAACAATTACAAATTAGATGCTAAACATGGACACATTTTACACCTCCTTTGGCTAATGAGTACATTCTGCATTTGGTTACTAATTAGATCTATTTTACTATACATTAAATAATTCACTTTGAAACCTAAAAATCTGCAGGAGTACCAGCAACCACCTGCTATCACACACTCAGGCTCCACTCAATACAGTAAAATTAGCACGTGTTTTAGGTTTGGTTATTTTGCAAGTGAAAAAAAAAATTCTTAATTGAAGCTTGAAATGATATTCAGTGAAATAGTAATCATGGTATGTTCTAAGTCTATAGACATTCCTAAGCATTTATACAAAAATCATAAAAATGGCACAAATGATACTGCCTCTTAAATGATGCAGATATACTCAGGAATACAAGTAATAAATGTGTTAGATGCCTACTATGTGCTGGACAATGTGCTGGGACTGAACAGATGTCACCTTAGTGACATACAGCTAACAATAGCTGGATGACAGGTAGAACTGTCTTTATTTTGCAGTAATTATGTTCAACATGAACAAAATCATTTCTGAAAAAGTGACATTAGGTGGATGTGATAGAGTCTGCTAAACGTGCCAGGTAACCACTCTTCCCTTCTTCCAATCACTTCTAAGACTCCGACTCCCACCTTGCTTGCTATTAAGCAGAGCCCGAGGCCACTCACTGAGAGAGTACATTTCCCTGGCAGTCAAGCAGCCACATGTCCCAGCTATGATCAGTGGGTTGTAACTGGAAGTGATATGTACATATTTTAGGTTGCCTCGACTGAAACTGACTGCCCTGGATTTCCTTTCTCATTCCCCCAGGTCGTAATATGGACATGGCAGATGTGGACAAAACCCTGAGCAGAGGGACACTTACAGTGTGAACATGTATGATACAGACACTGTGCATCAGAATGCATGCAGGTTGTGAATAAGCAGCATATGGACTGACTACCGGCACTGCCCAGTGGATGGTGGAACAAGATGATGGAAAGAAACTGGATCCCTGAATAACCTGCCAGAGTGACCTTGCCTGTCCCTTCAGCAGAACTGCTACAGCAGCGTGGCCCTTCCCTCATGTAATACAATGGGAAAGTAAGAAACTTGCTAACTAGGGGCACTAGAGTCACATATGGGGCTCTGAAACCACTCACATCACTTACTAGTATGTGACCCTGAGACATTTATGGTATCTCACCAAGTCTGTTTTCCCATTTATAAAAAGGGGATATTTCTACTCACCTTGCTGGTAGTGCGGTGGGATGAAGTAAGGTCCATGTGTCCATGTGCACACAGAGAGTGTATTGATAACTTGAACCTAACAAGGGACGCAGAAGTGCATGTGCCTAAGGGCTGTGGTAAAGAACAGGAACATGAGTCTGCCTCAGGGAAAGAGAGGAAAGTAACCAAGTGCAGCTTAAGAAACTGGTTCCTCCCCCTGGTCCTAGGCACTTCTGAAGGAACTTTATCTACAGAAAGAAGGGCTGGTTTTCTCCAGGGACTCTGAGACCATGGCAGCATAGAGAGAGCTCTTTTTATAGTGAGGTAACAGTGTGACAGAATGCAGAGGAAGAGAATTCCCTTCATTTCTGCACAACAGAAGGTAAGGCAGGAGACATCTGTTGGTTCTAGTTTTGGAAGAAGTCCATGCCCAACAGCCTCACAGGGGTGGTGGTAATGAGGCACGTACAACTAGCTTCAAGGGCAGACACAGAAAAAAAGGTCGCATCCCATGATAAGGATTAGCAGAGAGATGAAGGTGAGTCCAAGCACCACTCCTTTGGGTCCTGCCTATCAGACAGCAGGTCCTAAGCAACAGTGCCCACATTCATGTTAGCATGACATTCTGGCCATCAGTAGGCTTCTGACTACCTCCACATGGGCAACCGCTGACAAGCGTAAAGCAAAAACCAGCTTTTGAGAAATAAGAAATCACCACCCTAAAGCCCACGTCTTCAAGGGGTAGTTTGGCCTCATCTAAAGCCTATATACAATTGTGTTTACAAGCACACACCAGGCAAGAAATGACCTCCTAAAAGAAGAAATAGTATCAGTAAAGGAAAAAGAACTATCATTGAAAAATAAAAACAACAAACAACTTTTCAGAACTTTTGTTTTTGTCAATTAGATAAATTAGAGATGCCCAAACCCTGTGGCTATAAAACATCTAAAATGGCCAAAAAATATATAAAACATTTCTATCGAAATCAGAGGAAAACCTTTAAAAAAGTAAACAAGAGAAGCTAACAAAGCTGTCCAGAGAGGTAAACAACCACTTGAACCGCTGGATACCTGTCTTCCTCACCTACACTCAGAGGTAGAGAGCTTTCAGGACAGCAGGCAGCAGAGAGGCTTAGAGGCTGAGCAAAAGAAACACCTATCAGAGGCCAGCACTCAGGGAGGCTCACTCACTGAGAAAAGAAAGAGCCTGGAGATTCAAAACATGCACGCAAACCATCTGGGGGATCTTGTTAAAATGTAGATTCTGCATAGGCCTGAGTGGAACCTGAGATTCAGCATTTTAACAAGCTTCCAGGTGATGTTCATGCTGCTGGTCCAAAGAGCAAAGAACTAGAAGAAAAACTCCACTTCATGAAAAGAACAGCTAAGGAACGAAACGTGTCCATGTCAACCTTAGTTCTGGGGGGAGCTATAAACAAAAGAAGCCTTTTTTGAGATTTTGAAGCCACTAGCTGATGACACCTGTGTTGATGCCTGATTACACAGTGTCAGCATGGTCCAAAACCCAAGGAAATGCTGCCAGACAGTGGCAAAAGCAGAAGCAAATCCTCTGGGGGAAAACAGTCTCAACTCAAGTCTCATGAAGTCCCAGAGAGAATCCCAGCAAAACATTCAAGGCAACAAGCCATCATAAGCAAGAGCCAGCAGACTCAACAAACAGAGCAACAGGACCAGACCATAAAGGTTCTATACACTGAACAACTGAAATCAGAATATAAAATAACTATTCAATGTGTTTAAGGAAATAAAAAAGGAGCCAAAAAGGAGAGAGGAGTAAGAGACTCTGAAAACTGGCTAGTAAACTTAAAAAGAAACACACACACACACACACACACAAAAAAACACTCCCAGAAATTTAAGAATATAACAATTTAAATACAAAACTCAGTAACAGGGCTAAATGGCAGAATAGATACAGCTGAAGAGAGAATTTGTGATCCAGAATGACGTTCTGAAGAAATTATTTGGAAGAAAGCATAGGGACCAAAATGAAAATAATTAAAGAGAAATTAAAACACGTGGAGGATAAAGTGAGAAGATCTAACAAATGTTTGTTTTATTCACAGTCCCACAAGGAGATAATGGAAAGACCAGGAGAGGCACAACAGACAGGAATGTAGAGATGGAAGAAGCACAAAGAACTGCAAGTAAAAAACAAACTAACAAACATCCCACATCTAGACACAGTAAAATGAAGAACCCTAACATCAAAGGAAGATCTAAAAAGCAGCCACATGAAAGATTAACAATAAAGGAACAAAAACTAGACAGACCTATGCCTTCCCAATAGCTGTATCAGAAGCCAGAAGTTTGAGCCAGGAGAAAATGATATACGAACAAAACGGAAATAAACGCAGATTTTCAAATTAAAAATAAAACATATCCACAAAAGGACACTGGGGAACTTTATGACAAAAGACTGTCACCAAAGGAGCTTCTAAACAATGTACTTTAAGAAAGTGATGCTAAGTGAGATAAGAAAACAAATAAAACAGTTTTATACATTGACTGTATAAACAACAGCAACATCAAAACCACAATCCCACCCCATCATATACATGAGAACACGCACACACCCTACAAGGCTAAATACAGATAGAAGGGGAGTAAATTTAAAGCATTTTGAAGCTCTGTACTGTTTAGGAGGAGGGTCAAGAAGTTAACTTTAGACTTCCTTAAGTATGCGTTTAGACTTCAAGGGTAACCAGTAAAAGACAATGTGTATCTTCCAAACCAGGCGAGGAAAAAATATGGCAAAGAAAATATTTTAACTCAAACAACATATGACAAATAGAAGATGCAAAAAATAAGATGGTACAAAGTCAATAATATCATACTTATAAATGTAAATGAACTGAACTTCCGAGTTAAAAAATATGGACCCCCCCCAAAATACAAAATCCAGCTACAAACTGTTTATATAGGAAGTGCAATTACCATGTTCCCAAAAAAGAAAAAGACCAATATATGGACTGAAGGTTGTGTCCCCACAAAATTGGTACATTGAAATTCTAACTCTTAATGTGATGGTGTTCGGAAGTGGGCCTCTGGGAGGCAGGCAGGGCAGGAGGGGAGAGCCCTCATGAATGGCATTAGTGCCCCTGGAAGAAGCGCTGAGAGAGCTTCCTGGGGCTTTCTGCTCTCCAACGCATGGAGACACAATGAGAAGACCGCCAGCTGCAAACAGGAAGCAGGCTCTCCCTGAAACCAGATGTGCCGCCACCTTGATCTTGGACTTGACCCGTCTCCAGAAGTGACAGAAATAACTGTTTGATGTTTAAGCCACCCTGTCTATGGTGACTTGTTACTGCAGTCTGAACGAAGACATGTGAGATGCACCATTTCCATGTTTCCTTTTTTAAAAACAAAGGAGGAGCCACAGAAAATAGAAAATAATAAGAGAAGAAAGTAGCCACATAAATAAAACATGTAAAACTGAGGATCAACAAAACCAAAAGCTGATAGTCTTAGAAGACTAAATCTACCATGAAGTCTTTGGTAAGGATACTAAGAAAAAAGAGAGAGAGAGAGAAGGCAAAATAATGAGGAAAAAAAAAAGAGTACATAATTACATAGAGAGCAGAAATTAACAACAAACCAGGAATTTTACGCCTATATATTGAAAGTATACAAATGAACAATTTTCTAGAAAAACTTATCAAGACTGACATAAGAAGAGAAAACCTGATAAATTCTACAATAACCATTACAGAAATTAAAGCGGCAATTTAAAATCTTCCCTCAGAGAAAAGAGCAAATCTAGATGGTTTTACTGGTGAATTGTTCCAAACACACAAGGAATGGATAATTTCAATCTTACACAAAATCTAACATATGAGAGAAAAGGGTGAGAAGACTCTGGAATTCATTGTAGGAGGCTATGAAGCTACAGTATTTTTAATTTCAAACAGAAAAGGAAATTGCAAGAGAGGAAAATTACAGGTCAATTTCTAAACAAAATATTAACATACCAATTCCAACATTATGTTAAAAAATATAATCATCATGATCAATTTGAATATCTAGAATGCAAGAGTGATTCAATACTAGAAAAATCAGTAATTCAACTCATCAGAAGTAATCTAGCTAGTTACTGTACAGCTAAAATCAATAAATAAGTCAACTGTGTTTCATTCATAAGCAGCAATCAGAAAAGGATCATTTAAAAATATATCAAGCAGTATTAATCATATCCCAACAGGAGCCTTTTTTTTTTTAAGGAATTTGATATAGAAAGCAGATACCCAAGACTAGCCAAGACACTTAAAAACAACAGGGGAGGACTTACCTTACTAGGTGTCAAGATTTATTACAAAGGCATGGTTATTAAGACAGGTTGATATCAGTGCAGGAATAGAACACATCAATGGCCATGCATGTATGTATATGTTAACTTGATTTATGACAGCTGAAACTACATCAGTGGGGGAAAGGTCTCTATATGGACCTGGGACAATTGGTTACTGACATGGAAAAAAAATGAAATTGGTTTCCTTCCTTTCCATACTATACACAAAAATTAACTTCTGGTAGAATAAAGACTTAAATATAAAAAGCACAACTATAGACCTTTAGAATACAGAGTAAGATTTTAGGGTAGGGAAGGTTTTCACAGACCAATCACAAAGCACTGAGAATTAATAAAAGGGTAAAGACAAAATTACAAATGTATGTTCATCTATAGACACCTTCTTCTGAAGCTGCATGATTGTACATGCAGACCCACTATTCTGTCTACTGTTGTATATATATTTTTTGAAAAAACACCGTAAGAGTGCCCAAAACTGGTAACAAACTGAGCTATTTGCCACTTACATAACTAACAGAGGTTTAGTATTCAAATACGTGTAAAGAATATAAATAAGACAATCTTAAGAAATGAAGACTTCACAAAAAAGCTAATAAATATTTGAAAATAAGTTTAACTTTTCTAAGAGAAAAGCAAAATTACAATGAGATACTATTTCAACTATTTCATACAGGAGGACAAAAATTAAATTTTCTGATGATACCGAGTGTTGGCAAGTATGCGGAGCAACAAGACCTCACTAACCGCCGGCAGGGGACGGAAAATGCCTGCACAACTTGGCCTGTATTTTAGGAGCTCCACTCCTTGCACAAGAGCTCCTGTAAACGGTACGTGAATGCGTGGCTGCCAATCCCAGTTTTGAACGGAAAAACGTACGGTATTCTCACAACTGAATGCACTGCAACAGGGATGAATCTCAAAAGACAGTGTTGAAAAAGCAAGTAAAATAGACTCACATGATATGAACCCTGTCTATAAAGATAAAAAACATGCAAGGACCCGAGGGCATCAGGCAGCAGAACAGAGCGAGCTCCCTGCCAACGGAGAGTGTTTCTTAACCTGGAGAAATACGTTCAGAAACGCTCGCTTTGCTTCCTAGCTCACACAAATGTTAACATACACTTCTGATATCAAGTACCGCATTCTTAAATTTTTAAAGCTGCTGAAAAAGGGACGTTGAATGAGCACACTACAAAATTTTAGTTATTACCTTGGGGTGGATGACGCAGGACTTTCATTTTCTGTATTATTCACTTCTGGACCATTAAAAATTTTTACAATTAACATAAGATATGTGTGGGGAGAAATGGTTACACGAAGGAAAACAAACTGCATACAAATTTGGAGCCCATCACTATGTGGGGCAGTAATTGTTTTCAATTTACACTATTTCTCCGGAACTATGCTCAGCATATTCTGTGGGTTAAGTCTGTAATATATGGAATATATTACATATACGTAATATAAAACGTGAGAAAATTTTCCAAAAATGGGTTTTAAAAATGTTGGCTTTTACTAAAAGCTTGCGTACTTTCTCAGTATAAACAGTTCCTGTTAATTAGGCCCCATCTGATTTTTATTTTACTCATTTGCTACTTTGGCCCACTTCTGCTCTTAATACTGTGCACGCCACAAATCCTTTTCAACGTTAAGGTGGATGAAGGACTCCTCTTCCACGGGGTTTTGCCATGTTTGTCTTGAGCGTCATTGTGCAGCGCGCCCGGCGAGCTCGCCAACCCCCGGACGCGGTCTGCGCGCCGGGCCAGTGCAGGGCCGGAGGGCGGTGTCGCGCGGGAGGCCTCCGGGAATCCTCCAGGCCGCGACCAGCCCGAGGGGCGGGGCGGCGGAGGTTCCGCCGACGGCGAAGACGAGAGCGACCACGCCGGAGAGAGACGCTCGGGGCCCGCGCGCTCTCAGGCCCGGAACACGAGCAGCTTCCCCTAGGGAGGCGTTTTCTCGCGAAGCGCCGGCCTTCGCGACCCCGCCCGCGGGGCCTGGCGCCTTACTTGCCGCTCTCCATGCTGCGGCCGGGACGCGGAAAAGCACCCGGACGAGCGCCAACCCGGTCATAGCACCGACTTCCGCAACGTCCGCGGCAGCCCTTCGCGGGGACGTAGCTGCCGTCCGAGTCCACGTACGGGGTGGGGGCTGCGTCGGGGGCGAGGCCTGCGTGTGGTCGGTGGAGGGCGTGGCCTCTGGCACTGGCGTTGCTTGCGTGTGGCCGGTGGGCGGGGCTGTGGTGTGGGGCGGGGCCTGCGTGTGGTAGGCGCAGCGGGGCCCAGGCCGGAGAAGTGAGGACCGGAGAGCCGCTGAGGCTTCCTACGAAGAAGCAGCCGGACTACCTGGAACACCGGCGTGGTAAAACCCTAAATCATGGCTGAACTTGGGTGAGGGAATAATTCTGTTTATTTCTTTCAATCTGAGGCAGAAGGTCTCTTGGAAGATCTCTTTTATAGCATACAAAGATTGAGTACTTTTACTCTTGCCTTCTTTTCCCTCCGTTCTCTTTTACCATTTAAATCGCTACTTGTTTAGTGAACTCCTAATTCGTCCGTTCTGGTGCACTGATCGGATGACCTGATGACTTTTGAGTGAAGTGCAGAGCAAAGAGAAGGCTTTCCATCTGGTCCAGGCTGCAGAGGATGTCTGCCAATTGGCCCTTAAATTCCAACAACCCTCAATGATGTCGGAGCATATGAGGCAGATCAGAAGGTTTTACGTAATCTGTGGAAGTCTATAGAATTACAGCGGAGAGCCCTCGAATTTTCCTTCTCCATCTTTTTTTTTTTTCCAGAAAAACTCTTTGACTAGCTGTTGGGGCCTGGTAACATATGGCGGCTATATGTGAGTTTTTCATCATGAACTGGGAGTTATCTGGTCCTCCTAGATAAGGGATTCTTTCACTAAAAGGAAGTGATATATACGAACAGAGCCACAGCCAAAACCCAAGCAATTTTTATTATCAGATAATGCACGCACACACTTTTGAACCTTAGCTCAGATCTACACCTTAACGGTGAGTTCCTTCTGACCAGTTTATCCAGGAAAAATTCAAACTGGATTATGGGATGGCTTTGTTCAAACTGACCCAGCTAGAGAGAGAAATCCTCCCAGAAGGCAGAACCTAATCCTATACATTTGCCTGGAAGACGATATGGCTTGAGATAAAGATCTACATTTCATTGGCACTGGTTTACTCCCATGGTCAGGAACTGAGAATGTAAGGGTTTTGGAATATTCTTTAGAATAGGACCTCTCAAAGTGGCCCCCAAATACAAGAACTTTCACATCCCATTGAATGCTCAAAAAAAAAGGCTCCCGTTACAGGACTCTTAATCAGAACAAGAGTACCCTATTTGTTGCCTATTCCTGCTTGATATACCAAAAATTTATGGTTTAAAATTAACATTTATTCTTTTAGTTTTTGTGAATCAGGAATCCAGAAGCCAGGGTCTAAGGTCTTACATGAGGTTGCAGTCAAGCTATTAGCTGGGGTTCCAGTCTCATAGGGAGGCACCACTAGGGGCAGATGTTTCCAAGCTCACTTAAAAGTTTACTGACAGGATTTTGTTCCTTATGGGCTTTTGGGCTGGAGGCCTTGCTCAGTTCCTTGCTATGTGGGCTTCTTGCTCATATGTGTTACATCTTAAAACTGGCAGCTGGTTTTCCATAGAATGAACAAATGAGAGAACAAGAGAGCCTGATGGAGGTGGAAACCATGGTTTCTGTAATCGAATCTCAGAGGAGGCATCCCATCACTTTTGCTGAATTCTATCAGTGGATTCAGCCTAAGGGACTGGGAGGGGATAGCAGAAGGAATGAACACCAGCAAGGGCGGATTACTGGCAGCCATGAGAAGCTGCAGGTCACAGTGACCCACTCTGTAGAGTGGTCAGCCTTCTTCCCCAAACACAGCTGTGGCTCAGTGGACCTACTACCTAGGTAGCCACAGTGGCAAGAAGACAGGCATGTATTTTTTTTTTAATTATTTGCTTTATTAAGGTATTATTGATATACGCTCTTATGAAGGTTTCACATGAAAAAACAATACGGTTACTACATTTACCCATATTATCAAGTCCCTACCCATACCCCAATGCAGTCACTGTCCATCAGTGTAGTAAGATGCCACAGATTCACTGTTTGGACAGGCATGTATTTTTTAAAGTCTTTCTCCCTGCCAAGACTGACTGGCTAGCACCACTACCAGCAGTGACCAAGCTGGCCCCCGATACAGTACCACATAGCCAGGGGGGCAGGTGTGGTCACAATGGAACCCTGCTATAATGAAGGAGGTAGCAATGTGTTCTATAGGAATAGACAAATCATTCTGGGTTTGTATTGCTTTCCCTGATTTAGGTTTCTTTTATCCACATCCTCAGTGGGCTTCCTGAATACCTTATACACCTTACACTTCATACAGTGTCCCGTACAGCACTGTTTCTTACCAAAGAACTCACTTTCCTGTGTAAGATGTAAAGCGCGGTCCTGATGCCTCTGGGGATTAACCAGTCTAATCACATATCCCATCAGACCAGAAGAAACAGCTTTTATAGAATAACAAGACAGCTCTATTGAAGGTTTACTTTTGTGACAAGGTGAGAAACTACACTTTGGGGTGCTGTCCTAAAGGATTTGGCATACACTCCAAATGAATTAACGATATGCAGTGATATCCCTTCTGTTGACAGAATAACATGGGCCAAAGAGGAGCAGAGGGATTGACACCTTCTTGTTACATCTGACACACTACCCATATACTTTGCTTTCCATCATGGGGAGAGAAAAGTTGCCATGGATGCTGAGCATCCTTGCATATTATTGCTGAGTAAGCCAACTGCAAAGCTTTTCCATCTCCTAATACTGAGCAGTTTCTGTAGCTGCTCATACAGGCATCAAAGCAGGTCAAGGCAACCACAACTTTACCAGCATTTAACTGCTGCTCCCCTGGGGGATATAAACTGGCTTGTTTGCTGCTTGCTCAAAAACTGCTTGGCCTATGGCCCTGGATTCTTCTGCAGTGTACTCATGGGTGTGGAGTCGTCTGGGCCTCTACATCATTATGGGAATTGAAGCTCCCAGAATTAATTGGTGCAAATATACTGACACTTTGGCTATTATTTTGCTGTCAGTCTTTCTTTCCTAGGAGTCTCCCGTCAGCATCCATGAAACAGTAACAAGCAAGCTTGCAAGTAGGATAAAATCCCAGACCCTTCACTTCTCTTGCCATCCATCTCGGATTCAAGGTTCTGTTGGTGTATTAAACCTCGTACTCGGAGCAAGATAACAAGGTGACACAATGTTTTCTCTGAATTAGCAGTTGGAATTGCCACCTGGTCATTTGTAGCTTATTCCCCAGGGTAAGGAGTTATAAAAAGTGGCTCCGGTGCTAGAGTGACTGGCCTTGGTGACCATGAGGGAAAAGGGAGTAGGGAGAAGTCTGATTAGAACTGGGGCCATATCACCTCCTGGAATACCTCCTCACAATACCATGTTGAACTGTAAAAATTAAGCAAAGACTTTGCAACCATATACAGGCAAGATCACCCAAGCCTCAGATCCTTGGGTAACCCACTAGGTAAAGAAATCTCAGCTAAGGTGTGGTTGAACACAAAGGAAACAAGGAATAGATGGTAGTGGTGACAAGTCATGACCATCTGGCTTCAGGCTGGTGGCAGAACTGAGGACTACATTCACTATAGCTTTCTTTTCTTTCTATCACTGAATGTCGGGATGTAAAACATGCTGCTACCCAAATCTATCCATGACAGATCCTGGAGATTCAGTTGGTCTGTAAAGGGGCCCTGGAGTTTGTAATAAGGAACTCTGATAATTTTCTCTAAGGAAGTTTGCAAAGCACTGCTCTAGCTGCATTTTCTTCTTCATTGGCTCATACATATGCTTATTTAATAATTTCTCCTTTCTTATGCTTGTATTGTATATATGGGTGGTGGTGGTAGTTAGGTCACAATTTTGTCTATGGATGGCAAACTACTGAGACAATATCATCACAGAACCAGAGGAGAAGTGGAGACTAAAATCCTGGACTTGCAACTGGATGAGGGATTATGTTAGGAGGAAGCATTTCAAGTGTGTAACTATGGAAAGAATGGTAAATGTAGACATGGAAAGACTAAGAGATGGACTGTAGTAGACCTCTGATATGTTTTTATATCTGGCACCTATTTCACATGCTTGGCAAATCCTGGTAGGAGAAATGGTCCCATCTTCTACTGTGGAAGCTGAGAAGGTCAGATATACTTGCTGTCCTTGATGTCTGACAGCCGAGCTTGGCTGGTTGGGTAGTCCCACGACTTTGAATCTGGAACAAGTGCTGCAAGTAAGTGAGGTTGGAAATCTAGCTGTCAGAGGCATCACTGCCAGCAGATGTAGATAGAAACCACTTCTAGCTCTTCTTGAGGTAAGAACTAGCTATGATTTGCTCATCTAGCTTACTTTGGTTTCTACCTGTTTTCAAAAGCTGGTTCTTTATCAATTCTGTGAGCTACCTAACATTCTTCCAATAAATTCTTTTTCTGCTTAAGTTAAATCATAATTATTTTGTTGTTTGCCGCCAACAATCCTTATTGTATTGATACATTCTTTAATGAGACTCATTCTGTAATTGTCAATTACACTGTTTCAATCATCTTCCCTCTCCCTAGGAACCCCACTCCCGCTATCTGAATTTGGAGGTGAATAGCATATGATAGTTTCCCCAGTAAATCAGAAGTCAAATCTTTTAATTTTAAACCATGATCACTGATGTGCTTTTAAAACTGTATTAAAACAACCAACGGCCCACTCTGATTGTAACAGCAATTTATCCTTAGATACAATTATATGAGTTTGATTAAGAATGAATCCTTTCATAAACCTGGGAGATTCTTCAAACTTAGAATAAACATGATATTCTAAACTCAGGGCCAAGGTATATGAAGATGGAGAAATCTATGTGGAAAAAGTAGTGCATGTATTTACATTTTCCAGTTATAAAGTAGTTGGTATATTATCTAGTTAATTCACTGAATTTTCAAATACTTTTTAAAAAGTAAAGAATTATGGAAAGCAATCAGTGCAGAATATATGCTTAATATATGCAGAAGATGCAAATTATAAAAATACAAAGGCTGTAAGTTATATAATCATGTTCTATAGAGTTAATTAATATGGTCTATACAATTATAAAATAAAAATATACCTTTAGTATTCTAAAAATAAGCAAGTGTTTTAGCTCTACCTCCCGATAGTCATTTTTTCATTTATTAACACCAGAGGCAGTAACACAATACTAAAAATATGCATGCATCAGTTATACAATACATACTTACAGAAACCTTCTGTCCATCACAATTGATGAATGCAAACAGAACTTCTATCCACCCTTAGTGCATTATTATTTTCACAAGTAAAACAGGAAAGGAAAATAGTGAATTTAATGCTAGTCAGCACCTTTAGTAAAGTCAAAGGACTTAACATCTCCATATATCAAAAACATTTGCTTCTGTATCACCAAACACGTAAAGTTAATTACTTTGTTCCATTTTTAACACGATTTTATTTACATTCTTTAGCTCAATAAATTTTAACAATATTTAAAAATTATCTAAATTCATAAAAGTATTTCATAAATTTCAACACTTAATTGTTATGTTCATACAAGGAAGTCCATGAAAAAGTTAAAGAAATGTAGTCAGAAAGTTCAAGCAACATTACCAAATTTAGCAAAATCCAACCAAAGCGGATGTCATTCAAACATTCAAAAATCTCTAGATGCTGCCAACATGAACATGAAAAGTTCCAGTAATAAAAGTCAATATGAGAAATAATGCTGAAATCACCAGTAGAAAATATATTTTAATAGGCATGCTATATGTTTCATAGCAACAGTAATAATGACTTTGTATAGAAAACTTTTATAACATTGTCATATATGAACTTCCTGGTTTTGATAGGGCTTAAGAGTTGGTTTCAAAAAATATATTTTAGCAGCCGTAATTTTATTTCCAGTTAAAATACAGTAAAATGTTAAAAGTAACATTTATAATTAACTATATACCCCAATACTAGAAAATTTAAAATCCCATGCTCTTATAGCAATAATGGCCTCTAACATGATGTGTCTGATGTAAAGATTGTTGAAAGCCAATAATAAACAATCAGACATACAATGGGCTTAAAGTTTCACTGAAATACGTATGTAGCAAAATATATGAAAAAGTAATAGAAAAGTAAAAAGATAAAATTAAAAAAATATTGCACAGCCACATTTAGAAAGGAAAGTTGATGTTTAAAAAGCTCTAAACATGGATGATATAAATTATCTTCCATATAAAAAGGTATAAATATTTCTTAGAACTTGTTAGCATCTACAGTTCACTATAATACATTATTTGAGTCACTGATGAATGAGGTAATTGTCAAGTCTCTAACAGTATTTTTATTCTACTGGAAATATTTGAGGGCAGCCACCAGAAAGAATTTCTCTAAAAATATTTCCGAATCAAGAACAGCTATATGTGCAGCTCTTCCGATGAGTGAATCAGCTGTATTGGGCAGAGCATTGATGACATTGTATCGAACCAAGTTGCAGTCCTTGTTTTGCAGAACTGGGCGAAGCAAGTTGTGGATCATTTCCGAATAAATCTGTCCTATGGAACAAATAGAAAGGAGAAAAACTAGTTCATGTGTTAACTGAAAAAAATTCCATGCCAACTTTTATGTAATTTACAAAATTTAGTTACATTTTTCCATTTAAAGCAGAAAAGTACATTTTAAAAGGTTTTCTTTTTCTTTGACTATCATTTTGAGACTGTTTTACAGAAAATATAAGCACACTATTTCTCTGGCCAAGTAAGAATAACAAACTTATCATATATTATTCTTACCAGTTTGGTATTTTTCATTCAAAGCAATGGAATAACAGAGTTTTCTTCAATATTAAGTCACTTATGACTTGTTAAGCTATTATGAAAATAAGGTAGCCATGCTGAGACATTTTGATAAGGCAGAACTTTAGTCTGTATCAAGCACTTTAAAAATGTTTTCATGGCAGTCAACAGTATTCCACATTATTTTGAGAAAGAATAGCAACTTCCTATAGTCAGAAGAACAATGTAAGGTTGGCTCAAAGATCAAACAGGATCCTTTTTTTGGTCTAAAGGTTTATTTATGCTTGGTTCTGATTTTAATTCGAAAGTTGTGCTCCTCTCACCCTCTTTTTGGTTAATTATTACAATGGATTTATTAAGATCATGCTAAGTATAAAAGATAAAGTTTAGATACACAAATACATATAACAGATGAATACTACTACTTATCCGTGGAATCTGGGAATTTTAAGAGGGGCAGGTATCAAATTTCAGAGGAGAGGCAGGATGTACCCTGAGGAATGACAAGAAGGGAACAGTATAGGAGCACAATTAGCAGAAGAAGAAATGTGTGTAAGAGAATCTGTATCATACAGACTTACAGAAACTTTCTACTCCTACCCCTCCTCTTAGTTTTCATTGTGAGTCAAGTTGGATTTCTGGTTCCACACTATTTAAAAAATGTTTTTGCTTAGGAACTAGTCCAAACCTGTCTTTAACTAGATTCCCCCATCCGCAGTGGCACAGAATCTCACTGTTGGAAATGAAGGACACTTATGTAGTTTCAGTGACCGATCTGAAGGGTGAACCTCTTTTGAATTGTTTCCCTAAGTGGACTCTAGCTTTTTCCCTTACATGGACTCTTGCTGGAAGTAAAAAAACAAAAAACAAAAAACAAAAAAGGTTATTCTGGTGCCACAAAATGCTCAAACACTGTTTGTTGAGTGGATTGATACCTACTCTGTGCCTGGCATCAACGCTGGCAACACCAAGAAAAATGCATGGACGATAAAGTCATTGCCTAAAGGCGCTGTTCTCAGTCACAGTGTAGGAAAAGCTAAGGATTAAGAGTTTGTTTAAAATCAGCCTCATTCCAAACAAGGAACTGAAGCAATATGAAAGGTAGGACACCAAGGTTCTTGATCTGAGCCTGTAATCAACCACTAGTGACTCTGGATAAGCCACTTAGCATCTCTGGGCCTCAGCTACAAAAGGACCAAACAGGACCCAAGTCCCCTTCTGGCTTCAAATACCTATGATTTAAACCTCTTCTGTTATTCAAAAACAGCACAAGAATAAACAAACAAAACCCTCATTACTCACTATCAGTGGAGTGGGCCAGCTCTTGGTGCCACCACTGACTAAAAGGTAAGATGCAGCCAAACATGCTGGCCATTCCCACGGTCGCCAACCCGCCAACCCACAGGACCAGGACCCGTGACTTCCCAGGCAGTAGGATGCAGAAGCGTTTGTGACTAGATGAGAATTCTTTCATGAGGACAATGACTGTTTCATTGGCAAAAACATCTCACGTGGCAGGAGAAAAGAAAGGTGGAAAACTGAAGGAAATAAGGGTCACTGTAAATACCAGTGGGTCAAAGGGAAGGAAAAGGAAAGAGGATGAGAGAACAGAGAATTGAGCCCACGAGAAATTGGGAAAAAACATGCATAGATATAAATCTCTGAAATACCTGCATTTACTTCCTTACCTGACTGTTTGTCCTTCAAAGCTGTTTTACACATTTCAATGCGGGCTGAGTGATAAGGAACATAGCGATCCTGCAGGGATCCCACCAGCACAACATTTTTGAAATAATGAAGCCCTGTAAAGAGGATACACTGATTATAATGCAATGATTAACCAGACTTAAAACGAATTATTAGTATCATGTTAGGTGCCTAAATTATTTTCTCTATAGTTTTAACTTTATAGCTTTTTAAATACCTAAGGAATCTTTTCTCCAAGTGGCTATATATTATCTACAGCCACCCATCTTGCTTCATTGAATGTAGTTTATGGGCTGATATGAGAAACGGGTGTTTGCACTCAGGGAAAGCAAGGATTGTGGTGTTCGGGTGTGTGGGAGAAGTTAGATATGGTAGACTAAAAACCTATAGGAAGTATTTCACGACATATTACTTTCCAAAGAATATCCCTTAACATTCAGGAAAACTGCCCAAAGAAACAAAATTATACTCTTGTATTAAAAAAAACCACCATATATGAAATTAAAGCTGACTTTTTACTTCAAGTTTTCATTTGACTCTTACCTAATATTAAATGTATTTTCTTCTGAAGTATGATGGCAAAAGGTTGACTCATGTTTTGATTTTTAAAAAATATGATGGGTTTCATAATCTACCCACATACTTTTTCAGGTCCTTCTATTTTTAGTTTTTAGTAAATGAGGTGAATTTAGGGCTTGTGACTTTGGGATACTTTGTTAATACAAACTCAGTTTCAGTACTGAAACCATGTTCTTGACCACTTTAGTACCTGTAGTGTTCTAATTTTACTATTTGGCTCAGACTAATAAATAAAAAAACATTTTATGTGATTATTAAATAAAATACAAATTAATAATGGCAATACATTAGAGATGGGATGTGTAGTGCACAGAATTTTGTTCTGGGACGTTCCAGAGTAAAATTTTGGTATTTTTGCTCACTGACATTCAGAGTCATAGAAGGGCCAACTGATGAGCCCAGTGCAGACCTCCCTCTCTCCCTCGGAGCTCAGGAGCCCTGAGTGCATACTCACGCACTCAGGTGAGACTATACACTAGTGCTCTCTATGCTAAATGTGAGGTTGTCCTCCCTTTTTCCCAATAAGAAGACACCATTTTGTGGCAATTTTAATATATAAAGTTCTAGGAATATATGTGAAATAATTGAGTGTCTTTAATAGGAATTAATTCAATTACACACAGATACTGAAAATCACATTTTAGAAAAATATTCATGAAGAAAAAGAGATTCTTTCCCTTCATTCTCACACTTCATGCAACATACTCCATTTCTGGTTTCATTGGACACAATGCCTTCCTCAGCATTAGTGCTACTTTGGGAATCATCTCCATGTTCTAGAGCAGAGTTCTTCAAGCTGGTGTGCATTTACCCCAGGGGTGATTTACAACTCTCCGAGCTGGATGGGCCTCTATAGCTTTGAGAAAACTTGACTCCCAGACCTCAACGTCTACATGAGCATTTCTCTAAAAATGACTTGTCCTTCTCCCACTTTGTCAGAGAAAGATATTTCTCCAAATCTATTTCAGATACGGTGTATGACCCCGGAGTATAAAACTCCCTGGGGGAATCAATCAAAATATGATTGAAATCTTTTTTTTGACTTGACTGATTATTTGACAACAAGCAATGGCTCTGCCAATTAGATTTTATGCCACACATTTTCCATGAATTGAATGAGCTAAATCTGTAACTCCAATTCAATGACTTGTCTATATTTTCATGAAAATGTACTTACAGTAAATATATACTATCTAACATGCTGGAAAATCACCCTTTGTAATTATTAAAAATTATAAAAAATATTTTTACGTGTCACCTTAAAATTATACAAGGTGATACACAAGTTTTCAACATCCTTTTAAGGGGTACATAAGCCCAACTGTGACCACCACTGTCCTACAGCCTCATCTTCACTGCTCCCCAAGCTGTTTCAAGCACTGCACACTACTGTTACCGACATTTTATCCCAAACTGCAAGAAACGAGTCACAGAACTGCACAACTGGCACCTTCATTTATCTAAAAGGTGTGTATCTGCTCTCCACGAAGGGCTACCGTATCGCACAACTGCAGGGGGCCAGGCCAATCGCTGTCTGCCCCGGCCACTCTCCTGGGAGCTGGCACTGCGAGCCTGTGGCGGCCTTGCTCAACGATGTTCCTTTTTGTACTTCCCTAAATGACTATTTTTCCTTAAATTGTCAGCATTTTCCCTCCTTTCTTCACTCTTACCTTATGATCTTGCTTCCTATTTCACTGAGAATAGAGAAGAACAGAAGAGAACTCCCATCTTAACACAAACCAAACTGCACCTGTCCTGCTCACTCCTGCTCACTGCTGCTCGTGCGCTGGCCACACTCCCACCTCAGGCCAGGCTTCTAACTTGTATGCTAGGTCTCAATCCCTCCTGCTTATTTAAGGACATGGCTTAAGGTACACATCATTCTATTTGCATCCAAAACAGTATAATATCTCCAAAAAAAAAAAAAATCTCTCCATCAATGAGCCTGTCCTTGGATTATACTCCTCTGCAGTTATCACTCCATTTCCTGGCACTTCTTAATTCTACAGTTTACATTGTAAGAATACTAGGCATTACATTACAAACTATGGTAAACATTTTTCAGAACAGCTCTTTGCAGAGGTTCTGACAAGCTTCTGTAGAGAAATGACACACAGGGGGAGAACCACTGTTAAGCTGAGGACCCTAAGGAACGCACCCTGTTGTCTCCGAAGGTGCAGGCAGCTCAGTGGAACGGCGGTGCGCAAAACCAGTAATGATTAGGTGAGAGGATGGCTAGACACCTTTTATTTAATTCTCAGATTCCACGATGATGAATTTAAATAAAATCAAAGATCCTGCTACTGATATAAATATACCATGCTGTAATATTTCTAAATATTCCTAAGATAGTATTGTACTTTAAAAATGCATTTTAAATTTATTAATCAGTCTTTAATAGTTTTTCAACAACAGTGTATTAATAGCAATATTGTGCTTCTGCAAGGAAAGTCTGCTTTTGGTATTAGCCAAAACCCAAGTTAGTTAAATAGACTTAATTTTTTTAAAAAATCTTTTGGGTTCAATTCCTTGTCAGCAGTGTTGGCCAGACAGGGCAACTTGCAGGCCCCAGAGCCACAGTGCAGTGAGGATTACTAAAGTACTTCATCTGAGTTGAAGCCCAGCTAATAAACTACCAACGTCTTTTACTTTGGGAGTCTCATGTTCTAGGTTCATCTCTGCAACTCAACTGCTGCTGTCTGCTCAGAGATGACCTAGTTAACCAGTCTTCAGGTCAGTACTTCACTCAGCCCCTGAAGGAGCTAATTCTAATTCCTTTTTTTTGTGTGTATTTTGGTATCATTAATATACAATTAATTGCATGAGCAACATTGTGGTTACTAGATTCCCTCCATTATCAAGTCCCCACCACATACCCCATTACAGTCACTGTCCATCAGTGTAGTAAGATGCTGCAGAATCACTACTTGTCCTCTCTGTGCTATACTGCCTCCCCCCCTCCCACATTATGTGTGCTAATCATAATGCCCCCTTTTCCCCTTATCCCTTCCTTCCCACCCATCCTCCCAGTCCCTTTCCCTTTGGTAACTGTTAGTCCATTCTTGGGTTCTGTGAGTCTGCTGCTGTTTTGTTCCTTCAGTTTTTGTCTTTGTTCTTATACTCCACAGATGAGTGAAATCATTTGATACTTGTCTTTCTCCGCCTGGCTTATGTCACTGAGCAAAATACCCTCTAGCTCCATCCATGTTGTTGCAAATGGTAGGATTTGTTTTTGAAGCAGCTAATTCTTGCTTGAAAAGTTACCTCTGACTTGGGAAACTAACAAGGTTTCTTCATCTACAGAAGGAGATAAATTAACTAGAAAAGTTACTCAGGGGTTTTAGTTACTTTTCAGGGTTACCAACAAGAAAAAAGTTAAGAGTAAATCTTCAATATTTCTTCAAAGATTTCTGTAATAGCAGGACTGCTGTATAAACATTGTAATGGCAACTTGCTCTTCATTCTCTCAGTCTTTCTAATACTTCTGTTGACTCATTTCTTCTGAAAATTTTAATGAGTTTTAAGGCAACTCAGTATTGACCCATTTTCTGTCTGTTCTCTGGAGCTGACGGAAGCAGTGGTTGTGCACAGGGTCTGGAGACACTTCTGTGTCACAAACGGGGAGGCTGAGGGTATAGAGGGCTGTGTGTGCTACTGGCAAACAGTGGGGAGGGACCAGAGCTGAGGCCCTGCACCACACAGGCTGATCCCTGACCACAGTTTTCCCACCCAGGATGTCAACAGTACCGACATTAAGAAAACCTTGCGCTTTTAAAACTGACATATACTAAGCAATATTAAACTATTCTTACATTTACACATTTTAAATACATTTGAAAGAATTTGCTCCTGAAAATAAGGTTAGCTGATGCTGATTCTTTCCCACACTTTCAGAAACAAAACACAAGTCCTATTAACAAATCAAGTGATACCTATTATTAGGCACCTCTGTAATCTGCTGGAAAAAGATTCCCTGCGCCATATAGCATAGCAGGAGACTTCTTTAATTGCTGTATTTTACTTTCAGAATTCAACAGCTGGTAAGGAGATTATAAACAGATATTTTACAGGAGATCTTTAAATAAGGACACTTTGTTTTTGAAATTCCAACAATGAATAGATTCTTATTTGGCTATTTTTGAGCCCTCATTAAAGAAGGCAGGCGTGTCCATGATCCTTCTCTCTGTGAAATCTTGACTGTTTCACCACTGGTGTCACCTAATCATATGTTATGCACATTTTACCTTCCACGTTGCTCTAGTTCCTCCATCTTTCTTTCCTTTGATATTCAAAACTGCAATGCTAGTATGCCATAACTATGCTGTATAAATTATATCATTTCTCAGCAATAGGATTTTTGGTCAAAAGTTGTTATAAAAATTTAATGTACGTTTACAATTGCAATGCCTTAACCAAGAAAGATACTTTTCTGTTAAAAGTGACATCTCTGTAGACCTTTACCAGATCTATTGTGTTCATAAAACAAAAAGGTAATTCACACTTAAAAAATGTATGGTTTTTACAAAAAATATAAAATTTCTGAGCTGTTTTGGGAATCACAGAAATAATACGCTTTGAAATAGTTCCTTAATTTTAAAATAATGAATAGCTTTCAGTTAAGGAAAACTACTAATAAATGATACATTGCAGAGCAAAAGACTGTTTCAAAAGGAAGACCCACAAGGGAGGCTTTGTTTATATTAAAAAAAGGGAAGAATATGAAAGGCTAGAATTTGGTTTAGACAGATTTCACACTTTCCCAAAAGAACAAGAAATTGGCTGTTCAGGAGAAACAGAAGCACTAATGGGGCCAGGACATCTGAGATTCTGTAGCTTTGGCTGAATTAAATATAAAAGACAAATTATCATCAGGGCTTTTTGATTGTTTAAAAACACATGAAAATAGCATATTGGTTAAGTAAGTTGCTCTATGTTTCCGTTTTATTTACTTATGTTTCTGATGTTTCCAATATTTCTACTTTGTAAATAAGTAATCCACCTGTATATATACAGGTGTAGCAACTTCCTAGGAATTGACTGCTCATTTCTCACAATTCTCTAGACCAAAAAAAAAAAAAAAAAAAAAAGAAAATGCACAGCTCAAGAGAGACCCACTCTAACCTTGTGATAATATTGTAATTTTAAAATCAATGAATGAATACTTGTTATTTAAACCCACAATTAGAAATCGGTGGGAAAAATTCTAAGGGAACAGATACAGGAAGCTAGTTAGAGGTAACTAGATGGGAACACCATGTGTCTACAGTGGCCTTGATCTACATGTCTGTGTGATCCTTTTAGTAAAGCTCAACAAGCCAGGTAAAGAAACAGTAATACAGGTTTACTGGAATAGTTCTGATGGAAAAACAAGGGGTAACAATGTATGAATGATAAAAGTGATGATTCATAAAGTCTGAGATGGATCAGGAAAGGAGTGGAACCATGAAGGGCAAGGCACTCTGAGGAGAATGGGATAGGGATCTTAAATGAACCCAGTGAAGATGAGAACAGGGAATGAGAGAGAGGCCAGGATACCGCAGCTGCACAATGGGATGCTGGCTGGTCTAGGCGTGGAGTAGCCGTGGGTGTGGCTCACGGTGGAGAGCAAGGCTTTGTAATGCTTGATGAGTCATCTAAAAAGTTGACTCAAATTACTAAAAATGAAGCCAGGATTAAGTATATTAAGATCCACGAAGAGTACCTCTTCCCACGCACAACTGTGTAGTAAGTACTTGCCAGTGACCTCGTAGCAGGGTTCTCACTGAGCACGTGAGGGGCAACCAGGAGAGCGCTATACGCAAGTCGACTAGAAAGTAGCGCAGCTCGGAAGGCACAAGCCTCAAGAAAGTGGTTATATTTGACAGTGGAGGAGCAGGGATGCCACCGGAAATGGAAAGCAGGAAGACTGCTTCCCTCACAGTGAATGAGAAATTGAGCTGCTTCTATAGCAGAAGTGAGCAAGTTATGGCCTGTGGGATTGGTCTCCTGCCTTTTTTTGGTAAATAAAGTTTTTTGGGAACACAGCCACATTTGTTTATGTACTGTCTGTGGCAGTTTCTGTGCTACAATGTACTGCTGAGTAGGTGCAACAGAGATCACATGCCCTATGAAGCCAGAATACTTACTCTCTGACTCCTTAGGAAAAAGGTTTGCCAACCATTGTTCTATAGCCAGGGGGAGTGAGGAAATGGTGGTGGGGCAATGTGGGGCAATATCTAGGTTTCTGTTGTATTTCCCTTTTCAGGAGTGGAAATAGCATGCTTTCAACAATGTAAACATGAGGGTGGTCTGTTTCCCTCATATTGACATTTCAAAGGAGACAGTGGGAGGAACATGTTAGGAAGACATTAGTGTGAGTAAGAATCAGAGAGAGACGGGGAGGTTGAAGGCAAGGTCATTTACAGACAGTGAGAATGATGAAGGAGCAGCTGGGGTTTCAGATGGCAAAAGCTTGGAATATATATGCAAGATAGGAATATATTTAATAATCAGTTAATAAGAGATGAGTAACAAGATTCATACATGACATGAGAATTTATAAAAGGAATAACTATTAATAGTAATAGTTTAGTTTCTGACATTTTCCAGAAATGCTTGACAGCCCTAGAATAGGAAGGCAGAAAAATACATGGTAGTTTATATAAGAGTTAAGGACTGAGGTGGGGGCAGCTTGAAAGACAAAAGGGTTAGGACATGCAGAAGCCCAGTTAAAAACTAACTTATAACTGGTAATGAATATAAATGTTAAAATGTTTAGGATAACTTCAAAGTAGCTGTGCAGTTCATACAAGATAAATACAATCATATGAAATAAATGTAAACAACCATGCTATCAATCCCTGTTTAAATTGTGAGTTTGCTATTTCATTATCCATAAATTATAATGGACTATTACTTTTCTAATCACCAGAAAGGACGTTGATAATCTATTTGCCAAAGGTTTATTTTAAAAAAGGTTTTCAAGTGAATACTTTCAAAACTGTTACTATATACTTACCTGCTTTATTACTAAGCTTGTATAAAAAAGTTTCGCGAGGGTCTGAATGATCTCGACATGTCAATTGCAAAAGAGAACCAGATTTTTTCCATTTCTGCATAAACCATAGTCCTACAGAGTTATAAACAATATGTGAGTATAACTGGAAACACGTGGTAACATATGCCAAGGTTACTAATTTTAAAATATATTTCACTTTACAAAAGATAAACATGAGGGTGTTCTGTTCCAGTCACACTGAGGTTTCAAATGCTACCAAACTAACATTCTGTTAGCTAATTCAAAAAATATTTGCAGTATCTTTCCATTTTCTGATAACAAATATAAACATTCACATTCACACAGAGGTTAACTATGGGTTAATGGTGGCTGACAGAGGGCTGCTATCTTATCTCACTCAGTAACGAAATAGGTAATGGTCTAAGAAAAAAATTAGGGAAACTGTACCTTTAGATCAAGAAACAGAGGGGAAACTTCAAACACAGTAGTAGATCCAAATGTCTAAACACTGAGCCTTTTGTTTATAATTACAGTTAAGTTACGGCAGACTAATTGTATAGGAACAACTAACTCTTAGAATGAGCAATTGGTTATGTTTTCTAGGAAGAGCTGAACATAATGAAGTTTCATATTTAATTATATTTCTTTAGATTATCAGTTACTCATATTTAAATGTACTTCCCCTTAATTAAGAGAAACCTCGATCACTTTGGAATGGGCTTTCAAGATTGTGGAATATTCATTTCCACTTTTCTTGCTTCTAATATTACAGAGAGTTACAGGGGTAGAAAAGAGAAAAAAAAACCTTTTAATTGATTGAAACTATAAAAATCCAGAACTAGCTATTATTTTGAATACCACCATTTGAAATGGGATACAAAGGAAAATAGTATGGTTTCTTTGTCAAGGAAACTGGAAGAGAAAATGGAAATAAGAGTTTCAAGTCTCAATGAAAAGAAACAGAATGAAATCTAATTTATTCTTGTATTGGGAATCAATTGAATAAAACTATAAAAACCATTTTAAAAAACGTAAGGGAAAAACCAAGCCAGACAAAAGGTAAATCGAGTACCAGATCTTTCTTAATAAGAATATTCTAATCAAAATTGGGGTCTTAGCTTTCATTTTAATTTAAAAATTTTAGAATTTACTTTTCTTAATACCCTTTATGGTTTTCAAATCAAAACTAGAGGTAACACTCTACATAAAATATTTTGTAACTTTACAATATAGTCAATACAGATATTTATTTGTTATCTGCTCAATAGAATAGAATAGCCTGTTTATAAGATAAACATTTACTAAAAATATGTAGACAGTTTAATGAAAAAGGGGGAAAAAATGCTCTGGTGACTTTTGACAAATATCATCTTGATTTGACAATATTCATTTTCTGAAATGACTTTTATCAGATTACTTCATGTCTATGACAAAACAGAAAAACAGCTATGACTCTTTTTATGAAATTCCAAGTATGTGACAAGCCAGCTCTAAAATAAACACCAGAACAATAGTTCTGTAACACCTTTCTATGTCGGCAGATAGTAACTGCACTACTTGGGGTGAGCATTTAATAATGTAGTTAAGTGTCAAATCACTATGTGGTATACTTGAAACCAATGTAATACTGTATATCAAGTATACTTCAACTGAAAATAAATAAAATAAGCCAGAAATTATTCATTTTGTCTTTAAACTTCCCCCCCACTGCCAGTTTTCATCCTGAATGACATTTTACCTGTATTAACAAGAGTGCTGCTGTTGTACAATGTACCAAGGTGAGGTCCAGAGAGGGAGAGAAAGGTGTGCAGCTTGTGAAGGTAACACCTAAACCTTGGCCTTGTAAGCACTGAACGAATTATTAAATTGCCCAACGAATGTCCAATAAAGCTTTAAGGAAAAAAAAAGACATTTCTCTCATAGAATTAGTTTTAAAAATACATGTCAAGCCGATATCACAACACACAGATATGAAAAACTAAGAACTTGAAAGGTTCTAATATTTTAAAGTTATGGTTTGATACTTTGAAGTGATAAAATATATTTTAAAGGGAAAAATAGGAGAATATAGTAGAAAATTCCTATTATATTAATTCTTAACCTATAGAAACAAGATACTACCTATCATAAAATTTTTACTCCTAGCTTGTAACTGCTTAGAAATAAACACATTTTAAAAGTAATGATACATTGACTAGGTGATAAATTTACCTCCTTGTGCACTCACACCAATTATTTACTTAAGTCATGATTTAAAACAAAATAATGAAACTGTATCTACAAAGGGTGACTTAGGAGAAATTATATGCCTGTTTCTCTTACTCTCTGGTCTACACTTTGAAGCAGGAGAGTCTTTGAATAAGTGTTTTTAAGGCACAGGTAAAATATGTACAATTTCCTACTGTAAGTCTAAGATTTTACCAAAAGAATAACTAATATTTATAAAGTACCTCATCTTTGTTAAGGAATATTTTAAATCAGAAGAATTTTTGCTTGCTACTTTTTAAATAACAAATGGTATATGAACACCTGAGGACAATTATCAGTGGGAGAAGAAAGCTTGAAAGGTGCCTTAGCACTGGCTCACAGGCATCGGCAGTGAGCCGCTCAGGGTGAACCTCCCGCCCTTCTCCTCGGAGAGCTGAAGTTTCTAAGGCTGTGGGGTGAAAGTATGATGGTAACTAATAGTCCTCAATCAACCAGATCAGGCTTTTGGATAAAGGTTGATTATAACTGACAATCTAATGTAAATTAAAAAATATTTTGCAGATAAATGAAAAAATTGAAACAATGTATTATTTTCTCATCATAAAATAATAAAAGAATAAAATACAAGATCACTGTAGAAAATGTAGTAAATATTTTAAAACCCATAAATGAAAAGAATTAGAACAAGAAAATAATCTCTCCTTTCTCCCAACATACTTGCATCTCCCCCCATATTTTAACAGAAATCTGTTTATTAAACATGACATCATATAAAAATCTGATTATTTCTCTTCTTAGTCTCTACTCTATACCTAACACTGGGAACAAACTCTACAAAAGCTACGGTATCCAGCACTAGCATCTTCCTCTAGCCTATTTGGGATATGAAGGTTATCAGCTTATTCTACTCTTCTGGAGGTAGGAAGATTAGTTTTGATTTTATCTTGGGACTATTGGACTAGGAGAAACAAATACTTTTCTCTCTCTCATGTCTATCCACAATATCTGATTAAATAATGAGATATATTGGGGCTTGATTATCATCTCTTGCTTGTGGAAAACTGACTCACAAAAACAGGCATGAAGCCTTGAAAGAATTTTTGTTATTCCACTTGTTTATACTTCCCTATAACCTTTTTTTCTGGTAACAGTTCTTTTGAGCTATAATTAATGTACCACTCAGTTCACCCATTTAAAGTGTACAATTCAACGGATCTTAGTGTATCCACAGAGCTGAGCGACCACCACCACAAGTATTTTGGAACACTGTCACCATCTCAGAGAGACCCTCTGTACCCTTTATTTAACACACCCCTATCTCCCTTCTTCCCCCAGCCCTAAGCCACCGTTAATTTACCTCTCACTCTACAGATTTGCCAATTCCGGGAAAGTCATATAAATGGAATCATATAATTTGTGGCCTTTCCCTAAAATATTTCCATTTTTCCTTTTCTCTTTAATGAGTTGTGGTCTCCTGTATTTCGGGATAGGACAACAGAGCTACCACAAAGTCTGTTTAGGTTTTAAATAAAAGTATTTAAGCAAATACTTTTCTCTCTCTCATGTGTATCCACAATATCTGATTAAATAATGAGATATATTGGTTTGATTGTCATCTCTTGCTTGTGGAAAACTGACTCACAAAATTCATAAAAATACAAAAATAAGTACAGTAGTATAGACGTTACCTTATTTTTGAGACTGTTAGACTATATATCTGAATATATTGGATTATCTCATCCAGAAGGCGATCAGTCATGCTATCAAAATCAGCAAAAGTATCATTCTAAACAAAAACAAAACAGATACATTATATAATGAATATGTAGAATCACATGAAAAGCTTAATATAGACATAATTTTTAATTTAGGTATTGAAAATACAATTACGACCAGAATTTTCAGAGAAGTTAGTGAATATGTTATATTAAAATGAGCAAAAAAAGTGAATTTCTAGGAAAAAAGAATTTATTAGTGTTCTTAGTAACACTTGCTTCATTTAGTTGGTTAACTGTTTAGCCCATTACCAACATTTAACATAAGGTTGTTTATAATGGCTTAACTGATAAAATGTTTGCATAGAAATGTGAAATTTTAGAAAATCTGCACACGTGAAGAGTTCCCATGGACTGTGAATAATTTCTACTTTCTTGATATGCATGAATATTACATTTCACAGAATTCAAATTATTTTTACTATTATTACTACTATTTTGTAGTAAGCAAACATTAACGTAGAAACTAGTTCAAAAATGTTTACTTCCACTGAAAACATTGCCAAAGAGTACCTGATTTCTTTCAGACATAAGAAAATCAATTCTTCCCCTCGGCAGTCCCAGTTCAATGTAAGTTTTTACTAATCGGAGATCTGCACTGTTACCTAGAAAATGAAGAAAATAAAAATTATGTCTAAAAGATGAGCTATAGTAAAAGGTACAAAGTACATCATTATATGGTTTTATAGTTCTTGAAGACAAGAATATGGCCTATGCCAATTTTGAATAGACAATGCATACTGAAGTAAGAATCCTCAGTTTTATTCAGAGCTGATTCCCACTAGCCAATGTCTTTCAACAGTTTCTTTCTTAGAGATTTGAATCCCATGATGCTTTCGCTCTTCCATTTATGGATGCATCTGCTTAAGTGTTAGCACGCACTTTGGTGACTGCTGGCCATGGCAGCTGTGAATGACTGACTGGAGTACGCCCCTCATCACTCCAGGTGCTCATTTAACAAACCTCAGATGCACTTTAATCTGCTGACTTTCTTTTGGTGGTATTGGTACAGATGGATGGAAAAAAAATCCATTTACATAGTCAAAGATAGTTTACTCACTTAAAAGATATTTATAATATAGACATAATACATAAATATAAAAATGATTATCTTTAAAAATTTGTTTAGTGGCTTTTTACTTAATTCACTTGTTCTTACAGAATCACATTATAATAGAGTAATAATCTGCTAGTCTAGAGATATTTGGGATCTTCTAATACAGTTCCTAACCTAGAAAAAAGTCTGTTGAGTAACCAAATAGCTGTTATAAAACCATAGTTTTAAAGCCATGTATTCAAAATTTAAACTATACCCTAATTAATTGTAGAATCTTTGACTTCTTAGCTATCATGTTTTCCAGTCCATAAGGTCTAAAGCATCAAGCTAAAGGGGGCGAGGAAGACTACCAGTAAGGGAAAATGGCTGCCAGAAGAGACAGCTGACAAAACCAACAGAAAGAGAAGGCAGAGAAGACCGAAGTTAAAAATATATAAAATGTTGGCAGATTGATATCATTTCCATGGAAAATTTACTTAAAAGGAAATCTAATATTATATTTAGCAAAATTAAGCTTATTTGTTTTAGAATATATTTAAGATTCAATTAATTTAAGCCAATTAAAATCTTTTTTCAAATGTTAAATAAAACTAAACGAGACCTATTAGGAAAAGGCAACATGAGTTGCATGGGGTTAGTTATGTCGATGGATGTTACGTACCATCTAAACCATGCACACAGACAATGAGATGCACTCCGTCTTCAGCACCGTCCTCTTCCTCTGCGCTAAAATACGGGGCTGAGGATGCCAGCAGAGGAACATCACTGTACATGAACCCAGGGAGTTTAAGTTGCTTCAATTCTTCTTTTGCCTGAAGGAAGCTGAAGCAAAATATTATAAAAGATATTCTTTGCTAAATATCATATTCAGCGTTTGGAACCAAAAGGACAATCTGTTGAATTGAGAGAATTGCATGAGAAAAACCCAGCAATATTTGATTTTAAAATAATGAAAACGTGGATTACCTAAAAGATTTAGAAATCAGAAAGTGACCTTCTTTACTATTATTAGTGCATATTCTGATCCAATGAAAAAACCTAAAATCACTTAAAAATACTCGTTCCAACTTGAAATCAACTAGGAGCAGAGTTATACTTTCTACAAAATATTATATTGTAGGCAGAAAAGCTGGGAGAAGTACTGGAAAGATGACAATCTGATGCTTGTGCTGTAATCAAATCTTACTCTCTTTGCTCTTTTTAATCTTACATAAACGGAAGGTATAGAACTGTTCTACAACACATAATAGTAAGAATGACAGTTACAGCATCTAGTAGATTAGATTTGTATTTTTCTAGAAGTACCAATAAGAAGGAGCAGAAACAAGACGGGGATGTGACTACATAAAATTGGTGGCATATACTCCCTGGGTGACAAACCAAGTCACCTTGGGGATTGCAAACACCAACAATTATTATTTTAATCCTGTATCATTTGGACTGACAAAAGTAAAAGAAGTTGATGGACACTAGATTAAGTAGGGTATACTGTTGAAAGATATGTAGGTCACTGTTGTCATTCATACTCAGAAAGTCTGAGGTACCCAGTAGGTAGTACAACCTTCAGCTTTCCAGTGAATTACAATTCTTTCACAGGCTGTCACCACCTCACTGGTTTCACTACCTTCAAGCACCATGGATCTTAATCATACATATCAGAATAACCCACTTTAAAAATCTACTGTAGGTATGTCCAGACTTTCCACTCCAGGGATTGTAATTCCATCTGAGTAAGGTAGTAGGATATGCTAAGAACCAGTACCATCCTCCAACTCTTCTGGGTATTTTACTGGTCTGTGAAATACTAATGCTGGAAACCACTGATTTAGCTGAGGCATTCTGGGTCTGGAAGGTTTGGGAAGTTTCTACTCACCGATTATTCATTATTTAGTTATCCTTATTTACTAGATGCACTCATTTTTGAGTGCTTCTGTCCAGGAGTTAATACAAAAGAAGTGAAGTACTGATGAAAAAAAAGTTTTAATCTCAATTATGCCATACTTCTAACATAAAACCACCAATGGAAAATTTATGTATCAGGAAGGTCTAGCCTATAGTAATGGGACAACCGTATGGGCAACTACAGGTCTGTCTGTCTAAGAGAGTACTTGAGTTCACTTCTCCATTTTAGACAGCCAATTTCAAAGGCATACTTTCTGTATTACAGATACCAGAGAACATGAAGTATGTGTGTTACTAAAGAAGTACACGTCATGTCCTGTATACATGCTGTCGTGCCCCAGGACTTACGCTTGTATCTGAGGTTTTGGCGAATTCTCATACCAGGAAGCGGATGAAGCAGAACTGTAAGAAGTGCTGCTTGGCTGCTTTGTAATGGCATCAAGTTTACTTCTGGAATACTTAACATTACACGGAGACTCTCGTGGTGCAGATGGGAAGGACAAACAAGCGGAAGTGCAGACAGCAGGCACACTTACACCATCCCTCAGATAGTCACTGTTAATTTTTTCAGATTTTATAAGCTTTTCTTCTTCCAGTGCTGAATCCTCTGGCTCTTCATAATACCCATTTTGAACCATTTGGTGATCCTGCTCTTCCTCCTCATTTTCTTTTCCCTGTTCCTGCTGGAGCTTACCAATTTCGCTGTCACAAGCTTTCTCCCGAGGACTAACAGAATTGCTGTAACTAACTGCAGAGGTGTGAGAAATATCTGTACTGCTTTGAAAGCCATAATAATTTTCCACAAGCCCTTGTTTTACCATATCAGGACTAGCTGAAAAAGAGTCACTTGTACACAGATGAGTTTCATTTTTAAGTTTAGGGGCTTCTGAATTCATTTGTTCGAGATTTAATGCATCACTATTCTTTCTTTTCACAGTCCTATCTTCACTAACTTCTGTATTAGTAGAAATGGAACCTGAAATGACGCAAGCGGTACCTAAACAAACCAGTTTTGAATTTAACATACTTCCTGTCCCTGCAGAGTAACTAGATTTATCAGGACTCTGGGAATCTTTAAACACAGTGTCCAAGTTAGGTTTGGAGCTGCAACTACTTTTCACATCACTGGAAGTATCTTCATCTGAAAAAACAAATTGTAAAGGGTCTTTAGTGCTTGAATTTAAGGAATGTATTGCTATAGTTTCACTGTCCAAATGCCCTGAAAATATGACACTCTGCTGTTGCAAAATAATACTTGACTTTTTACTATCGTCACATTTTGGCAAATCAGTTGTTCTCATATTTAATACAGTTTTGCTATCGCTTAGGTGGCATTCAGGGACAGATTTCTTAGAATTTTCATCAGGTGACAGTTCATCATCAGAAGGCAGAGAGTTTATGGATGTCAAAGATGACTGTATTTCACTGAAAGCACTGGTACTCTCTGTACAATGACTTCCTAAGGAAAATTTTACATTATGATCAGGTTTCATCAAAAGCTGAGGAAACAATCGTTCATTATTGTAAAGACCTTGCCCTTGCACAGTTTCAGATACTACATCAGGGTTTGGATGTGTTGCAAAAGAACTTGGTTCACTTTCAACACCTGAATCTGAAAATCTAGATGAGGCATATGTGGCATTAATATCTGGTAACTTAATTGTGTCTCCACTTACTATAACATGATATTCTTTTGTAGAAGGTTGATTACTTCTTAACTTAGCTAATGATTCTCCAACAGAATGACACTTTGCTTCCTGCAGAGCTTCTTTTTCAAGTGTTATTTCTATGGATTTAGATTTACCATTAGAGTCTAAGGACTCAAAGCTGGGTAGCTGTAAATTATCCACAAATAATTCATCGGGTCGAAGCTCTGTCCATGGTCCTACTTTAACAGTTATTTTCTCTCCACTCAAAGGGTCTTTATTACAGGGCTTTACTTCAGCTGTTCTAGTTCCTGACGGTGGGGTTGTTTGATGATCCTGGCAATCATCTGATGAACGTCTGGATGCCACACTGTGTTCCACTTGTGTAATGTCACTATCGTCCTGGGAGATAGCAAGTTTACCTGAAATGGACAAATTTGCACAAAGATTTAGGCTGCCAGAGTTCAAAGGATCAAACAGGTCTGGCTTCACATTTTCAATATTTGGAGACTTTAGTTCAGTTCTCTCTGTATTAGCTGGCAAAAAGCTAGCTTCTTTTTGACTTGTCTGTCTGATGTAGGTCTTTAGGTCAAAATTATATCCACATATTGTGGGATCCAGACCTTCCTTCTGACTATGGGAAGAGTTGCCTTCAAAGCATTTAAAGAGGTCATTTGATGCTGTACTTTTCAAACATCTGTAGCCTACCAACACCACAGAATCCTTACAGTTCTGTTTTATTAATTTTTTTGTGTTTTCAGGTTTCATTGTTTTCATGAGCTTAGTAACCTTAACCTTGGATTTATGTGATTCTTCATTCTTTCCTTTCAGAGATTTTGTTAGCTGCTTTTCACCTTCTGTATACCAAAAATTGGAGGCACCAGCAGGTCTGACTTTCAACTCTGGGCTAGAAAGTCCAGCTATAGATCTTTCTTCAGTCTCATATTTATCCATTCTACTGGCCTCTGATCTGTGAAGAGTCTGCATGCCCATCCAGGGTGCATCTAAGTCTTTTATCCAAAGAAAAAAAGATTCAGGTTTAAAACAAGGTGTGAGGACTCATATGATCAAGACTACTTTTTTCTGACTATAACTTTCTAATATCCTCAAAAATAAATAAAACTGGAGGGGAAAGAAATGGCCCCACATTAGGGAATGATTTTATGTGTATTAGGAAGAATATACTCAAAATGACACCCACAATTTACATATTTTAGATTATACTTACCTTCAATAACTGAATCTAAATACCTATCTTCAAAGATTATAGGTAATGAATTGAGATCTCCATCTAATTCACTACATTCAATAGGTAGGGGTGGAAGAGAACTGCAGAAGGAAGTGTTTTTGATAGCGGTGCACATCTGTAGATGACTCTGAGCACTGAAAAATATTTCTTAAGTCAGACTGCAATTTTAGAACGTTATACCTAATTTCACTTTACAGCCTCTACCCCTTTCCCTTGTCCTAACAATTCCTATACCCCGTTCTCAAGATATAACCTCCTTGTGAAAGAGCTTCTTGGTCAGAGATAAAGACTGCTAAAATGAAAATATGGCTTGTTGATAATGAATTATTGGCTTATAAAATTATGGTCTGTTGATAAATTATTTAATTTCTATTCTATTCTTCTGTACTTTTTAATGGTATTTCAAAGTGAATTATCTTGCTTAAAGTCTGAACTTCCTAATTTGCTAAGAATAACATACAGGAGATAAACCAAAACTTAAATGCCTACTAAGGATTTCATGCTAGTGTTAGAAAAAAAATATGTTACATTGCTACTGCTCAACTTAACACACTCTGGTAAGTATAATTAACAGCTATTTAAAACAAGGTGTATGCCTTTCTAATACAAAATAGTTTTTTAAAAACCTTAAGAAAATGGAAAATTTCAAAGTAAACAGAATAGTATACTCAACTTCACTACACACCTTCAACAATTAATTTTGCCCTTCTTTTTTATCTAGATCACCACTCACTACTTACCTCCATAATTTATAGGGGTTATTTTTAGGTATAATTCACATGTATTAAAATATACAATCTTAGCTGTATGATTTTGACAAATGGATATGTGGTACAAAATATTTTCATCTACTCAAGAGTGTATTCCATGTCTTTCCAGTCAGTCTCCCAGCCTAAGCTGACACCATGACAACCACCTTCTAACTTTCTTCACCTTAAATTTGCCTGTTCCAGAAATTCATATAAATAGAATGATATGGTATTTATTCTTTTATGTCTGACTTCTTTCACTCAGCTCAATGTCCTCAAAATATTCTTTAAAGCCAAAGAAAACCAGATTGAAACATACTCAGTAGGAAACATGGAAGGTATCTATTCTGGATATTTTAACTGTAAATCATTTACGTAACAGAAAGCTGTCAGACTACTTGTGAAAATCTGTGATACATAAGGATGAATGCAAGAGATTCTAACCTGCAAAAATAAAAGATATAACAAGATAGCCAAATGGAAGGCTGGTGCCATATATGTATGGTGCTACCATGGTTATAGTAGATCTGATATGGGAGAGGGGATAACGGCGATGTGCTTCTTTACGTAAGTTATGGATAGTCCCATGATTTACATGAAGAAATTTATAAGATTAAACCCATTTTGATTAAATGGGATTTCTGACCTTCAACTTTTCCTGATTTCTTCTTTTGTGAATATTATATATTCTGTCACTGATAAATACTGAGCTAGGTATCTCAAATAAAAGGAAATAAAATCATTTTAATTTGGGGTTTCTGCTACTTACTGAAGTTCCTGGTATGCAATGGCAGCTTCTCTTGGATGTTCAAAACAAAAGAATGCCTCAGAGAATCTGCGTACCTGAAAAATTTCAAAAGGGAGTATGAATAACATGGCACGTTTAAAAAATCAATCAGGCATAGGAAGGCAGGGAAAGAACCCCCCCCACCCCATTACGCCTTCCACAACCACCCCCGTGAGAATTAATCTCCCTCCTTGTGTGGCCAATGCACTGTATTTTGGACAGCATGGAATACAGAGTGAGAAATTTAAGTTTATATTTTGGCACCATGTTTCCTACTTAAGTATAGGAATTCTGTGTGTCTTCTTCACCAGTGTCTCCCCAGTACCAAAAACAGTGTCCAGTGCATGAGAAAAGTGATAAAACCAGCCAGCACTTTGACCATGCTCTGTGCCAGGCACCCAAGTGTATGCAAGCTGGACTGACTGGCTTTGTGACTTTGGGCATTTCATCTATTAGCCTCAGACAACTAATTTCAAAATTAGTCTTAATACTTTTTCTACATATGAGATTGTGAAGAACAAACACGATGTGACAGACTGTAATCTAGAAAGTGTATATAAATATAAGCTATTATATTTGCCATTATAGCATTCACCAAATTTTTCCTTAAAATAAATGTATATGTGAATTAAAGTGTAATGTCCTTTAGAGCAGGAACTATGTTTTGAGATCTTTGTTATCCCGTAAACATATATCTTGGTTTGTTACAGAAGTAAGTACTTGGTAAATACGGTCAAATCTAGTTGACTATTTTTCCTGACATATTTGTATTTTGACCTTTTCATTTCTAACTGTGCAAGGAAAGGTTTTATCAGCTCTTAGGCAGCAACAGTAGAGAGATGGAAAAAATGTTTTGCTTGAAGGGTACAGGAAGGAGACAGATTATAATACATCTTGAAATTATATCATATCTAAGATTCTTCCCTAAAGGGAAATACGATTTAGGGCTCTTTGGTTTTAAACATTTAATTAACTGGAGATACATATTACAAGTCCAGATCTGGCCACGAGAGTGTTTTACTTTGTAAACTTGTTTCCCTAAGCAGATGAGACTCTTCTTCAGAGGAGCCAGTCGACAAGGGAAGTGGAGAGAGGAAGCTATGAGGCACCTACAAGGAGGATGCGATGTGTATTTTCTTTCAAATGCTGCCCAACTGCCCAAATGCTCCTCTTCCTCTCCAACACTGTCTGCCTAGTAGGGATGGTTTTTTCCCTGAGGGCTACATGTGCAGAACAGCCGCTGATGCTGCCTGCATTCCTGCAGCTGTGTTGAGCCTGGGCCTGCAAAATTGGTGCAATGGTTTTCTGCCTCCCCCTACTCACCCTGATCTCTACACTAGTAAATACCATTTCCTGACAGTATCCTACCTACCAGGCTCTGTGCTAGGCACTTTCTTTTCATTCTTTAATTTAAACCACATAAAAACACCATGAAGTAGATATATCTTCATTTACTAAGTGAAGAAGTAAGCACTGACAGGTTAATTACTTGGTCAAGATAATACAGCTAGCAAGTGATAAAATGGAATTCAAATAAAGATTTGAGAAATTCCAAATCTTATGCTCCAAACAACTTACCTTTTGCCATCTACAATAAGACTCCCTGTTACCAGAAAGTCCTTCCTTTCCGCCAGGCACCTACACTAATTCCTCTTCCTAAATCTTCTCCTGCCATGACTTTTGCGCTGTGGTAATGCGTAATAAGTAAGCCTATTAGCTGTATTGTGTGGCCACAACTAAGGTATGACTGCCACCTGATGGCAGCCAGCTTAATTTTGGGCAAAAGACATACACAGAAAAATGTTAAATTTACAAATTCAAATTCAGGATATGAGTACTATATATTACTATTTTGGTATATATGTTTGTAAAACAAGCTTTCTGTATGACTCTAGTTTTTTTTTAATTACCTGTTCAAAACTTAGCAAAAAGCTGGGGGATTAAAAAAAGGCCAATGAGTGTTCAAGATGGGTATTTATTAATGCTTTACAGAGGTAAATGTTCCTTTATCCGTGTTCACCCTAACATGTTGTTTAAACTGCTAAATAATATTTTTATATAATATTACAAATAGTATTATAATAATTCTAATGGATAGCATTATTTATCAATATAATATTATAACTAAACATATTAATGTTATATTTGTTATTATAATTTTATATGTGCCCAACCAACTTAAGATTCTAGTCTTGAGTGGAGGGTCTAAACTCTGAGTTTTTATCTATGTTGCCTTCAAGAAAGAAGGCAGCTCATAAATCTTTCTTGAACAAATGTTAAAGCTCTTGCATTTTACTCATAGTGGGATACCTTAAAGCCCCTTTTCCACACAAAGCTAACTCACGCTTACTATCAGATACAGTTCTAACTGGTTTAAGTTATTTGGTTTCTCAATTCATAACACGTGAAAAGAGCAAAACAAGACAAAGGAAGAAGGAGAATTACAGAGTATACCCAGGATACATAGGTGTACGCGTATCAGGCAGTTAAAAGAAATGGTGAGAACTTGCTGCTGAAGTCAAAAGCCTCCCCTTACAGAAACCTAGAACATTCCCATAAAAAAGCAGGGAAAATAAATTAAAAACTAATATAACTTGGAACCATTTCATAGATGATCTACTACCTAGACATTTTTAGTAGCATGAAACACCAGAGTATTAAAGTTGAGCACACTAAGTACAATTCAGTGAAAACTGAATCATTCTGGAAAGAGTGAATTACGTTCGGTATACTCTACTTCAGAAGGTAGGCAACCAGGAGGCACATTATAAGGTTTCCATTTAAAATGGTTAAAAATAAATTAAGAAAGAAAATAAGTAAGGAGATAGAGGCACTGAACAATGTATTAGAACTGATGGACCTAACAGACATCTGCACAACATTCCATCCAAAAGCAACAGGATACACATTCTTCTCAAGTACACATGGAACATTTTCAAGAATAGATCATACACTAGGCCACAAAAAGAGCCTCAGTAAATTCAAAAAGATTGAAATTTCAATCAGCTTCTTAGACCACCAAGGTATGAAACTAGAAATAAATTACACAAAGAAAATGAAAAAGCACACAAACACATGGAGGCTTAATAACATGCTCCTAAATAATCAATGGATCAATGACCAAAAAAAACCAGAGATGAAGCAATATATAGAGACAAATGACAATAATTCAACACCACAAAATCTGCGGGACACAGCAAAGGCCACGCTAAGAAGGAAGAATAGTGCAATACAGGCCTACCTCAGGAAGGAAGAACAATCCCATATGAACAGTCTAAACTCACAATTAACAAAACGAGAAAAAGAACAACAAATGAGGCCCAAGTCAGTAGAAGGAAGGACATAATAAAGATTAGAGCAGAAAAAAATAAAATTGAGAAGAATAAAATAGAAAGAATCAATGAGACTTGCAAGATGGCGGTGTGAGAGGTGACACAGAGAGCTCCTCCCAATACCACAAATCGTACAAAAAATATAGCTAATTAATACAGCTAACCTTAAAATAGCAACAAGAAAGAAGGGGGAACCAGACTGCAAACAGACCTCATGAACAGAGCAGACCTCATGAAACAGGGTAACGTAGGAAAGGCTTAATCTGGCGGGACCCAAGCCCTTCCCCAACCCCAGCTCATGGCGGGAGGAAGAGAAGCGGAGTGGGGCTGGGGGTGGAAGCCTGGGACTGCTGAACAACAACCCCTGGAGATCTGCCTTGTGAGCAGAATCTGATAGTGTGTGGTGCTCTGGACATTGGGGAGCTCGGATGGGCGAAGTGCTTGAGAAATTGACATTCCGGCCGTTTGTGGAGGAAAGGATCGACACCCGGCCGCTCTGTGTCAGAGGAAAGGCAGGCAGTCTGAGAAGCTTCCTAGCAGCGAGAGGGTGTTGAAGGGGCAAGGTTTGCACGGAGCTTGCTGGCAGGAGAAGGGAGAGCTGGACAAGGTTATCAGGGTGCGCTCTGCCCAGCTGGTAGGGAACTTTGGGGAGCTTCAGGTGCTTCATCCCCCTGACTGTCTACTCAGCTGTGAGGCCCCCCACTGTGACACACAGCCTACGAGCCTTCATACTGGCCTGCAGGCACCTGCTCCCAAACCCGCAGTCACTGTGCAGGCGTCAGGCCAGCCAGAGGGAGGCCGCACCTACAACAGATAGAGATGCAAAGCACAGAGTTTTACACACGTGTGCTTGACCTACTGGCTCTGACACTGGAGACAGGCACTGCAGACAGGAATCAGGAAGATCTTTCCTCCCCTAAGGTATGAGCTCCACTCCCCTACGACCCCCAACCTCACTCTAGGGGCTGAGCAGCTCCAGAGACTGGAGTTTCTGTGCACTAATGGGCACCACACAGAAATATGAAAAGACAAAAGAACACGTTTCAGACCAAATTTCACAAACCCCAGAAAGAGGCCCAAATGAAACCAAACTCACCAACCTTCCTGAAAGGGAGTTCAAAATAAAAATTATAAACATGCTTATGGAGGTACAGAAACATATTCAAGAACTCAGGGACGAATTTAAGTTGGAGATTCAATCACTAAGAAATTCCATATCTGAAATGCAACATACAAAGGAGGTATTTAAAAGCAGATTAAATGTAGTCGAAGAGACAGTAAAGGAATAGAAATTAGAGAAGAGGAATACAAAGAAGCTGAGGCACAGAGAGAAAAAAGAATCTCTAAGAATGAAAGAATATTGAGAGAACTGTGTGACCAATCCAAACGCAACAATATTCGCATTATAGGGGTACCAGAAGAAGAGACAGAAAAAGGGATAGAAAGTGTCACTGAGGAGGTAATTGTTGAAAACTTCCCAATCTAGGGAAGGAGATAGTCTCTCAAGCCGTGGAGGTACACAGATCTCCCAAGACAAGGGACCAAAGGAAGACAACATCAAGACATATAATAATTACAATGGCAAATATCAAGGATAAAGACAGACTTTTAAAAGCAGCTATAGAAAGAAAAAAGATCACATACAAAGGAAAACCCATCAGGCTATCATCAGCCTTCTCAACAGAAACCCTACAGGCTAGAAGGGAGTGGCATGACATATTTAATGCAATGAAGCAGAAGGGCCTTGAACCAAGAATACTCTACCTGGCAAGGTTATCACTTAAATTTGAAGAAGGGATTAAACAATTTACAGATGAGCAAAAGCTGTGAGAATTTACCTCCCACAAACCACCTCTACAGTGCATTTTGGAGGGACTCCTATAGATGCAAGTATTCCTAAGGCTAAAAAGATGTCACCCAAGGGAAGACAAAGAGTACAAAATATGATTCATAACATACAAAGAATGGAGGAGGGAGAAAAAGGAGGAAAAAAAAAAGAACCTTTAGGTTTGTTTATAATACTATATGAAGTAAGTTAAATTAGACTGTTAGATAGTAAGGGAATTGCTCTTGAACCTTTGGTAACCACGAACCTAAAGCCTGCAATGGCAATAAGTACGTACCTATCGATAATCACCCTAAATGTAAATGGTCTGAATGCACCAATCAAAAGATAGAGAGTTACTGAATGGATAAAAATATAAGACCCATCTATATGGTGCCTACAAGAGACTCAGTTCAAACCCAAAGACATACACAGACTGAAAGTGAAGGGATGGAAAATGATATTTCATGCAACTAATAGTGAGAAAAAAGCAGGAGTTGCAGTACTTGTATCAGACAAAATAGACTTCAAAACAAAGAAAGTCACAAGACACAAGGAAGGACATTACATAATGATAAAAGGGCCAGTCCAACAAGAGGATATAACTATTATAAATATCTATGCACCCAACACAGGATCACCTACATATGTGAAACAAATACTAACAGAATTAAAGAGGGAAATAGAATGCAATGCATTCATTTTAGGAGACTTCCACACACCACTCACTCCAAAGGACAGATCAACCAGACAGGAAATAAGTAAAGAGACAGAGGCACTGAACAACATATTAGAACAGATGGACCTAACGGACATCTACAGAACACGCCATCCAAAAGCAACAGGATACACATTCTTCTCAAGTGCACATGGAACATTTTCAAGAATTGATCATATATTAGATCACAAAAAGAACCCCAGTAAATTCAAAAACACTGAAATTGTACCAACCAGCCTCTCAGATTGAGGTATGAAACTAGAAATAAATTACACAAAGAAAACGAAAAAGCCCACAAACACATGGAGGCTTAAAAACATGCTCCTAAATAATCAATGGATCAATGACCAAATAAAAACAGAGATCAAGCAATATATGGAGACAAATAACAACAATAATTCAACACCACAAAATCTGTGGGACGCAGTGGAAGCTGTGCTAAGAGGGAAATATATTACAATACAGGCCTACCTTAGGAAAGAAGAACAATCCCAAATGAACAGTCTAAACTCACAATTAATGAAGCTAGAAAAGGAAGAACAAATGAGGCCCAAAGTCAGTAGAAGGAGGCACATAATAAAGATTAAAGCAGAAATAAATAAAATTGAGAAGAATAAAACAATAGAAAGAATCAATGAAAGCAGGAGCTGGTTCTTCGAGGAAAAAAAATAGATAAACCCCTATCCAGAATTATTAAGAAAAAACGCAAGTCTACACACATAAACAGAATCAGAAATGAGAAAGGAAAAATCACTATGGACACCACAGAAATACAAACAATTATGAGAGAGTACCATGAAAAATTATATGCTAACAAACTGGATAACCTAGAAGAAATGGACAACTTTCTAGAAAAATATAACCTTCCAAGGCTGACCCAGGAAGAAACAGAAAATCTAAACAGACCAATTACCAGCAACAAAATTGAACTGGTAATCAAAAAACTACCTAAGAACAAAACTCCTGGACCAGATGGCTTCACTGCTGAATTTTATCAAACATTTAGTGAAGACCTAATACCCATTCTCCTTAAAGTTTTCCAAAAATTAGATGAGGAGGGCATATTCCCAAACTCTTCTACAACGCCAGCATCACTTTAATACTAAAACCAGGCAAAAATACCACAAAAAAAGAAATTACAGACCAATATCCCTGATGAACATAGATGCCAAAATACTCAACAAACTATTAGCAAACTGAATTCAAAAATACATCAAAAAGATCATCCATCGTGATCAAGTAGGATTTATTCCAGGGATGCAAGGATGGTACAACATTCGAATACCCATCAACATCATCCACCACATCAACAAAATGAAGGACAAAAACCACATGATTATCTCCATAGATGTTGAAAAGGCATTCAACAAAATTCAACATCCATTCATGATAAAAACTCTTTTCACAAAATAGGTATAGAGGGCAAGTACCTCAACATAATAAAGGCCATATATTATAAACCCACAGCGAGAAACTGAAAGCTTTTCCTTCTTTAAGATCAGGAACAAGACTTTTTAAAATAAAAATTTTACAGGCTGATTTTAGATTTATACAGAAAGGCAAGGAATCTGAAATAACCAAAACAATCTCAAAGAAAAAATTTAGAGGACTTACCACTGCCTGACTGCAAGACGTACTAAATAACACAGTCAAGTTAGTGTGGTGTTAACATAAACATATACAATAAAATCAATGGAACAAGTAATAGGCAAGTTTATTAGTCAATTGATTTTCAACAACAATACTAAAGCAATTTAATAGAGAAAGGAAAGTCTTTTTAAAAAATGGTGCTGGAACAACTGAATCGACTTAAGGAAAAAATGGATCTTGACCCCTACACCTTACACTACATTCAAAAGTTAATTCAAGATGGTCCATGGTCCTAAATATAAAAGATTCATTTTAATGCTTCTAGAAGCAAACAAGGGATAGTATTTTCATGACCTTGCAACAGGCAATGATTTCTTAGAAATGACACAAAAGAACCAAATATGAAAGAAAAAGTAAGAAAAATTGTCCTTAAACAAATATTCTCATCAAAATACACCGTTGAGAAAATAAAAATACAAGCCACAGACCAGGAGAAAAAAAAATTAACAATGTTAATTATTACATATACGTAACAATGGACTTATAACCAAAATGTATAAATATTCCTAATAAGTCAACAATAAAAAGAGAACCTAATTTAACACCTTATGAAACTGAATTCAAACACCTGATGGACTAGCACATAACATCCATGTTCTATTCCTTACATCCTTGTCCATCTCTTGGCATTGTAGCTTATACAATCTACTGTGTTTCACTGACAACAGGAGTTGTTCTTGCCTATTAAGGTTGAGAGCGCTCAATAACATGAAAACAGTTGTGAGAATTTAAAAGTAAATTCCTCTTTTTTTGCAGGATTATTTTTTTGAGGGGGGGAACAAACCTCATCTTACATTGAAAACATATATGCCAATATTGATTAAAGACACCAAAAATTATTCACTTTCTTTTTTTTTTTACCAATTAAATGGTTAAACAGAAGAGGCAGAGATTAGATTTTACACCTGGTTTTTAAAATATGTTGCCAATGATAACTGAAGAAACATGTTAGAATTTATAAAAAGTTTATTCTCTTAAATGCAAAGTTTCTGTGTTAAGCCTCTCTGATGACTGAATTAAAAATATATATATACTGATATCAGACATGACAGTCTACTATAACACAAACATACACATTAATTTAGACTAAAAAACCTTTGTGCTCCGTGTCATGTGGATTTTTTCTCAATGCATTTAATAAACTAATGATTCCAAGAAAACTGTAGTTGTAGCAACTATAAATACAATACTTACAATTTTTTTTAAAAAGGTTAAGTTAAACTATTTAAAAAATTTACCAAGAAAATAAAAGTCATTTCCAGGATAAACAACTCACACACATCAACAATAAAAAGACAATCAACCAATTAAAAAATGGGCAAAGGACTTTGAACACACATTCTTTTGAACACACATTTGTCAAAGATACGGTCAACAACACACAAAAAGATGTATATCATTAGTCATTAGTAAAATGCCAATCAAAACCGTAACGAAATGCCACTTTGTAACACCACTAGGTTGAACATAAAAATAACAAGAACAAACAAAAAACCACAAAGCAACAAATGTTATGAGGATGTAGAGAAATCGGAAGCCCTGTACACTGCTGGTGGGAATATCAAATGGTGTAACTGCTGTGGAAAACAGTTTGGAGGTTCCTTGAAAAGTTAAACAAAATCACCATACAACACAGCAATTATACTCCTAGATATTTATGCAAAGAACTGAAAAAAGGTTTCAAACAAATATTTGTACACTAATGTTAACAGAAGCACTGTTCACAGTAGTCAAAAGGTAGAAACAACCCAAAGGTCCATCAACAGATGAATATATAAAATGTGATTATTTCCATACAGTGGAGTTCAACCCTAAAAGGGGAACAAGGAACTGATATGTGCTATACAGCATGGATGAAACCAGACACAAAAGGCCACATGTTGTAGGATTATTTTTATATGAAAAATCCAAAATGGGTAAATCAGACTACTGTCGGCCTGAGGATGGGGAAGAAGGAAATGGGGAGTGACTGCTTGGGGCCTGGGACTTCCTTTTTGGATGAGGAAAACATACTGGAACCAGACAGAGGCAACGGTTGCACATCAAAAATCGTATTTTGCAGCACAAAATGATCAGTGAAAATTTGAGATTGTATTTCTTTTTACTAGTAAAATATGAATGAACAGTATAGCAAACCAGCTCATAATGAACAGTATTCCAATATTACAAGTTTAGACTACTATTTTGTTTGAAGCCTTAATTTACTTCATTTTTGGTATTTTGCAAATGAATGGGGAAACCTGAACAATGGAAGTATCAGATAAGCATCTACTGATGGGTTGACATCCCCTTTCTACCACGCTTAAGTCATGTAGCTTTAGCCATGTTATTACATCTTTCTAACTTCAGTGTTTCTTATTTATTTCATGGGTTTGTTTTGATAATTAAGTTACAGGTATACCTTGGAGATTTTGTGGGTACAGTTCCACACTATTGCAATAAAGTGAGTCAATTTTTTGGCATCCTAGTGCTTATAAAAGATGTTTATACTGTACTGTACTGCAGTAAGTGCACAACAGATTTATGGCTAAAAGAAAGTCATACCTCAATTAAAAAATACCTTACTTCTAAAAATGTGATCATCTGAGCTTTCAGTGAGTCACACTCATACTGTTCACAGATCACCGTATCAAATACAGTAATAATAAAGTTTAAAATATGGTGAGAATTACCAAAATGTGACACAGAGACTCAGAATAAGCCAATGCTGTTGGAAAAATAGTGCTGACAGACTTGCTAGATGCAGGGACCTTCAATTTGTGAAAAACGCAATAAAGGATATGCCTATTGTTAACATCTGTAAAACAATCAGACAGTGCCTAGCAGATAATAATTGCTATATATGTGTTAAATAAAAATAAGTAAATAACTCACCATGGTCCTTCTATGAATATTCTATGGAAAACCCCAAAACTTTACTTCTATAAGAGCACAATGTGTTCTACTGAACTATGAAGAGAAAATTATCCCAATTTTTAGATGAATCCTTTGTCTTATAGTCAGTGGTCTTGATAAAATCATCATAATTTCAATAAAGGGTTAGAAGCAAACCTGTTCCTATGAACTCAGATAAAAACATAAATAGGGAACTACAAGATGAGAGAGAAGTCAATCAAAGAAAAAAGAGGATAGGCTTACCGTAATGACAGGCATTGACTCTGAAAATGGAGATGCCAAAACAAAGCACAGAAATTTGCATATGAGAATGTCCAGTGAAGATTTTTTAGAAATATTTTTTAAAGACTACTATTTCAGAGCAGTTTTAGGTTCACACCAAAATTGAAAGAAAGGCATAGATATGCATGAAAAAATTTTAAGCTTCTTCTGATTCTGATGACCGTGTAACTCGAAATTATTATTTTATGAAGGCTTATAAAGTAAAACTTTCATTTCACAGTCCAAGGAAGGCTCATTAATGTGAAGAGATTAAATGAGCAATATCATAGAATATTAAGTAACTCAATAGTATAAACACCATATCAACTTGGATTTCTTTGTTCTGGACTGGAACTATAAATATTAGAGCATATTGAGTGAAGTCATATATTTAACACATGCTCTGTTTCCACACAAGATTAGTAAGCTCAAAATTAGTTTTCTTCCTAACCAAGGAAATCTGCCTTCTGAACTTCCGTGAGATATACTTCACTCATCCATACATACATAAAACACAGTTAAACCCTTTTTTAATGTTTTGGTATCCTATTTTATAGGGTTGTACCAGACATGCTTATATTGAAAAATTATTTTTTCTTTGCCCAAAATTTAAATTTAACTAGGCAACCTGTATTTGTATTTGCTGAATCTGGCAACTCTACCAAACAAAACATTGGAATACAAATAGTTATTTAGTATAAATATTTCCCAAACACTGTATACTTACACTATAAGTTATTTGTTTACCTGAAATTCAAATTTAACTGGGTATTCTCTATTTTACTTGGCAACCTTAGGTATGTGGCACGACAGAACTAAGGATTTAGTCAAATTGTCTCTGAAAGAATGACAAATCAACTTTTTTCTCTCACTCCTCCAGCCCTAACAAGAGCTTGTTCAGGGCAGAACACAAGACTGAAATGCTATCAGAAAGCACAAAGCCTGCTCTCCAAGCCTGTAAAAACTGAATATACTGTTCTTAATTCCAAGCACAAGCCTCAATAAACATTAAATACGGCATCTCTGAATTTATGATGGGAAGCACTGTAACACAAGAGGCATCTCTGGAAGCATTAGCAATAAAGATCAGTAAAACTGTTGAGGGAATAAACTGCATGAAAATGAATTCGTCATAATACACCATTAAAAGACAATTCTCCAAGGGTCTTACACATTTCTGCAAGTCTTGTGAGCAGCATCACTGTCTTTGTTCCAGACTGTCTGTTCAAGTATGTGTATATGGAGAACAGCCCAGGAAAAGAGAGATTTCTATTCTTTTGGTGCAAAGGGTAGGTTTGCTTACAGCCTTGGTAAAAAAGGATTCTCTTCAGCCAACAACAGGCATGTTTACTTTCTATTATAAAATAGTTGGGATCCCTAAGCACAGTTTTTCTCCTGTATGCAATCCACTGGTGTGAACCTAGCTTTCTTTATGTGGGCTGTGGAAACTGGGGCTTCGGGAGACAGTCCAAATGATAATACTCTGCAGTTACGATAACTGTGGGAATATCTTTGTTTCTGATCCAGGATCAGAGTCCTTTGTCTCTGATCTCATTACCTTCTGCCAGCATCCATGAATCAGTCTATGGTAGAGGTTACCTTACTAGCTTGTAAGTAGGATAAATCTCAGCTCCCTTTCAGGTCTTGATGCATATAAAATCCATTATAATTTCAATTTATTTTTATTTTTTAAAAGTTATCTCATTTGAAAATTCCATTTCTCAGTTTGAAATAAAGACATCTTTCACTTGATATTAAATCTTTTATCTTTTTTCCCCAGCTGTACTGAGAACTGACATATAACTTGTGTAAGCTTAAGATGTACAATGTGTTTGATTTGATACACTTACATATTGCAAAATGATTATCACTTTAGTGTTAGCCAACACCTCCATCACATCACATGATTATCGTTTCTTTTTTCTGGTGAAAACATTTAAAGTCTACTTACTGTCTTAGTAACTTTGGTATCACACAGTATTTGTCTTTATTTCCTTAGTGTAACACCCTCAAGATCCATCCATCTTGTTGTAAATGGCAGGGTGTCCTTTCTAACAGTTGAGCAATAGTCCATTGTATATACAGGTTTACCCTGCTACCTGAAAGTAAAGTATTCCTATGAAAGCTTTCATAAGCTGAAATGATGTAAAGCCATTGGCCTATGTGCCTGTTTTTATGCCAGTATCATACTGTTTTGATTATTATAGCTTTATACTATAGCTTGAAATCAGGAAGTGTGATGTCTCTAGCTTTGTTCTTTTTTTCTTAAGATTGCTGTTACTCAGGGTCTTCTGTGGATTCATACAAATATTAGTTTGGGCCATTTTTGTAAAAAATATCATTGGAATTTTGATAGGGATTGGACTGTAATTATATAGGCTTCAGATAGTTACGGTCATTTTAACAATAATAGTTCTTCTGATCCATGAACATAGGGTATCTTTCGTTTATGTCTTCTCCAATTCCTTTCATCAAAGTCTTGTAGTTCTCAGTACACAGAGAGGAGCTTACAGCTCCTTGGTTGAATTTATTTCTAAGTACTTTATTGTTTTTGATACTATTGTGAATGGAATTGTTTTCTTTTTCAGATATATTACTGTTAGTGTACAGAATGCAATTACTTTTTGTATGCTGATTTTGCATCCTATAAATTCACTGAATTCATTAATTCCAAAAGTTTTTTGATGAAGACTTTTGGATTTCTTACATATAAGATCATATCATCTGCAAGCAGAAATACTTTTACTTCTTCCTTTCTGATTTAGATGCCTTTTATTCTTTTTCTTATCTAATTGCTCTGGCTAGGACTTCCAATACTTTGTTGAATAGGACTGTTGAGAATGGGTACTCTTGATATACAAGAGATATCAGAGGAAAAGCTCTCAACCTTTCACTGTTGAGCATAATGTCAATGTGTGAACTTTGATATACCCTTCTGCTAACTTTGGGCTTAGTTTTTTCTTTTTCTAGTTCTTGAGGTGTAAAATTAGGTTATTTATTTGAGATATTTGATCCATTGGTTGTTCAGGAGTCATTTAATTTCCACATATTTGTGATTTTTCCAGATTTCCTCCTGTTAATTGACTTTTAGTTTCATACCACTGTGGTCAGTAAAGATACTTGGTACGATTTTGATCTCCTTAAATTTGCTAAGACTTATTTTTTGACCTAACATATGATCCATCCTGGAGAACGTTCTATGTATGCCCGAGAAAAATGTGTATTCTTTTGCTGTTGGATGGAATGTTTTGTATGTTTGTTAGATCCATTTGGTCTAAAGTATGAATAGTTCAAATCCCACGGTTCCTTGTTGATTTTCTGTATGATCTATCCATTGCTTGAAGTGGGGAATCCAAGCCTTCTATGGTTATTGTATTGCTTTCTATTTCTCCCTTCATATCTATTACTATCTGCTTAATATATTAAGGTGCTCAGATGTTGGGGGCATTTAGGCTTACAACTGTTAGGTCTTCTTGATGAGTTGACTCCTTTATCATTATATAAGGACCTTTTTATATCTTGTTACCATTTTCGCTTAAAGTCTACTTTGTATGATATAAGCATAGCTACTCCTGTTCTTTTTCAGTTTCCACTCTATGCAGTATCTTTTGGCATCACTTCACTTTGAGCCCCTGAAAAGCTGATCTGAGTTTCTTGTAGGTAGCATATAGTTAGTTGGTTCTTTTGAAAAAAAAAAAAATTTTTTTTTTAAATTCATTCGGCTGCTCTATGACTTTGGGTTGGATAACTTGCTCCATTTACATTTAGAGTGGTAATTAACATGTAAGGATTTATTATTAATGTTCATCTTATTGTTTTCTTGCTGTTTTGTAGTTCCCTTGTTCCTTTATTCCTCTCTTGATGCCTTCCTTTATAAATTGATGATTTACCATAATACTATGCTTTGGTTCCCTTAATATTCTGTGATTCTACTGTAGCCTTTTGCTTTGCAGTTACCATAAGGCTTATGCAAATCATCTTGTAGATATAAGTTCACATTTCCTTGATTTTTCATGTCCCTTGGAGTGTTGCATTGCTATCTTCACACTTCAAGTAGCAGTTACCTCTTCCAGTATTACTGTTTTACCTTCTTTAGCCCTGCCAGAGATTCTGAGGCTTTCTCAGACCTTCTACAGATACACATGGTCCACACTTCTTACTCCATGTTGTAGCAGAATTCTTAAGCTTGTGTTCCTTCTCTGCATCCTGCAATGCACCAGGCTGAGTGCTGGCAGCCTATCTTTTTTTCCAAAGATGGTGCTACAGTTCAAGTTTGTACTGTCTCTCTGGCTCGCAGGTAAGGGTCTGCCAAAGCTTGCTCTCACCACTGCCTTTGGGAGTGCACACAGAAAGCCAGCTACAGAGTGGGGGTATGTGTGGGTGAAGCATACAGGATGATGGAGGTGCCCATGCCCAGTTGGGGGAATCTGTGGATGAGGTTTTCTAAGCGGCTCATGGGCAGATTTCTTCACGGAGTCCACAATGCAGGGAGTAGGATCCATGTCGCTTTAATGCCTTCTGAGAGTCCCGTCTGCCGCTCTTCCAGTATCTTTCCCCAGTATGGAGCTCCCAATTTGGTACTCTGGATGGGGTGAGAGGAGATAAGCCTCTTGGGCAGTGTCCTGCAAGCTGGGAAACTAGGTACTCACTCATCCACTCTCCCCTTCTCCTACAGGAGAAATCAAGGACCAAGAAAGGCTTTCTAGGATGTAAGCTGTGCTGCCTTGGGTGGAGGCTGATGTAAGTGACAAACTGTTCCTGTTGCTGGAACTTTAATGTATCTAAACTTGTATTTTTTTGCTCCAATGGAGTCATGGAACTTCTCTTGAAACCTGGACTCCTATAAAGGCTCTCACAACCTTGGGTAACTATCTAATTATGTTCCCCAGGAACCCCCACACTGTAGCCAAGAGGAGCTACAGATGATTAACAAGCCACTGCAGGGTCCACAGTAAGGAATGAAGTCTCTGCCTATTACCCAATGCATAGGTAGGTTAGACTCCTCCTGGGTCCCTTGGTGTATGGCGCTGGATACCACAGCTCCCACAAAGTCACTTTCATTCATGGATGGATACTAAATTTTTGTTGTGGGCAGGACAAAAAGGAAGGACATCTTATGCTGCCATGATGCTGATTCACTCTCTCTTTTATCTTTTTCATTAGGATGGGGCACTGGGGACCATTCATGTACAGCAGTCTCTATGCTCTAATGTGATTATGTATGGCATGTTGACTCTAGAATTCAACAATTTTGGATGACTTAATTTTCCTAGAATCTGAAAATCTGCACTTTCTGAATCTTGCTATTAAATAACATGGTAGAACCAACACTGAACTAATTCATTAAACTGTTCTTTTCAAATATAGATTTACATTTCCTCTTTTCAGTCTCTCTGGTTCACTATTCGCTTTCACCCTCAAAGAAGAGATTCCATATCACAGGCTCACTTCTGTGACTTAGTTCAGCTGTCCTGCTTCTGAATGTATTATCAGACAGCCTACAGACTTTATTATAGCCAAGTCTGTCCCTGTACAAACAACTAAAGACTCTTGGATTAATCTGGTCACTGTATACTTAGCAACATATTCTCAGAATACTGATATACTTTATGAACAAAGTCCCTGTTGAACTGCATAAATGGGAGTCAAAGGATATAATATGCCACCATTTCCACAGTTTTTGTGATATATGGCAGGACAGGGTAGGACAAGGTTTATATCCCTGGTTAAGTAACATTAGGACACATCCTTATTGTCCTAATTATCCCTTCTTGTTTCCTTTAGGAGTTAAATAGGCCCTATCCTGGTATCTGGAGTGGGGTGAAAAAAGGGAAACTCTAAGTAAAATTTCACAGTTTATTTTTTGGAATTTTTATTTTCCATAAATCTGATTTTTGTCTTGGCCTCCTTTTTTGCCCCCCACCCTTTTTTTCAAAATTATGTTCACCAGCTGTTCTCTACTGAAGTTTACCTTCTTGTTCCTATTTCACCCTAAGGGTCATCCCAATAAAATATTATGCTATAAGGATGCTTCTGATCCTTGCTATCATTCTTTTCTCTATTTTAAGAGGCAACCTATTAAGCGATGAAGAACAGACTATTGAGCCATACTGCCTGGGTTCAAATACCATCTCTGCCTTTACTACCTGTTAACAAAAAATAAGAACAAATTCATAATTACTTGGTAGTTGATATCACTAGCAGCTATAAACTCATTAAAAATATGAAAAATGTGAACAAAATGATTTGTAAACTTAACCTAGCAGACATATTTGTAACACTTAACCCAGCAACCTGAGGAATACACATTCCTGCTACAAGTAAAGCAAGACTCAGAACATTAAAGTAATGAAATCACACAGATCGTTTACTAACAATGAAGATAAGCTACAAATCAGTAACAAAAGGACAACTAGGAAATTAGTATATTTGGAAGTATACTAGTTAATATATTTGGAAATAAAAGGAACATACTTCTGGATTTGAAGGCTTTTTGGTTAACAAGAGAGAGATATGTTCAGGTTACCTCAGGCTGTGTGGGATTTTTAATAAGGACGTGCAGTAAAGTACATCCGGGGACGTGACTTCACAGCCAAGCAGCCAGTTCTTGTGAAATTGGAATGCTGTTCATTGCCATTTAGGAAATAACAAAGACACTACTATCCTAACTAGTATCTGATGTTTCAGAAACAAGCGTTTGTTGTTCCCTTTTCTGGTCGTATCTCCATTTTCATATCCCTCTATCTCTGACTCTCTGCTTTGCTTTCAACCCTTCTTACTTTCATCCCTACCTTATGGTAACTGGTTGGCTCATGGCTTCCACCACCTCAAAGCTTTTGCCTCTGACCTTCCCCTCTTGGTATCTGCCATTGCTTACTAACTGTGTATCCTTTTGTGTGTCTCATGTTTAAATTACTCAAGAGAAACAATTTGAATACTTTAGCCAGTCATTCTTCTAATAGAAAATGCCCAAATCAGCAGTTTTTGCAGTAGGTTCCTTCAAAAATTACTAGTCTTCCTCATGTACACACTGTAGATGACTGCCTTTGGGCTAAGTGCCAATCTCTTCTTTAGGATTACAGGGTAACTTGATACAAAACATGGCAACTCATGGACAAAAACTGTCTCTGGTCTTTTAATTCAGAAAAAGACTATGGGCAGGCACTCAATTTCTTGGACTTCTGAGCAGGGGAAAAGTGAAAACAGCTAAATATGAGAATATATCCAATGTATACTTTATCATAGTGTTGATTAAATGGGTTGCTTTAAGTCAAAGATTTCTATGCCATAGATGTTAGGCTCATAAACAAACTGTTACGGTAGGCTGCCAAGAGTTCCTATTTAGTTAGGGATTTAGGGATGGTGTGTGTATTAATTATTTTCTCTGGTGTCCTGTTATTGACTAGTATACTGGTTCTGTTTATATACAGAAAATGTAGGAACAGACGTATTTTAAGACCCATTTCATATGTTAATGGGAAAAAACTTCATCTAAATAACCCGAAATTAAAGAATAAATTGCTCATAAAGACTGGAAAACACTGAGAATGGAAGGATAAAAAACAATGTATCAAAACTTGTGGAATGCAGCTAAAGCTGTACTTAGAAACTTATAAATGTGTAGAATAGAAATGAAAAATTCTACAATTAAAAAACTAAGCATCTACTTATAGAAGTTGAAAAAAACAGCAAAATAAATGTACAGAAAGCAGAGGAAAGACTAAAGTAAAAAGTAAAGCAAATGAAACAAAAAACAACATACAATTAACAGAAATTGATTCTTTGATAAAACTAATAAAATGACAAACTTTTGGTGGGAACAATGAAGAAAAAAAAGAATGAAGGCACAAGTAACTAGAATCAAGAATGAAATAGGAGAACACTACCAATACTGCATGTGTTAAAAAGAATAGTGAAGAAGCACAGCATAGGGAATATAGTTAGTATCATTGTAATGTTTTTGTATGTGGACAGATGGTAACAACATTTATTGTGGTGAGCATTTCCTAATGTATATAATTGTTGAATCACTATGTTGTATGCCTGAAATCAATATAATATTGCATATCAACCATATTTTAATAAAAAAATAAACATGATTGTTAAATAAAAAGATAACTGAATGATACTATGAATTATTTGATGCCAATAAATCAATACATTTAGAATAAGCTCCTAGAAAAATATTATTTACCAAAATGGATTAAAAAGTAAAATGCAGTATTGCCACTAATACTGTATTACCTGAATCTAATCATGAGGAAACATAACACAAACTCAAATTGTAGAATGGTCTACAAAACTACTACCCAATACTCTTCGAAAAGTTAAATTCATGAAAGATAAAGAAAACACAGGAAACTATTTACTCCAGATTAAATGAGTCTAAAGAATTGAAAGGGACATGACAACTGAATACAATGTGAGATCCAGAATTTGATCATGGAAAAGGAGAACAGTTGTCACAGAGGACATTATTAAGAACAACTGATCAAATTTAAACATGCATTATATATTAGATATCAGTATTGTATCAACATTATATTTTGAAAAGTTGATAGTTGTACTGTGATTAAAAGACTATCTTTGTTCTTCTCAGTATACCTTGAAGTATTCAGCAGAGCATAATGTCTATAACTATCAAGTGGTCCTGGAAAAAATGTATGTATATATATATTTATATATGTACCTATCTACAAAAAGAAGGAATGATAGAGCAAATGTGCCAAAATGGTAATTTGTGATTCTGATGAAAGTTATATGGTATTTCATACTATTTTTGTAATTCTTTTATAAGTTCTCTATTACATTTTATAAGCTTTAGATTTTGCCTTTCATGTTTGTCTTCAATCCATCTGGAATTGAACTTTATATAATATTTTCCCCATATGGATACACAACTGTCCCAACACCATTTACTGAAAAACTCACTTTTTCCTTGATCTATATATTTTATGTACAAATATGAATATGTCTATCTGTTCAACCTAACACTAATAATAAGACCTCTAATTCATCAAAAGACAGTTCAAAGACAGTGAAAAAACAAACCATGAAATGAGAGATTTATTTATACAACATATAGCAAGGGATCAGTATTTAGAATACATACAAAACTATTACAAATCAAGAAAAAGAATGGTAATCCTACAGAAAAAAGGGCAAACAATATGAACAGGCACTTCACACAGAGGAAATCTACATAGCTAATAATCATACAAAATAGTGTTCAACTGCACAAGTCACCAGAGAAATGCAAATTAAGTACAAAATGGTATACCATTTTACATCCATCAGATACTCAGAATTTTAAAAGTCTGTCAACATCAAGAGTTGGGGAGTATGTGGAGTAACAAACACCCTCACACAGTGCTGGGAGGAGTAAAAATTGGCACCCCTTTGGAAAGCAGTGTGGCATTAACTAGTAAAACTGAAGTAGTGCATCTCCTATGACACAGCTATTTCCCTCATGGTAAATACTTGGAGAAACTGGTATGCCAGGAAATATGTTCAAGAATGTTCACAGAAGCTTGGTTCGTAGTAGCTACAAGTCAGAAGTAATTCAAATGTCCACCAATAGAATGGATAAGCAAGTTGTGCATATATTCAAATGAAATACACAGCATTGAAAATGAACAATCTATAGCTGCCGGCAAAAATGGACTGCTCTAGAAGCAAAAATGGATTACTCTCACAAACAAAATCTTAAGTGAAAGAAGCAAGATACAAAGGAAAACACACTGTATGATTTCCCTTACATAGATTTCAATAACATAGGCCAAATAACATTAACAGGAGGAAACACCTTTTATTTAGTGTGCATACATAGGTGGTAAAATCCAGAGAGAAGGAACTCATCACCACAAAGGATAGGATGGTGATTACCTCTAAATGTCTGAGAGGGAATAGAAATTGGAAAAAAACACACAGAAGACTTCTGTAGTGTTGACAATTTTCTATTTCTTGATCTGGGTGATAGCCAAAAGAGATATGTTTTTAATCATTTATTTAAATGTGCATGTTTTGTGATTTTTCTGATTTTGATTATATGTTATATTTTATAATTAAGAAAAAAAAGAAAAAGGTGAAAAGAAAATAAACATGATGTTTTCGAGGAAGTACTAGTAGGTCAGGTAAATTAGTGTTTAGAGTACAAAAGGAGCTAAGACTGGAAAGGTAGTCATATGTTTAGTATCTTAAAGCCTCTTGACATGCTACACAATAAGACTGTACAAAAATTTCTAAATAATGCCCATACTAAGCCTACAGCAAACAGGTATGTCTAGACTATTTCCCCCAACCTTCCAAGTTCATAAACATCCCTAAGTGAGGAAAAGGAAGGAGAGAGAGTGGGAGGAAAAGTTGGAGAGAGAGAGTTTGTATTAGTTTGAGATGACTCTCTAGATCCTGATTTCTGTTCCTAATGAGACCTGGCTATAATTCTTGTTCTTGGGTTCCAGATGATATCCTCTATCATATATTTTTCTGTTTTATTTATATTTACATTTAGGTAGCTTTTCTTACTAGCAGGAATTGTAACTGAGATAGAAAAATACAGGTAAACACTTCATCTATTAATTTTTAAAATCAAACAAAAACACAAGGATTATTATGTGTGCCTTTTCTGATTATTAATATATTAGGTAAAAAATCAGGCTTTTTATTCATAAGAAATTGTGAAGATACTCTAAAGATAATAATACTCATTAAATGCTCTACCATCACTTTTCTTTAACTTACCCTCAAAGCATGGTGCTCTTGTGCTAATAACAGTCTTAGTTCTTCATGTAGTGTTATGACCTCCAGAAACTGTCCCCATAAAGCCATTAGAAGTGAGCAAAGTTGTGCAAGATTCATATTTATAAGTTCAGCCAGTTCATCAGGATTTTCTACTTTCTGAAATGACAAGAAACAATCTTCACTGCTTCCTGAGACTTGACATATCTAAATATATTATTGGGAATATTAACACAAAGGCAAATTTTTAGTTTTAAAAATAAACGTGTGCAGACACATGTTGTAGAGAAAACCAACTAACCAATGATATTCTTTTATTTGATAGTTACTGTAGCAATTTCAACAACTGATATTTCAATATCTAAGATAATCTTCTTACTGAAATAATGTTAAATACAATTTAAAATTACAAACCAGGATTCTATAGAGTATTATTAACTTCAAATACTATTTTAAACAAAATGTATACATCATGGAGAAAGTTATAAAATTTTTGAAAGATAATCAAATCTTAAAATATTTTTCCCTCCAATCAGCTAAATAAAATACTTAAAAGATCTGTAACTCATCAGAAAGGATTGAGATGCTTTCTAAAATATTGATTGCTTTTCCTTCACTCCTATGTTCCTGGGTTTTATTTTGTTTGTGGTAATTCTTTTACAAAGTTGTCAAACACTCTCTTTTCTAGCAATTCATTCACCCGCTATTTATTGAGCACATTCTAAATGCGAGGGTACAAAGGTACAAAGATTCTACAAGTACAAAGATTAATATAGGAAGCTCACAATCTAGTGAAGAAAGGCAGATGGAACAATTATACTATTATGAGTATTCTAATAGTAGTATTAAATTATCCCATTTATTTAAATATTTACCTAGACTGATGACAAAAGTTAAGAGCTCTGAATTGTACTATGAAATGCAGAATCTTCTAAAAGGCATTTGGCTTTCCTAAATTGATAAAATAAAGATTTTTGAACAAAGCATGGTAAGACTATAAATGAAAATGACTGTTTCTCTTTTGCACAACCATTTTTATTTAATTCATGGAGGCAGCAATTGTTTTCAGGCAGGTATCTTGTTGCAAAAATTTGTCTTCGATTACTAGTAACACTAGGAAATCTACCTTAATTATAAAGATAGATGCTGATCTCATTTCCCTATCCTAAAGAAGGTAGAGGTAGTCGATTGAGAGTGAGGTTGAAAGCCACACCCATAATTTTATTTACCATCTATATACTAATGACTGCTAAATCTCTACCTCTGGATCACCTCTCTCCTGAGCCCTAGAGCCCATTACCTACTTGATGACTGTACTTGGACATGAAAAGAAAATTGTTCAAGTTTAACATGTCCCAAATAGTACTAATTATTACCCCCACCCTTTCTTTCTTAAAAAAATAAAATTCCCAAATATTGCTTATCATATGATACTCTTACTGTTTATTTGTACTTCTTTTTGAAGTCTACCATATTCAGCATGCTTTTCTTCTCTCACCCAAACCGAGCTTCCATTTATCTATCCTAACTTACAGAACTTATGAAACAAAAACTCAGCAAAATTAGTAAGAAGGAAGGGACTGCATCTAACTCATTTTTGTGACTCTAGTTACTGGTACCCAGTAGCCACTCAATAAATATTTACTGAATGATTAAATGAACAAAGAAGGGATTACAGGCTTCAGATGAGGAAAAAGCTCCCAGAATTTATAGACAAACTCAGAAAACATTGACAAATCCCAGAATTAGGGGATGGAAGCTAACAGAATCAACATATGATAAATATAAATATTTATTCATATTGATGTCATAATATTGATTACATAATAAATCTACAGATGTGTTTTGCCCCAGGAAATACTTAATAAATGTATTAGAAATGAAGCTAACAAGTTTTTCAGGTCTCCCTTAAGAACACAGAGAAGATTAATATTTACACTTAAATAAGCTGAAACCAGCAGTATTGTTCCAAAAATGGTTTTAAATGGAGTTTAGAAAAAGAAGACTCGGATAAGCGTTTGACAGTATTAACTAGCATTGCGTAAGGCACATAACAGTATTCCTAGTACAGCTGACCCTTGAACAGCAAGGGTTTGAAATGCACAGGTCCACTTATATGAAAAATTTTTTTAAGAAATATATTAGAAAACTTTTTTGAGATTCACAACAATTTGAAAAAACATTTTCTTTTCTCTACCTTACTTTTCTGTAAGAATACAGTATATAATACATATAACACACAAAATATGTGTCAGCTGACTGTTATCAGTAAGGCTTCGGGTCAGTAGTAGGCTATTAATAGTTAAGTTTTGGGAGAGTCAAAAGTTATATATGGATTTTCAACTGCTCCCCAAACCCCCACATTGTTCAAGTGTCAACAGTGTAATCTACACACAGACAGAAATGATTCTTTTGGCCTTATCTCAGGCTGAAAAGTACACACATTTTTTTCCCTGACAGCAAGTTATCTAGATACCTTGTAATTATTATTTCTCAAGGATAACGGCACAAAGGTTCTGAGAGAGGACTTTGGTATTTTCATTATTGGGAAAACATACCTTCAAGTATAAATAAATTACTCCTCTGGCTTATGTAAATGTTTATAACAAGTCTCAAAGTAAAATTTTTTAATGTTAAAAAGCATATTAGAATTAAGTTTGAAAAAAATCTTTTATATGCATACATGTATAAATAAGACCTTACATTTGTATATACTTTCAAACATTATCTTGTTTTATATGGATATATACTTTTTCACAACATTCACTAATCTTGTTTTACTACAAAATATTGCTTACTTTAACAGACTTGGAAAATAGGAGAAAGAAAAAAAAAGCTGATATTAGTGTACATCTTCAATTTTTTCTTCATTTATGCACATAGAGAAAAAGCTATAATCATGCTGTTTTCACTGAAAAACACAGTTTGAGCATTTTTCCTACCTCATCAAACATTTGCTGAAAGCACCAATTTTAAGGCTGTACAACTTTTTAGACTATGAGTACCCCATAATTTGTTTAACTATTCTCCTATCACTGGGTATTTTTTAGGTTAACATCTTTACAATATTATAAATTACAATGTAAATGAATTTCTGATTGTTTATTTGGTATGGATTGAGAAGGAATACTCTTTTTGGCTTTAGATGTATACTGCCAAACTAATCTCTGAAAAAGATCTACCAGGAATGGGAATCTGTATCTCACCACATCTCAACAAGCATTACACTGTACATTATACAATTTAACACCAACAACCTAGGGTAAATTTTAACATGAAATCGTATAATGTCTATTTACATACTGATATTTAAATATGTGTACCTAAAGAAAATTAGGAATAAATGAATATATATGTATTACTCTTAAATTTAGCACAAATGGACACAGAGCAAAGGATAAAACATTTTCTTTATCATCTCAGCCTTCATGCCACTCTTTTATTATCATTAACAATTTGGAGTGTCACACATGTGTGTACAGTATATACATATATATATACACATATGTGGAATATATATATCACATATTAATGTATACAGATCCTTTCAAATATTTTATATATAATCATGTAAACTTCAAATACAACATAGGTTTCTTTTTAAAATAATACATAACATCATGTTCATATTTTTCTGATTTTTTTTTAATAATATATCCTAAAGATCTTATCAGCATGGAAATGGTACCTGGCATTATGGATCAGTAAATGTATCTTGAACTAAGGAATTCATGTCAATACATAGAAATTTACCTAATTATTTTCAATGGCTATATGGGAATTTATAATAATTTAAATGCTATAAATCTTTATATTCAGGTTTGTGCACATATATTAGCACTTTTGTGGCAGAGATTCCTAAATAAAAATTCTTATGGGGGACGAAATGTGTATTTAATAAATGTTTTAAAATAGACTGATCGATTGACCTCTAAAAATGTACCAATTTCCACAATCACCAATGGTGAATGAAGATACTAGTTTCCACACACCCTTACCAACAATGCAGGGTAGCAGTCACTATCTTTTTTTCAAATTTCATGGGCAAAAAGACCTCTTTATTGTTTAAATCTGCATTTCTCTAATCAGTAAGAATCAGTGTCATTTCAGTAGCTAACCTGTTCTGCTAAGACTTGCCTACTTGTACATTGCCTCTATGCATATCCCTTTTTCACAAGAGTGTTTTGAAACTGACACATAGTTCTTTATATATTGTTAGAATCAATCATTTGCCAGTTTTAAAGGCTGCAAATATTTTCTTCCAATCTATTGCTTGCTTTCAATTTTATAGTGTATTTTGTTTTTAAGAAGTTTCAGATCTTGAATATCTTATTTTGTGTTTTACTGTTACTCTGAATAAGTTATTTCATATCTCAAGATCAGATTGCTTGTATGTACATGTATATGTAATTTTTTCCCTTAACTTTTTGGGACATTTAACTGTTTAGTCTATTTAGAATGTTCTTCCATAGCATGGTATAAAGGGCTAATTTTATCACCCATTTATAAAATCCAATGTTTGTGATATTTAAACATTCAGTTTTTAAACATATTAGTGATTATTTAGTGCTATTTATTTCCATTGATTTATGTTTCTGTTCTTTTAGATAAGCCCTACTCTATTTCCATTATTATACTTTTATGTATATTTTAGCAGCCAGTTGGGCAAGTTCCTCAACTTTAATACTATTTTTCGTGAGTTGTTCTTCATCATTCTTATCTTTATTAAAGTGATCTTTAAACTGAATTAAATTTTAAAATTTCTAATTGGATTTTGATATGAATGCATTAATGTCATTAACTTGAGAAAAACTGGTATTTTTCAGTGACTAGGAAAATCATATGCTTACTTATTTAAATTTTCTTAAATATCTCAGTGACACACTGTGTTTTTTCATATTCATCACACACATCTTACTAAGATTATTTCTAAGTGTTTAATGTTCTTTTGGGCAACTATTACAATGACATGTGATTTTTTTTTTAAATCCTTATCTTAATTGAACCTTGGGGAAAGCATCTGGGATGGTGTATAGAATTACTTGTGTATCCTTCATACATATAATTTTACAAGGATAAGATAAGTATCTTTCCCAAAGGGGGTTTAGTCCTCATTCAAATTTATATACAGAAATACATCCCAAAGCCAAATTTATATTTTTGTTTGATTCATGTTTCTGATTTCTTCCATTATTGTGGCTGAGAGTGAAATACATAGTGATATCATTGAAACAGTCAAAACATTTAGTTCCATGGCAAAGAAAAAAAAGGAAAAAGAAAAAACTATTCAGTTTAATTATAAGAATGAACTGGTGGAAAAAAGGTCTGAGACACAAATTATCTGTTGAAATAAAACAAATTTTCAATTCTAAAATACATCATTTTACAAAAATATGTAAGTTTAAGTGATGCTTAAAAATGTCCAGAAATTCTTTGAAAGAACAGAAGAAAATACACACTTTTAATCAGTTTATTGTCTTTGCTATTTCATTTGTATGCAGAATAATGTACATTTTAAAGATAAGTTAACTTCATGCTGAAATTAAATTTAAATGTCTCTGATTTAAGTTGTGATTCTACCATGATCAACCACTTTATCTTTGCATTTTAGGAAGAATAAATAATTATTAAATTTTCTTAGACAAAACATTTATAACAGGAAACAGAATCCAAATAACTTGATAAAAGGAATTAAAAGTCCAAAAAGTACCTTAACTTCTTCACACAGTTCAGCAAGTCGAGCTTCTACATCCATTCCCTCTGAAAGGAGTAAAGAGTAATTAAAGAAAATATTTCAATGTTAGATGTGAAAACAATTTTGAAATTACATAAATAAATTACCTTTAAAAAACTAGAATGTTGAGAAATATCTGGGCCATATTAAATGAATTAAATTTCAAGGTAATATATTCTCAAACTCAATCATGTAGGTAATGTGATAATTATTATTAAATTCTATATTCTGATTATTAAACAGAGTGTTTCAGTTCTCATGAGAGGCTAACACTGTCAAGGAAATACTGAATATACCTAAAGTAACTTGTACAACTGTGTCACAGAAAAGACAAAATATGTAATTATGTTTTACTGCATTTCTTATAAATTCCAGTAAAGCTTAGTATTTTGTTATATGTGTACATTTTGCTTTTTACAAAAGCTATTCCTAAAATTTGAGTCAAATCAGTTTTTACAACCAAAACATACCTAGAGTATAAGCTAGTTAACGAAAATGAGTGACAAAAACCTTTTGAACAAAAGGTTTCTAATTTAGTTTAATAAATTCAGTTTTCTGTAAGACAGCCCAAAACTGAGGCAAATTTTTCCAAACAGCCCTAATTTATTTAGTGTATTCTATAACCACTGATAAATTTTACAGAATACTTTACAACTAGAATGGTAATATTAACAAGGGAATACAGAAACTAATAGAATAGAAAGAGTTATTATTTTTTGCAGGGAAGGAGTTTCATTAAGGTTCGAAATACCATGTTTAGATATATTTTTTAATTAGAAATCAAAATAAAATGAATTGTCCTAAAAAAACAGTAATAGCATAATTGTGATCACACAAAATTCCATAGTTTTGTTGCTGAAAGAGTTTAACTGATTATTTTCACACAAAGGCAAGAATACATTCTATGACATCCCTGAATTCATTCATCAGCTCACTATCTCATAAGGGAGATGGTTTACTACTTGATAAAAAGAATGACAAATACTTAAATTTCATAAAATAATCAGTTACAATTATATGGTAAACACTACAAAACTATGATGTGAACAACAAATACTCTGTTGGTAACTAAAAAACAATATGACACATACTTATTTTATAAAACACAAATTTTGTAAAATTAAATTTAGATATTAATATGTACCGAGAAATAGATAAAACTGGATCAAATTTGACAAATTCAGTCAACCCATTCATAACTGAAGAAATTTAAATTTCCTAAGATTTCAAAAATCATTTCACTGTCAGATAAATCAGTGGCTTCTAATATCAAGACTTCCAAAATTAAGAAATCAGCAGCAGACCCTGTATTAACTTCCATGTGGATTCACAGAAGGAAATCAGTAAAATTAGTCTTAGTAGGTTACATATCCTACCTGTGAATTTTTAAAAATGAAAATACAACTTTTTAAAGTTTTGATACATTTTAAAAATCTTTACATATAAAAGCCTAATGCATATACTGGTACGTTTTGTTATGGGCCAGTGAAAGCCACTGAAGTTTTGTACTTCAATGAACAACATTTTAAAGAATGTTTTAAAAGCAAAACTTGAAAATCTCTGAGTTGAAATGATTTCAAAATCATTTAGAATTCTTAAATGAGTTTAAGACTTTACCTTTAATTACTTTTTCTTTTTCAACTGACATATATATATTTATACAATTTTATAGCAATGTATAAATATGATTATCTTATATAAATTCCTTTTTGTTTAACTTGGATCCTCTTGCTTATCCAAGATTATAATCCAGAACATCTCCTTGCATATTTTTCATATATGGGTGAGTTTTGGAGTCACTATTTTACAAAAAATGGGATTATATTTTACACACTTGGCTGCAATTTGCTTTTTTCTCTCAGCAGTACTCCATGAAAATCTGGTATGTAGCCCTAAAGCATTTTCTGAAATGGCTACATAATACTCCTTGCTGTGGGTGCCTCATAGTGTCTTCCAGATGCTACTTTTTGCCGAACAACAGGCATTTATCTTTGATTTCAATGTTTTGCCACCAAGAACACTACTACCATCAACTTGCTTATACATATATCTTCATATACTAGTACTCTTCTTTCTCTGATACAGGTTAACAAAACTTGGGGTTACTAGCTCAGAGCTAGAAGTATTTTAAATTTCTTTTCTAAATCCATCCATCCATTCATCTATTCATTCATTCAGCAGATATTTATAACCTAGCTCAGAAAATGCCAATACAATGCTAGATGTTAAGGATCAAAGATAGCTCAGTGACGGTTTATTTAACTGACTTTATTATGCTTTAGTTTTGAATCAAGTCTTTTTCCATCCAACCAAAAACCAGGCTCTTCTTTCTAGAGGCCTTGTTATATTATGCAGCATTTTGTAAAGTTATGTAGAATGCTCACATACAAGGCTGGCAATACAATAGTTTAAATTAAAAGTATGTCTATATTGCTACAACTAAAACATGTCACGAATGACCACAATTTCCTATTATGAATTATTTTAGTTACTTTAAATGAATATAAAATTACATTCCAAAATCATGACAATGAATAAATGTTCAACCTTTCTTTTTTCCTTCCTGACAAGAATATCAGTTTCTCTCTTAACAGTTTTAGTGAAAAGGGATCCAAGCTTAAGTAGTTCTGATCTAGTTTTCATCTGATTGAAATGTTGAAAAAGATTTTGCCTCCTTAATTTTCTTTTGTTCATACTTCTGAAAACTGGGAAACATTGTGTTTTTATTTATTTTTTTCATTTCTACAGCTTTTTTAACTTTTGAAGAATGTAATTGTTGATGGTATTACAATATAATCACACAAAACAAAGACTTTCAATATACTTACAGAAAGACAGTAAATTAAGTACTACTGCTATTTAGTAACAAAAGTCTAGAATAGATAGGGAATAATATCAGAGTATTTCCTTTGAAATATGTAACATCTGGACAGTGATAATTTGAAATTATTTTGCTTTTTAAATTTAGAATAAAAAAATGCAAATTGACTGAAAAAACAAAACCAGATACTGAAGATATTTCTCTTTTTTACTTCTGTAATGCATGAAAGTAGCTTCAGTTTTTAAACCACATTTGATTATCATTAGCACTAACTAAAGATAAACTGTTTTTGAACAAATTTAAGGCAATTATCATTAAACCAACAAATCCTGGAAATAAACATAGTTTCCAAAAAGTGCTCTTTGTAGGAACTTTAAAAAGAATATGGGAAAAAGCCAAAGAAATCTTTGCATTTACCATTTTCAGTTTTAAATAAAAACTTCAATTAATTAAGAAATTAACCAAAGCTCATCTAAAAACCAAACTGATTCTAAAAGTAAGTTCTTAATTAAGGGTGGTAGGAACATATTATGTTAATCAATACATATTTATGAAATTTGACACTAATTCAAAGCAAAATTTTATACTAATTCAAAGGGATTATTCACTTAACCTATTTGTTAACGTACCTAGGCAGGTGTCTCTCTGGGTTCGCAGCTGCTTTCTTCTGAGAAGGCGCTCAGAAAGGGCCTGCATGTTGGCCTTGGCTAGTTACAAGGATTGCACACAGTGCTAGTTACTATATTCCTTTTACAATAAAATTTATTAGAATTTTCCAACTTGTTATTAGTAGACTTAGTATTGATCTAATAGTGAAGTTGATTAGAACACTAAAGCAGAATCTTTCAGTTAGTGAATTAGCTTATTAGAATTACAAATGATGTACATTCGACTTTATATTACTTTGTTCCCTTTTTATTTAAATGTATATGCCATTCAACATGCCAGTACTGTTTTTATGTTCTAAATTCTTAGACTCAGAATTTTAGAGCTGGCAAGGATCTTGGAGGTCAGCTAGGTCAACCCCGCTTTCACAAGTATAGATACAGGGGCTTGGAAAGGTTATGTGACTTGCCAAAGTCTACATCCCAGAACTCGTGACTCCCATTTTCAGTAAGAGCTCCTTGCACCAAACCAGTATTTAATTATATGTCATCAAAAAATGTACATCATTCATCTAGGAGAAAAGAAAAAGGCCAAAGTAGAAAGGAATTCGATTATTTTAAAAGAGGGAACAGAGTTTAGATACATTTATCAAAGCATGGTGGAGTTAAAGACTTTTAAATTATACTTATTTAAAAACTCAAGAAGAGTGCTAAACAGTAGAAGGATATATAATACATCCTCTAATCAACAGCTACTTTATATCCACTTATTAAAACTGGTGAACATAATGGGTGTTTAGTCAACAGTGTTTTGTGGGAATATTACCTAGTGTCTACAATTTGTTAGAATAAAAATAATGTTAACAATTCAGAAAGTGCAATAGTTCTATTTTGAATAGTTAATATTTTTAGATGTTCTAGAAGATGCATTCAAGAATAAACTAAAATTTACAATAAATAGAAAATAAAATTAAAAAGTTTAAGAATACAAAATATTACCAATAAATATGTATTAAAGATGAGTCTTGATTTTAAAAATCTCTAAGAAACTGTTGTAAGCTAAGTAACAACAAAATGTTGAAAACTGTACTATGCTATTCCATTCATTCATTCAACAAATATATTTTGAGTAAATACTATGTGTAAGGCACTAATAATTTTATTCTATTGCTATAATTATAGCAATAATTATAATTATTTTTTTATTTTTTGCTTTAGAATTTTATTTTGATACAATATTTTAAGCAAATAATTTGGAATAAAGTTGACATTAATTTAGTAAGTGACTTCTGAAATTAAAAAATAAGGGCTCTTTTAATTAATGATATTTTCTATATTACATCTATAAACTCTAAGTAATAAATATGATATAAAAGCCATCCTTACCTGAGAGAAAATTAAACACCTTAAAAATAAATGAATTACCATGCTGAAGTTAAATAATTAACAAAGTGCTAATACTGTTTAAGCTATTTAAAATAAATCTTTGAAGAGACCCTTCTTTAATTATTAATTATAAATTTTACCAATTAGCATTAGTTCCTTTTAGAGAGAAATAATTTTTTCCAAGTTAAAATGTGGTTAATGTGTTTTTCATTAGCAAATATTACATACTAGATCTATTTGAAAATTATATGCAATGGATATCTTCCCTATGCAGGCATTACAGGCCCATCTCAAAAATGGCTCTCTGCATTAAAACCACAAGAAAGCCTGTCTCCCTGGGTAAACCTCCCCTGTTCATCCCAATGCTGAACTCCTTACTTATTAAGGGAAGAGGGGATATGAAAGCTCTTTAAAGACAGAGACCCTATTGTTCCTTCAGCACCTACTTCAGCACCTCACACAGTAGGTGCTCATAAAAAACCCAAGGAAATGACATCATTAAGAAGTATTACTCCTAGAGCTCCTCTCTGCCCTCTGCCATTTGGATGGCCTCATCTTTCCTTCCTGACTCATGCACCACATTGGTTTCCCTGCAATCTCCCTATCTTTTCAATGGAAACCATTTTGTATATATGGTCCCAAAGCTAAGAAGTGACAGAAATTACTGTGAACATGCACTCCTAAGCACCACAAGATAATGCCTCCATGAATTCTACTATAACACTCAACATTGAAACATTAACAAATTTTCTTCTAGAAACACTATTACACATGGCTTCTAACTTTCACACCACTAATTTTTATAACACTACCTTTTAGGCATGTGGTATTATCCTTCATTAATATTGTGGTTTAATAGTTTGTGACCTGTTCATTGAATCTAAATTAACCAAAATTTATACTATAATTATTCTAAGAAAATGTGTTTGGGTTTCAAAGAACCAAATTAAAAATGATATGAAGCATAACTTTTCCATTAATTGAGGATAAATGATAGCCTGACTTAGTACTACTCTATGAACAACTTTTCCATTTTCAAAAAAGAACATTTTAAAAAGGTTACATATGAGGCAGTAGTGTCCTGCAGGATTTTTATAAGGGAAATAGAAGGATTCTAAGTCCTTCTTAACAGCAAGGAAACAAAATTTCAGACAATAGTTAAGCAAAAGGTTTCCACATGACCACTTTTATCTTGGGGAAGAGCACAGACATGAGCAAAACAACACACGTTTTCCCATTACTTGTGTAACTTTGTACACAGACAGGGATCCTTGAATCATGCATTCTAAACAGTCAATTGAATCACATCTGTTTCTACTCTAGTCAAGTGAACTGGACTGACTGAATAACAGAATTAATCAAATCCGCTGTAGTAGTTGCTGATAGGCAGTAGCACAATAATGCAGCATTTTCTTATAGCTGAATTTAAGTGAGGTACAAATCATTACACTTTCTTACAATTCTTTTCTATCTCAAAACAATCAATTACAAAAGTTGGCTAATTAATCTCAAACCCAAGAATCATGTTCAATAAGTGTATATTTTGAAAGTGCATCAATATTGTTAAAGACTCAGATCCTTGAGGAACAAAGAAATAAACAAAGAACACTAACAAGTAAAATTTAAAAAGTAGTTCTTGATTCATTCAAATATACAGTGATAAAAGTAATTTATTCTGGAGATAATTAAAATGTACTTTTTATGATGAGCTATTAGCTGATGTTTGAAAATCAAAGTTATAAAATTATCATAAGAAGCTGAATAAAAACTTATTTTTGCTAATCCCAATTTATCTTCTGTGAAACAATATATGTAAAAGCATTTTGCAAACTACAGATGGTATACAAAATCAAGGCAATAGGATTTTTTTATCTTACAACATATATGCAAATATTACTGTTGGACTAAAACTGAAGATTGATTTTTTTAATGACAAATAATTTTCAAAATGTTAAAACTGGGTAATATTATTCTCTGAAGTGAAATAAAAGAAATATTATCTAAGATCACTTAAAACTAAATGTATATGAAAATGTCCTAAGTAACTATGATCTGCTTAGACTGTTAAATATTTGTAAGTAGGGGTTTAATTTATCTTTCCATGATTCTGCAGATAATTGCATTTGCTTTCTAGTATGTTTCTGGTTATATTTTAAGAGGTGTAGTATCTTCACATATGTTTTTACTAAAAATTCTTTATCAAACACTCATTTCAAACTTAGCACCAACTAGTTATTTCTCAATATCATAAAAAACATTTTTAAACTGCAGAAAGTAATTATCAAGGGTTGAAAAAGATGGAATTGAGAAGTAAAAGTGGAGCACATACTCATTTTAGCGTTAAGTATAGGAAAACTATGGCAAAGCTGGCAACTAGCAATATGAGAACGAAGAGAAGTGACTTGAACTATAGGATAAGTCTGGCTACTTTTAACATACCCAGTTCTAGTTTCTGACAAGAGGGAATCTCTTCTGTTACCGTAATGAAGTAGCTGTGCAATCCCCTAAAGGCTAGCAGCAAAGTGGCACAAAGTGTATAATGAAAATGATAGGCATGATGTAGGAAGGAGTCTGCAATGATGAAACTGCAACCCTAAAGAAAGAATAGATTTGGGATAGAGACTGTTAGTAACCAAAAATCTAAAATTACACTTGAAACTTTGAAAAATACAGAAAAAAGCCCTAAGCATTTAATAAGAAATTCAGCAGTATTTCAGTGAGTTGCGGTTGCTCACACAATTAATTTAAACACATGAAATGCAACTCTAGTAATTTCAATTACAGTAGGCTTCTAAAATGTGATTAAATTATGATATTTGACACTTTGAGATTCAAATTGCATTTGATCTGAGGGACCCTCTGCTTTTAGAGCTTAGGCCCCCTTTCCCTGGAGAGGAGTAACAGCCGCACTTACATTACTGTAATTATTAACTCTGACCATTGCTCTTTAAAGGCTCCCTCACAATGATTCTAACAGTTCTGCTAATGGAACAAAAGGGAGAGTAATCAGTTAAGAAAAGCACTGGCCATCAGATCTCTATCCATTACATTAAATTTGGTGAAGTCTTCAATCTGGTTCATTTCATAAACAACTAGCACCATTCAATTTGTTAAGATCATATTTAATTAATCTGTAAATTGTTGAGTTCAAATAATTAATGAAATAAATATCACATTCACAGGTAAACAGTTAAAAAAAATTTATTTGAAGGAAGAAGGAAGAGAGGATTTATAAACATAGCAGTTCTTACGTCAGGTGATAACTGTTTTGTGTAGTTAATACCGAAGACCACACTTTCAAGAGTAGGAATCAAAGAATCTTTGTTTTGTGCTGGTGCATTTCTATTTAGCCAAGTAGTCTTCACAGGGCGAGGAAAGCTGGAGGAATAAGTATTACATTACTACTGTCATAGCAGTCTGTTTGTATGCTAAGTTAAATGTTTACAAAAGTAAATCTTAAAGGAATAGAACAAAGAGCAAGTGTTTTTCAAGGTTATAATTTCTAAAGTATTCTTATGTAATTTTATAATTTTTCCTGTAATAATTTGAATTATTATAAAAAGGCACTGAATATTAAAAAACTAAGACAAGATGCTTAAGATTACTTCTCTATGATTGGGCTTCAGGAAGTCCCAAAAGATTCTTAAGATAAAACAGGGTGGGATCCAAAGCAGCTAAAAGACAAATGAGGGTCAAGGTTTAATTTGGAAATACTGATCTGTCATGAAGTTTATAAAGTTAACGTGTAATCAAATATGGATGCTATTTATAGAAGTAAAGAGCTTCCACTTAATTGCAGAAAAAGAAAAAATTAATAAATCTATTTGGTGCCACTATATCTCAAAAACAAGGTGTTTTCTTTCTCTCTACTAAAAAGCTATTAACTCTATTAGATAAACTTTGTAAGTACTTCAAGGCCTTATCTCAATGACATGTGAGCTACTGCTCTTAGTATTAACATCACATGTAATATACCATAAATTCTATAGAATACAAAGCATATTCTGTTTGAGTGTTTAAAAATCAATATACAATTATATATGAGATAAAGTATCTGCTAATTATAAGTAGGCCAAAGCACTTGGGCTGTTTGGCAATTTGGCAAAGGAAAGGTAGGAAAGTAGATCAATTTTGCCATAGCAGAGAGCAGCTTTTACGTGCAAAATCAATTTGTTTTGCAAAAACAAAATATCTATATCCAATCAAAGAAAGGAGTCACAAGTCAATGGTAAATTCCACTTGCTACGAAGTGTCTTTCAGAATTGAGTCGTAAAAGTTGTACTTAAAAAAAGTCAAAGACAGGTTATGTAGAAAACAGGAAGAGAAAAAAATCCTAACTCCATTTACTTTAACTGATTTGATGTCTATAGTTGGGTTGATCGTAGAAACTGTTTTAAATGAAAATAACATTTAAAAAGATAACATTATAAACTTAATTTTTTTTCATTTTGTTTAAAGGATAAAAAAATTCACCTAAAATAAACTTCAGGAAAAACTTGCCAAAGTATAAATAGTAAGCAATGTTACCTTTAACATGACACCTTTACCAGCAAGTCACCAGCAAAAAGCTCTCCCTTACCCTTTCCCTGTTTCCCATCTCCAATCTTCAGCTACAGGCAACAAAAGGCAGGGCAAGATGCTGCTTCTCTCAGAGCAAAGTCCTAGCAGCAAGGGGGCGGGGGGGAGTCAGCGCCCAGGGCCGCTGGGTAAGGGGCAGCAACCTTAGTTTGGCAGGCACACCTTATTTTCTTTTCCAGTCACTAACCAGAGCCAACAGTTAATCCTCTTGGCTTCTGATTCTGAGCCAAAAATGTCTTCTCCTTCCAGTAAACAGTCTCTAGGACATGAGCTGCCCCTTTCTTCTACTAGTTTGTGGCCAAAACTGCTGCATTGCAAGAGGAAGCACTAAGATTAGTGGTGGGAATATCACTACTCTACTTAATCAGGGCCTTAGAAAGCAACATTAATAACCTGAGCTAACTTCGATGAATTGTTTATACATTGAAAATTGTTTTCATTTTTCAGAAGAGAAACCAAGAGCCAGTGTGACTACAGGAATATATTTCATAAACAGATAAACTTTCAGCATTAAAACCTAACATGTAATTCACATATAAGTAACACTGTATACTGTTTCCCAAGTTATATTTTAAAACCACTTTCTTATCAAACAAGTTTCATTCAGTTTTTTACATATTAATGAATTCAATCAACATTGAAAAACTTTTTGAAGTTCATAATCATATATAATAATATGAACACTTTCCTGTTTACAAAAGTTATAGCAACTGAGAACAAGCTCTCAAATGCCTAACAGATACGACAAAGATGGAACCACCAGGTATATATCTTACTATAGATAAGAAAGCAAAGCATCAGAAGAAACAGACTTCTTCTCGACCTTGTGATCATGGGACAACACAATGGACAATGAAAAAGGGTCTCACTTGGAGTTTTTGAAGCAATGCAAAGGTATGCCACAGGAGGCTGTTACTAATTGTTAAACTGTGCAAACTCTGAGGATAATTCTACAAAATTGCCTACTTAGTTTTCTGATAAATCAGTTAAGCATCGTAACTCTTTAAGCATCATCCCTAATATCAGTTGTTGGAATCAGATTTGTGTCACCAATTTTAAAACAGGCAGTTCAGAAGTCAAATCAATTTGAAGTCTTTCCATATAAGCTACTGATACTAAAAGAGTCTACCTGTTGCCCATACATACCACAAGGATGATGATGTTTTACTTTAAAAACTGAAGAACTTGGATTAATTTGTACATTAATGAAAGACAACCTGTGTCCCCATGAAAGTAGGCAGAAGCAATAACTGTTCCAATGCACTTATTATGATCCAGAATATTATATACCTTTAAGCTGTATATACTGGTACATGATAAAGGCTTAAAAGGCTTATTAGTGAAGATCCTTAAAATTAGTTAATGACTTAGAAAACAAGATTCACTCTACAGCATAGATTTAAGATAAACCTAGCCCCCCAAAAAAGATAAACCTAGCCCATCCAGAGAAGAGACAAATAAAAAAACTAAGAAAAAAATGAATATACTTTTTCAGAGAATGAATAAATAAAGCATAGCATTGCATAAAAACACAGGTACAGACTAAACAATGCCGTACAGTTATTTCCAGATTGCATTATTTTTCTTGGTGAGTTTATTTGACAAAGACTGCTCCATATTTTTGTAATAAAAAACCTAATGTTTAATGTTCCCATGTGCTTAAATTTTATTACTTTATTATAAGTATAAAATGGAAGGGTTTATTAAATAATTTTGAATTTTGAAATTTACTATTTCAGTTATTTTTATCAAAGTATAAGTTTCACTATAAAAATGAAAGACATTACATTAATAAGAAATAGTATTAGTTAAATTTACCTTATTAGTGGCTGGTGTAGTGCAACCAATGATGCATGGACTGTGACAGACACAACAGAAAGGTGGAAATAATCAAACATAACATTAACATGATGATGAAGGCCCCTATGGAGGCTAAAGTGCAGCTTCAATGTTCGGCTACTTATTAGTTGCAAGGTGTTCATGTCATCTGTCCTATAAGAAGCACATGTTTACATGTAAGTATGGCATATTTTGTAGATTAGTTTAAACTATCACAACATTTAGTTAATTACTTTTTTGAAACTCAGAATGAGAATAATCTTTAAAGCATCACATTGCATTAACAGTATTAGGAAATTTAACAAGAGAATAACCAGACCTTAATTACAGTTATGTACTGGTCCATGACATGGACTATTTTCTTTATTAATGTCCCTATAAAAATGAGGCTTTTGTGGAGGAAGATTAAAAATGGTGGTATGAGAGGTGAGACAGAGGCTTCCTCCCAAAACCACATATAATATGAAAATACACTTAATAGAACTAATCCTAAAAAAGCAACAAAAAAGAAGGCTGGGCCAGACTGCATAAACCTGGAGAAAAGGACAGACCTCACAGAACAGGGTAACGTACCAAAGCCATGATCTGGCAGGACCCAAGCCCTTCCCCCACCCCAACTCACTGGTGGAAGGAAGAGAAACAGAGCACGGAGGGGGTGAAAACCTCGGACTGCTGAACACCCGGCTCTGGAGATCTGCTCTGGGAGCATGAACCTACATTGCATGGTGCTCTGGAGATTAGTGGGGTTGGAAAGCTAAGACAGACGGAATACTTGGAGAGACTGAGATTGCAGCTGCTTGTAGAAAACAGGGATCCACATCCGGCTGCTCTGGGACAAAAGAAAGGCAGGCAGTCTGAGAGACTTCCTAACAGCAAGAGGGCTGCTAAAGGGGCAAGGACTGCACAGAGTTTGCTGCTAAGAAGAAAGGACAGGTGGACAATATTATCCAGGTGCACTCTGCCTAGCAGGTTGGGAACTTTCAGGAGCTTCAGGCGCTGAATCCCCCTGGCTGGCTATGTGGCTACGAGGCCCCCCACCATGATATGCAGCCTGCTAAGCCTTCCTCGCGGCTGGCCAACCGGCACTGACTAGCAAACTGGCAGTCCCTGCCCTGGCGTCAGGCCAGCCAGAGGATGACCCTGCCTACTCCAGGGACAAATGCAAAGCATAGAGGCTTACCCCTGTGCACTTGGCAGTGGAGTCAGGCACAGAGGCCGGGAAGCAGAAATAGTTCGTTCCTACCCCCAGGTATCAACGCTGCCCCCCCGGTGACCCCCAACATTGCTCCAGGGGCTGAGCAACTCAGGAGAGTAGAACTTCTGGGCATTAGAGGGTACCACATACAAACATGAAATGTCAAAGGAACCTGTTTCAAACCCAAATCCCATAAACACCAGAAAAAGAGACAAGTGAAACTGAACTCATCAATCATCCTGAAAGAGATTTCAAAATAAAAATCATAAACATGCTCATGGAGGTATAGAAAAATATTCAAGAACTCAGGGTAGAATACAGGACTGAGATTCAATCAGTAAGGAACGCAATATCTTAAATGAAAAATACAATGGAGGGATTTAAAGGCAGACTAGATGTAGTAGAAGAGACAGTAAATGGAACAGAAATTAGAGAACAGGAATACAAAGAAGCTGAGACACAAAGAGAAAAAAGGATCTCTGGGAATGAAAGAATATTGAGAGAACTGTGTGACATGACAATATTTGCATTATAGGGGTACCAGAATAAGAGGGAGAAAAAGGGATAGAAAGTGTCTTTGAGGAGGTAATTGCTGAAAACTTCCCCAATATGGGGAAGGAGATAGTCTCTCAGGCCATGGAGGTGCGCAGATATCCCAACACAAGGGACACAAGGAAGACAACACCAAGACATATAATAATCAAAATGGCTGGACCAAGGATAAGGACAGAGTATTAAAAGCAGCCAGAGAGAGAAAAAATATCACATATAAAGGAAAACCCATCAGGCTATCATCAGACTTCTCAGCAGAAACATTACAGGCCAGAAGGGAGTGGCATGATACATTTAATGCAATGAAGCAGAAGGGCCTTGAACCAAGAACACTCTACCCAGCAAGATTGTCATTTAAATTTGAAGGAGGGATTAAACAATTTCCCGACAAGCAAAAGCTGAGAGAATTTACCACCCACAAACCATCTCTACAGTGTATTTTGGAGGGACTGCTATAGATGGAAGTGTTCCTAAGACTAAATAGCTGTCACCAAAGGAAGTAAAACCACATTAAAGAAAGCAAAACGATGGATTACTAAGCAGATGCAAAATCAAATCAATACACCCAAAGTCAGTTAAGAGATAGACAAAGAATACAGAATATGACACCTAATACATAAAGAATGGAGGAGGAAGAAAAAGGAGGAAAAAGAAAAAACTTTACACTGTGTTTCTAAAAGCATTTTAAGTGAGTTAAATTAGACTGTTTTATAGTAAGGAAGTTACCCTTGAAGCTTTGATAACCACGAATCTAAAGCCTGCAATGGCAATAAGTACATACCTAACAATAATCACCTAAATAGAAGTGGTTGGAATGCATCAATCAAAAGACACAGAGTCACTGAATGGATAAAAAAACAAGACCTGGATATTTGCTGCCTACAAGAGACTCATTTCCAAAGACACACACAGAGTAAAAAATGAAGGAATGGAAAAAGGTAGTTCATGCAACCAATAGGGAGAAAAAAGCAGGTGTTGCAGTACTTGAACCGGACACAATAGACCTCAAAACAAAGAAAGTAACAAAACACAAAGAAGGATAATACATAATGATAAAGAGGTCAGTCCAACAAGAGGATGTAACCATTATAAATATCTATGCACCCCATACAGGAGCACTGTCATATGTGAAACAAACACTAACAGAATAAAGGGGAAATAGAATACAATGCATTCATTTTAGGAGACTTCAACACACCACTCACTCCAAAGGACAGATAAACCAGACAGAAAATAAGTAAGGAGACAAAGGCACTGAACAACACATTAGAACAGTTGGACCTAAGACACATCTACAGAGCACTCCATCCAAAAGCAACAGGATGTACATTATTCTCAAGTGCACACAGAACATTTCCAAGAATAGATCATATATTAGGCCACAAAAAGAGCCTCAGGAAATTCAAAAAGATTGAAATTATACCAACCAGCTTCTCAGAACAAAGGTATGAAACTAGAAATAAATAACACAAAGAAAACAAAAAAGTCCACAAACACATGGAGGCTTAACAACATGCTTCTAAATAATCAATGGATCAACAATCAAATAAAAACAGAGATCAAGTAATATATGGAGACAAATGACAACAATAATTCAACACCACAAAATCTGTGGGACACAGCGAGGGCTGTGCTAAGAGGGAAGTATAGTGCAATACAGGCCTACCTCAGAAAAAGAACAATCCCATATGAAGAGTCTAAACTCACAATTAACGAAATGAGAAAAAAACAACAAATGAGGCCCAAAGTCAGTAGAAGGAGGGACATAATAAAGATTAGAGCAGAAATAAATAAAATTGAGAAGAATAAAACAATAGAAAGCATCAATGAAAGCAGGAGCTGGTTCTTTGAGAAAATAAACAAAATAGATAAACCCCTAGCCAGACTTATCAAGAAAAAAAGAGTCCACTCACATAAACAGAATCAGAAATGAGAAAGGAAAAATCACTATGCACACCACAGAAATACAAAGAACTATGAGAGAATACTATGAAAAATTATATGCTAACAAACTGGATAACCTAGAAGAAATGGACAACTTTCTAGAAAAATACAACCTTCCAAGGCTGACACAGAAAGAAACAGAAAATCCGAACAGACAATTACCAGCAACGAAATTGAATTGGTAATCAAAAAACGGTAAGAACAAAATCCCTGGACCAGATGGCTTTACTGTTGAATTTTATCAAACATTTAGTGAAGATCTAATACCCATCCTTATTAAAGTTTTCCAAAGAGTAGAAGAAGAGGGAATACTTCCAAACTCATTCTATGAGGCCAGCATCACTCTAATACCAAAACCAGGCAAAGACACGACAAAAAAAGAAAATTACAGACCAATATCCCTGATGAACACAGATGCAAAAATACTCAACAAAATATTAGCAAACCGAATTCAAAAACACATCAAAAAGATCATCCATCATGATCAAGTAGGATTTATTCCAGGGATGCAAGGATGCTACAACATTCGAATATCCATCAACATCATCCACCACACATCAAAAAAAGGACAAAAACCACATGATCATCTCTACAGATGGTGAAAAAGCATTCGACAAAATTCAACATCCATTCACAATAAAAACTCTCAATAAAATGGATATAGAGGGCAAGTACCTCAACATAATAAATATCATATATGACAAACTCACAGCCAACATCATACTTAACAGCGAGAAGCTGAAAGCTTTTCCATTAAGATTGGGAACAAGACAGGGATGCCCACTCTCCCCATTTTTATTTAACATAGTTCTCGAGTCCTAGCCACAGCAATCAGACAACACAAAAGAAATAAAAGGCATCCAGATTGGCAAGGAAGAAGTCAAACTGTCCCTGTTTGTAGATGACATGATACTGTACATAAAAAACCCTAAAGAATCCACTCCAAAACTACTAGATCTAATATTTGAATTCAGCAATGTTGCAGGATACAAAAGTAATACACAAATCTGTTGCACTCATGAACTAGCAGAAAGAGAAATCAGGAGAACAATTCCATTCACAATTGCATCAGAAAATAAAATACCTAGGATTAAACCTAACCAAGGAAGTGAAAGACCTATACCCTGAAAACTACAAGACACGCATAAGAGAAATTAAAGAAGATACCAATAAATGGAAATACATCCCGTGCTCATGGATAGCAAGAATTAATATTGTCAAAACGGCCATTCTGCCTAAAGTAATCTACAGATTCAATGCAATCCCTATCAAAATACCAACAGCATTCTTCAATGAACTAGAACAAACAGTTCTAATTTTCCTATGGAAACACTTAACGCCGAATAGCCAAAGCAATCCTGAGAAGGAAGAATAAAACGGGGGATTATGCTCCCTGACTTCATGCTCTACTACAAAGCCACAGTAATCAAGACAATTTGGTACTGGCACAAGAACAGACCCATAGACCAGTGGAACAGAATAGAGAGCCCAGATATAAACCCAAGCATATATGGTTAATTAGTACACTATAAAGGAGCCATGGATATACAATAGGGAAATGACAGCCTATACAACAACTGGTGTTGGCAAAACATTCATGCAAGAGAATGAAGCTGGATTAGTGTCTAACCCCACACACAAAAATAAACTCAAAATGGATCAAAGACCTGAAAGTAAGTCATGAAACCATAAAACTCTTAGAAGAAAACATAGGCAAAAATCTCTTTAATATAAACATGAGCAACTTTTTCCTGAATGCATCTCCTTGGGCAAGGGAGACAAAATCAAAAATGAACAAATGGGACTACATCATGCTAAAAAGCTTCTGTACAGCAAAGGACACCATCAACAAAACCAAAACAAAAAGGCATCCTATAGTATCAGAGAATATATTTGTAAATGACATATCCAACAAGGGGTTAACATCCAAAATATATAAAGAACTCACATGCCTCAACACCCAAATAGCAAATAACCAGATTAAAAAATGGGCAGAGGATATGAACAGACAAGTCACCAAAGAAGAAATTCAGATGGCCAACAGGCACATGAACAACAGATGCTCCATATTGCTAATTATCAGGGAAATGCAAATTAAAAGCACAATGAGATATCATCTCACACCAGTTAGGATGGTTAACATAAAAAAGACTAGAAACAACAAAAGAGGAACCCTCCTACACTGCTGGTGGGAATGTAAGCTAGTTCAACCATTGTGGAAAGCAGTATGGAGGTTCCTCAAAACACAAAAGATAGAAATACCATTTGACCCAGGAATTCCACTCCTAGGAATTTACCCAAAGAATACAAGTTCTCAGATTCAAAGAGATATATGCAACCCCTATGTTTACTGCATCACTATTTACAATAGCCAAGATATGGAAGCAACCTAAGTGTCCATCGGTAGATGAATGGATAAAGAAGATGTGGTGCATATACACAATGGAATACTATTCAGCCATAAGAAACAAACAAATCCTACCATTAGCAACAGCATGGATGGAGCTAGAGCGTATTATGCTCAGTGAAATAAACCAGGCAGAGAAAGACAAATACCGAATAATTTCCCTCATTTGTGGAGTATAACAACAAACCATACCTGAAGGACCAAAATAGCAGCAGACTCACAGACTCCAAGGGACTAGCGGTTACCAAAAGGGAGGGGTGTGGGAGGGTGGGTGGGGATGGAGGGAAAAGGGAATTGAGGGATATTATGATTAGTTCACATGGTGTGGGGGGCAGTCATGGAGAAGACAGTGTAGCACAGAGAAGATAAAGAGTGACTTTGTGGCATCTTACTACACTGATGAACAGTGACTACAATGGAATATGGGGGGGACTCGATAATATGGGTAAATGTAGTAACCGTATTATTTTTCTTGTGTAACCTTCCTAAGAGTGTATATCAATCATACCTTAATAAAAAAAAAACGAGGCTTTTTTGATAATTCATAATTACTCTCATTTATACTAACCTTTACTCCATAGGAAATACTGTTTATTATAAGGGTACAGTATAAGAAGTCAAATCCTATCATAAATCCCAAAGGATATTTAAAATTATTTTTATTGTACAAAATTTTGTTATTAAATGCTGCTCCTAAAAAAGCAAGCAATGGATATTTTATTATAAATATTTAGTTTATCATTATATTTACACAGAAAAAATCGAAACAATACCACAAAAATGATGTCCAAATATATATGTACATATGTATTTTTAACCTATACATACATTAAGTACCTATGGACTACTTACTCCTTTTAGCTTATTCCTCTTATAGAATTGTGACCTGATTTAAAAACAAATCCCTTAAGGAATTCTTTATAATAAACAAGTATTACAGAGGAGCAGTAGCTACCATGTAAAAAATTCTTATTCGTCCATGTCAGTATCAAGTAGAACTTCCAGCAATGTGACTGCTTAGTTATCCTACATGTAGTCTGAATTTATACTGAGTTTTCAAGTATTTCTTCAAGTACATTTGAAATGGAAAAGAAAAAAGCTACAAAAATAAAATTGTTAAATAGATCTCTGATTCTTGTTTTAAATGAATACAAGCAGTAAATCCCTAAAATATCTGTGGACAAGTTCAGGGTAATCAGTCCTAAAGTTTCCTTACGGGCTCTAGAAATTAATGAACTAGAATCAGTATCAAAGTATGAGTCATCAGTCTCGATAACTCTGTGAACATCTAAAGAGTCTTACTTAAAGATGGCATCACTCATGCCACAAAGAAAGGTTAGCTAGTGATGCAGTGGAAGAAAGCTCAGTTATTTTTAAATGCCTTATGGCAGTGGTATTGTATAAAAGTGCAATTTCTTGAGTCAAGGAAATCATTTCATTGTCTTATTTTGCTGTCTGGAGCTCATGGAATCAGCATGGGCATAAAGGAACAGGACTAACCATTTTCATGACACTCTCCCAGAAGACAGAAGTAGTTCAGAATAAACAAGAAGGGGATAGGCTGGATTCTAAAAAGAAAATGGGGAATCTAATAATAAAGGATAACAGTCATGAGTAACTCAAGATTTTAAATTGTCTGATTAGCCTACTTACGAATAATCTCCATCTGTGAAGTGTAGATCCAAGGATAACAGAAAATTCATTTCCTCAAGGGCTTCTTCAATCTAAAGAGAAATTACAGTATGAGATACTTTTTGAATATTTACAGGTTGGAAAAAAATCTTGAGGCTTTACAATAAATATTTATCTAAACATATATGAAGAGATGTTTACCTTCTTTTCATCCAGCAACATTTTAACTTTGAAGATCATGACATCATTTAAAACAACCTCCTCATTTTTATATAGAATTTGAAACGTTTTACTGCATATCAGAGAATCGTGAACTGAAGGTGGAAAAGCTAAAGTCATACCTAAAACAGATAAGATATATAAATTGACAGATAAAAAGCAAAATATAATACAGTTAATACTTTTACTCAGAAAAACCATGTTTTATTATATTATTCCTACACCACTATTATTTATATAGCAGTATTAGAACATTTCTGAAAATGTATTAATTTATGATAAAAATTGATAGGTACACTATAATCAGTACAAAATCATTGTACAATTTATCTTAATCTGAGAAGGTAAATGATGAAATCTCAAGGTAGATTAAGAGTGAACAATTGGTCTGTATACCACAGAAGAAAGCAATTCAGTTTTCCATATTTGCAGAGTAACGAATTTACTATGGCTTCTGTCTGATTGCTGGGAGGTAACCCTTAAACCCTTCGAGTAAAGAATTTGGTTAATTTTTGTCCCCAGCTCCTGAGAGGTGGCTTCTAAATTCTCAGAATTTCCTAGTACAGAAGTATCTCTGTTATTCATGGCAGGGCCAGATAATTTATGGTAAGGAGATGATTCACGATGGGGGCTGGTCACGCCAGTAAGGCCAACCATGTGATCAGAGTTGGGCTTTGAGCCACATGATGTAAACCCAACACCATGTTGGGGAGAGAAAGGGAGCTGGAGATTGACCCCACGACGGGTGATGATTCAATCCATCACACATATGTAGTAAGGCACCAATAACAACACTGGACCCAAGGCCTGAATGGCAATACTCTACATATGGGACATATAAAGATTTTCTGGGAGGGTTAAGGCATCCTGACTCCTTGGGAAGAGAACAACAGAAGCTTCACAAATCTGAGACCCTCCCAGACCTAAGCCTATGTATACCTTCTCTTTGCTGGCTCTGATTAGTATGCCTTTGCTATAGTAAAACTGCAACAGTAGTAGAGCATTTTCTGGAGTTCTGTGAGTTGTTCTAGTAAATTACAGAACCTGAAGGGGTAACAGGCACCCAAATTTGTAGTCATCTGATCAGAAGTGAGGGTAGCCTGTGGACCCCCGAAGTTGTAGCTGTGTCTAAAGTGATATTAGGTTGTGGAAGGTTGTGTTCCTTACCTGTAAATTTTGGTCTACCTCCATGTTGTTGGTGTCAGGCATTCCAACACCCCATCTGTTGTCCTACTACTCTATACTCAAGAAAAAAATATGATTTGAGAAACACTCAAAGAAAATGGAGATGTTTAAGTATAGACAAAGCCAGGTGGGCACCTCTACAGGGCAGGGAGCCCAGAGTGGGATACTAGAGTCCAGCTGGAGTATGGAGGATGCCCACAGTGTGTGGTGGCCTGATGTCAGATTCTGTGCAGCACGAAGAGGGCAAGCTGGAGTGAGGTACCAGAACCTGAGCAAGGTAAGGAGGGCAGCCAAGGTGGAGGGATAACTGAGAACGAGTTACTGGGAGCCCAGGTAAGATGAGGAGGGGAACCACTTCGCACACCTGTAGCTGGGCAGTTGGAACCCAAATTAGGTGAGGAGGTGTCCTTGCAGGGGGCAGCCTAGTACGTGGTGTAGGAGCCCAAAAAGGACAGGAAGAACTTCCACTGGGAGCGAGGGTGGTTCTGGGCAGTGGCATCCTGATACACTTGAATGGAGCCAAAGCAAGGCAAGGAGAATACCCTGCTGAAGGAATTCCTGGCACAAGGACTTAGTGAGTCCAAGGCAGGTGGAGGGGGTGTCCACACAGGGAAGTGACCTGGCATGAGGGGCTGAAGCCCAAGAGGTTCAAGTAGAGCATTCATGAGAAGGGGTTAGAGACAAGAGACTGGCACATACAAGGGAATGATCAAATAAGAAAATACACTGAGAATAGCGAGTCAGGTTTCTTACTGTATAACCTCTCAGAGAAAGGATGTGCACATGTGAAAGGAGATATGAATATAAAATCAATCTTGTGGTACTGGATGGAAATTTTTAAAATACTGAGATGAATTCATGGTTTTCACTGTATACTTACATAAAAACAGATGTAAACTTGTGTATATATGTGTGTTACACATGTGTACTCATTAGTTCTGTCCATGCAAAGGGCTAGGGAGCAACACAGCAATACTGGTTTCTAATATATTCTGAACGAAAAGGAACCAGGGCTTTTGGAGAAATGGTTTGACTCCAAAGCTGGGACACAGATAGGACAAGGTGTATGGACCATCTTTTCAGACCAGAAAGTAAGGAAGTCCTGAAACAATAAGGGACACATCAAAAGAACAAAGAAGCTGCACACACAGGTGGATTCAAGATGGCACCTGAGAGGTGAGAACTCCTCCCAAAACCACAAATAGTACCAAAATATAGTTAATTAATATAACTAACCCTAAAACAGCAACAAGAAAGAAGGCTGAACCAGACTGCATACAGACCTCACGAAACGGGGTAATGTAAGAAAGCCTTAATCGGCAGGACCCAAGCCCTTCCCCCACCCCAGCTCACCAGCAGGAGGAATAGAAACGGAGTGGGAAGGGGGTGAAGCTTGGGACTGCTGAACACCTACCCCTGGAGATCTGCTTTGTGAGCAGAAACCTTTATTGTGTGATGCTCTGGATGTTGGGGAGCTTGGACAGGCAGAGTGCTTGAGAACCTGACGTTCTGGCCATTTGTGTCGAAGGAGATCCACATCTGGCTGCTCGGTGTCAGAGGAAGGGCGGGCGGTCTGAGAGGCTTCCTAGCAGTGAGAGCACTGCTGAAAGGGTGGGGTTTGCATGGAGCTTGCTACACGGGAGAAGGGAGAGCTGGACAAGGTTGTCTGGGCACGGTCTGCCCAGCTGGTTGGGAACTTTGAGGGGCTTCATGTGCTCCATCCCCCTGGCTGCCTACTCAGCTCTGAGGCCCCCCACTGTGACATGCAGCCTGCTGCACCTTCCTCCCAGCATGCAGGCACCAGTGTGCAAACTGGCAGTTAGTGTGCCGGCGTCAGGCCAGCCAGAGGGAAGCCCCACCTACAACAGATAGAGACACAAAGCACAGAGGCTTACATTTGTGTGCTTGGCCCACTGACTCTGACACTGGAGACAGGCACCAGACAGGAATCAGGAAACAGATCTTTCCGCCCCCAGGCACTAGCTCCGCTCCCCTACGACCCCCAACCTCACTCTAGGGGCTGAGCAGCTCCAGAGACTGGAACTTCTGTGAACTAGTGGGCAACACACAGAAATATGAAACGACAAAAGAACACAGTTCAGACCAAAATCTCACAAACCCCAGAAAAAGGGCCAAATGAAACTGAACTCACCAATCTTCCTGAAAGAGAGTTCAAAACAAAAATTATAAACATGCTTATGGAGGTACAGAAAAATATTCAAGAACTCAGGAACGAATTTAAGTTGGACATTCAATCATTAAGAAATTCCATATCTGAAATGAAACACACAATGTAGGGATTTAAAAGCAGATTAGATGAAGAGGAAGAGAGAGTAAATGGAAAAGATATTAGAGAAGAGGAATACAAAGAAGCTGAGGCACAGAGAGAAAAAAGAACCTCTAAGAATGAAAGAATATTGAGAGAACTGTGTGACCAATCCAAACGGAACAATATTCACATTATACGGGTACCAGAAGAAGAGAGAACAAGGGATAGAAAGTGTCACTGAGGTAATTGCTAAAAAATTCCCGAATCTGGGGAAGGAGATAGTCTCTCAAGCCATGGAGGTGCACAGATCTCCTGACACAAGGGACCCAAGGAAGACAACATCAAGACATATAACAATTAAAATGGCAAAGATTAAGGATAAAGACAGACTTTTAAAAGCAGCTAGAGAGAGAAAAAAGAGCACACACAAAGGAAAACCCATCAGGCTATCATCAGACTTCTCAAAAGAAAACTTACAGGCCAGAATATGATATATTTGATATATTAATATATTAATAAATATGATATATTTAATGCAATGAAGCAGAAGGGCCTTGAACCAAGAATATTCTACCCAGCAAGGTTATCGTTTAAATTTGAAGGAGGGATTAAACAATTTTCAGATGAGCAAAAGCTGCGAGAATTTACCTCCCACAAACCACCTCTACAGTGCATTTTGGAGGGACTCCTATAGATGCAAGTATTCCTAAGGCTAACTAGATGTCGACCAAGTGATAGACCGAGAGTACAGAATATGATTCATAACATACAAATAATGGAGGAGAAAGAAAAAGGAGAAAAAAAATAAAAAGAACCTTTAGGTTGTGTTTGCAACAGCATACGAAGTGAGTTAAATTAGACTGTTAGATAGTAAGGGAATGATTCATGAACCTTTGGTAAGCACTAATCTAAAGCCTGCAATGGCAAGAAGTACATAACTATCGATAATCACCCAAAATGTAAATGGTCTGAATGCACCAATCAAAAGACACAGAGTTACAGAATGGATAAAAAAACAAGACCCATCTATATGCTGCCTACAAGAGACTTACTGGAAACCCAGAGACATACACGGACTGAAAGTTAAGGGATGGAAAAAGATATTTCACGTAATTAATAGTGAGAAAAAAGCAGGAGTTGCAGTACTTGTATCAGACAAAATAGATTTCAAAACAATGAAAGTCACAAGAGACAAAGAAGGACATTACATAATGATAAAAGGGTCAGTCCAACAAGAGGATATAACTATTATAAATATCTATGCACCCAACACAGGATCACCTACACATGTAAAACAAATACTAACAGAATTAAAGGGGGAAATAGAATGCAATGCATTAATTTTAGGAGACTTCCACACACCACTCACTCCAAAGGACAGATAAACCAGACAGAAAATAAGAGACAGAGGCACTGAACAACATATCAGAACAGATGGACCTAACGGACATCTACAGAACACTCCATCCAAAAGCAACAGGATACACATTCTTCTCAAGTGCACATGGAACATTTTCAAGAATAGATTATATACTAGTCCACAAAAAGAACCTCAGTAAATTAAAAAACACTGAAATTGTACCAACAAGCTTCTCAGATCACAAAGGTATGAAACTAAATATAAATTACACACAGAAAACAGAAAAGCCCACAAACACATGGAAGCTTAATAACATGCTCCTAAATGATCAATGGATCAATGACCAAATAAAAACAGAGATCAAGCAATATATGGAGACAAATGACAACAATAATTCAACACCACAAAATCTGTGGGGCGCAGTGAAAGCCATGCTAAGAGGGAAATATACTGCAATACATGCCTACCACAGGAAAGAAGAACAATCCCAAATGAACAGTCTAAACTCACAATTAATCAAACTAGAAAAGGAAGAACAAATGAGGCCCAAAGCCAGTAGAAACAGGGACATAATAAGGATTAAAGCAGAAATAAATAAAATTGAGAAGAATAAAACAACAGAGAGAATCAATGAAAGCAGGAGCTGGTTCTTTGAGAAAATAAACAAAATAGATAAACCCCTAGCCAAACTTATCAAGAAAAAAAGAGAGTCTACACACATAAACAGAATCAGAAATGAGAAAGGAAAAATCACTATGGACACCACAGAAATTCAAAGACTTATGAGAGAATACTATGAAAAATTATATGGTTACAAACTGGATAACCTAGAAGAAATGGATAACTTTCTAGAAAAATACAACCTTCCAAGGCTGCCCAGGAAGAAACAGAAAATCTGAATAGACCTATTATCAGCAAAGAAATTGAACTGGTAATCAAAAAACTACCTAAGAACAAAACGTCTAAACCAGATGGTTTCACTGCTGAATTTTATCAAATATTTAGTGAAGACCTAATACCCATCCTCATAAAAGTTTTCCAAAAAGCAGTAGAGGAGGGAATACTCCAACACTCATTCTGCGAGACCAACATCATTCTAATACCAAAACCAGACACCACAAAAAAAAGAAAATTACAGACCAATAACCCACATGCAAAAATACTCAACAAAATATTAGCAAACTGAATTCAAAAACACATCAAAAAGATCATCCATCATGATCAAGTGGGATTCATCCCAGGGATGCAATGATGGTACAACATTCGAAAATCCATCAACATCATCCACCACATCGACAAAAAGGACAAAAATCACATGATCATCTCCATAGATGCTGAAAAAGCATTTGAAAAAATTTAACATCCATTCACAATAAAAACTCTCAACAAAATGGGTATAGAGGCAAGTACCTCAACATAATAAAGGCCATATATTATACTTAACAGCGAGAAGCTGAAAGCTTTTCCTTTAAGATCGGGAACAAGACAGGGATGTCCACTCTCCCCACTTTTATTTAACATAGTTCTCGAGGTTCTAGCCACAGCAATCAGACAACACAAAGAAATAAAAGGCATCCAGATTGGCAAGGAATAAGTCAAACTGTCCCTGTTTGCAGATGACATGGTATTGTACATAATAAACCCTAAAGAATCCACTCCAAAACTACTCGATCTAATATCTGAATTCAGCAAGTTGCAGGATACAAAATTAATACACAGAGATCTGTTGCATTCCTATACACCAACGATGAACTAGCAGGAAGAGAAATCAGGGAAACAGTTCCATTCACAATCGCATCAAAAAGAATAAAATACCTAGGAATAAACCTAACCAAGGAAGTGAAAAACCTATACTCTGAAAACTACAGGACACTCTTAAGAGAAATTAAAGAGGACACTATAAATGGAAATTCATCCCATGCTCTTGGCTAGGAAGAATTAATATTGTCAAAATGGCTATCCCGCCTAAAGCAATCTACAAATTCAATGCAATCCCTATCAAAATACCTACAACATTCTTCAGTGAACTAGAGCAAATAGTTCTAAATTCATATGGAACCACAAAAGACCCCGAATAGCCAAAGCAATCATGAGAAGGAAGAATAAAGCAGGGGGAATTACACTCCCTGACTTCAAGCTCTACTACAAAGCCACAGTAATCAAGACAATTTGGTACTGACACAAGAACAGACCCATAGACCAGTGGAACAGAATAGAGAGCCCAGATATAAACCCAAGCATATATGGTTAATTAATATATGATAAAGGAGCCATGGATGTACAATGCGGAAATGACAGCCTCTTCAACAGCTGGTGTTGGCAAAACTGGACAGCTACATGAAGAGAATGAAACTGGACTACTGTCTAACCCCATACACAAAGTAAACTCAAAATGGATCAATGACCTGAATGTAAGTCATGAAACCATAAAACTCTTAGAAAAAAATATAGGCAAAAATCTCTTGGACATAAACATGAGCAACTTCTTCATGAACATATCTCCCTAGGCAAGTATTCAAATGATTTCACTCATCTGTGGAGTATAAGAACAAAGAAAAAACTGAAGGAACAAAACAGCAGCAGACTCATAGAACCCAAGAATGGTCTAACAGTTACCAAAGGGAAAGCGACTGGGGATGATGGGTGGGAAGGGAGGGATAAGGGGGAAAAAGGGGCATTACAATTAGCACACATAATGTAGTGGGGGTGGGACATGGGAAAGGCAGTATTTACAGAGAAGACAAGCAGTGATTCTATAGCATATTACTACGCTGATGGACAGTGACTGTAATGGGGTATGTGGGGGAAACTTGATAATAGGGGGTCTAGTAACCATAATGTTGTTCAAGTAATTGTAAATTAAAGATACCAAAATTAAAAAAAGAAAGAAAATCTCACTTGAGGAATTTTAAAAAAAGAACAAAGAAGCTAACTTGAAGAGTCTACTCCTGGTCTTATCTGGGATGAACTAACCATCAAAATAAAGTATTATGGTATTAGATTACCATCCACTGAATAAATACAGAAATCTGTAAGTCCATATTCCTACACATAAATAATGAAAAAATCATAAGTTTGAATGGAAAAAGAGTGACTTTACAGTGGAAAAGTCTGCCAGAGACTTAATCAAATGATCCAAGTTAACATCATCAATAATGTGATGAGAAATCATGACCCACCTCATGGGATATGAGAAGAACCTAGCACAGTTTTGAGATATTCTTGTCCAAGATGCGTAACTTGACTCTAATCATGAGTAAAATGCAGAACAATGCAAACTGAAGGACATACTAAAAATTAATAGGATTACAGTCTTCGAAAGTATCAGGGTCATGAAAAGTGAAGGAGTAACTGAGGAGCTGTTCCAGGATTAAGTAGACACAACTAATTACAAAGCATGATTCTGAACGGGATCATTTGCTCTAAAGGATTTTATTGGGACAACTAGCAAAACTTGAATTACCTGAGGATAAAATATACCAACATTAATTTCTTGATTTTGATGATTTTACTGAGTTATATAGGAGAATATTGTTTTGAGGAAATATACACTGAAGTATTTGGGGATGATGGAGCATCATGTTAGCAAATTACTCTTAAGTGGTTTAGGAAAAAAGTTTTTTGCACTATAATTACAACTTTTCTGTTATAATTGAGATAGTTCTCTCTCCTCTGTGTGTGTGTGTGTGTGTGTGTGTGTGTGTGTGTGTGTGTATATCTATACATATATATTCATATTCATATATATACATGAATGAAGGGAAACCACGCAGATTAGAAACTCAATTTCTGTATATATCAAAGAAGAGCTGTGAAGAAATCCTTCCTCAATGGAAAGTAGATTTTTTTTAAAGCATCCAGATAATGTGGAACTAGAAACTGCTGCCTCAAAAAGCACAAGTTTTTGCTATTGCTCTTCGTAAGGATGCTGCTCCAGTGCAGCCCTCCCAAGTGGGGATTTAGAAGCCTTTTCTACCCTCCCATTATTCCTCATGCCAAAACAAACAGAGAAGAAAGATGGGAGAAAATCATTAACAAGGTAAGGGGGAAAGGGTCACATATAAAGGATTAACAATCAGAATGACTTTGGAACTCTCAACAGCAATGTTGCAAACCAAAGGACAACAGAAGAGTGTTTTTAAAAATCTCAAGAAAAAAGAGCTCCAACTTAGAATTCTATTTCTAAACTGTCAAGTGTAAGAGCAGAATAAAGATATTTTTAGACACTGTAAGTTTCAATATACTTATTTCCTCTGCCACTTTTCTCAACAAGATATTAGAGAATAGCCTCCACCAAAATGAGAGAATAAACCAAGAAAAAGGAAAAAGAGGTGTTAGGAAACAAGAGATCCCATGCAGAGGAGAGGCAAAGGGGATCTCCAGGAAGGTAACATGGTGAAGGAAGATTCCAAGAGATCCTCTGCTTTAGGTATAGTAAATGTCTAATAAACACTGGATTAGTGTGACTCAACAGATGGACATGCTAAAGTCTGTCATCTAAAAGATCTTTGCAGTCTTAGTATCATTTTTTCACCTAAGGAAGATTAAAAGCCCAGCCAGGTTCTTTTTGGTATGAGGGTACACTGATGGAGTTTCTGTCCTATCTCTTAGATCATATGAGGGCAGTCTTTTCACCTCACAGAAGTCTTCTGCTCTGACCTACTCCTGAGATTTGAAGGAAAGACAGCTGAGTGGTAAGTTTAGAAGCCAGTCAGCCTGCTCCACATGTTGGATATCTAATACTTCATCACATTACAACCTTGCAAGGATCACTGAATGTGGTGAGCTCTTGACAATTCACTTTTGACCTCACCCACTAGCTCTCCCAAAGGAGTCTCAAAACCTTTCAAGTATACAAAAGCATACTGCAGCCCAGAGACTCTGTTCATCTCTTCTTCTGGAAGCCTTCTTTTAATAGTAGTGATACTATAGCTTTCTTAAACAACTGGGTTTGTGCTTGCTAGTCAGCTCTTCCAAACTCAACTAGATACTTCCCTGGAATACATTCACAGGTGATAAAACTATAAAGAAAGCAAAAGAATGATTATTAAAATCAGGAGGGACATGCAGGAGGAAGGGGTATACAGAAGGTTCTTAGGGGGCTAGTGATGTCTGTTCCTTACATAAAGAGTTGCATACCTTTATTATTTAATAAAACAATGTTTTATGCGATCTTTTAAAAATGTGTGATACATTTCACAATTTTAGGTATTTATTGTACAGTTACTCTGTGCCATACATTTGTTGTAAGCTAAGTAGATCAAACCAAACAAAAAAACCACTTTCCCCACCCTCAGCTAATTCTGTAAACTACATTTGCACCAAGTGTTACAGAAAAGAAGAGTGCTATGGCATTTTCTAATAGGAAAGCGAATCTGGTCTGTGGAATGAGGAAATATTTTGTTGACAACATAAAACTAAAGCTGAAACTGCATGAAAAAATTAGTCAAATGAAGATGGAAAGGAAGAGAATTTCAGGAGGAAGGAATGGAAACTTCTTAACAACAAGGTCCATGGTTTATATATTTCTTACTAAATGTAGTATTACGTACATGGTCAACTCTTGTAGAGAAACCGGAACTCATGTATACTATTGGTGGGAAGGTAAAGTGGTGTCACCACTAGGGAAAACAGTATCAAATTAAAGAAAACAGATTAAAAGAAACAACAGTATCAAACTTTTTAAAAGATTAAAAATAGAATGACCATATGATCCAACAATCCCACTTCCGGGAATTTATCCAAAAGAATTGAAAACAGGATCTTGAAGACACAGCTCCTCTCGTGTTCACTGCAGCACTCACAATAGCTAACAGGTGGAAACAACCTAAATGTCCACTGACAGATGAACGGATAAAGAAAATGAGATACATGATGGAATATTTACAGCCTTAAAAATTAGGACATAGTATCATATGCTACAAGAGTGAACCATGAGGACTTTTGCTAAATGTCAGGCCAGACACATACTGCATGATCCTATTTCTATGAGGCATCAAAAAAGGTCAGAGTCCTCAGCAGAAAGTAGAATGGTGATTGCTAGAGGCCAAGAAGAGGGAGAAAGGGGTTGCTTAACCAGTGATAGAGCATTTCAGATGTGCACAGTGAAAAAGTTCTAGAGCTCTGCTGTATAACAATGTACATGTAGTTAACTACACTGTACTATACACTTAAAAATTTGTTAAGAGGGCACATTTCATGATGTGTGGGTTTACCACAAAAGGAAAAAAAAAGAAAGAATGGAGTGCTTTACTCTGGAGGATTAATACATTAATACCACAGAGCAATGTATTGAAAGAAAAGCTCTGAGGCTTCCTGCTAAGGTGAATGCTAATCTTCCCGACATCTGCATTTGGGGCTGGGGTGCCCCCACCTCCCCATCACAGGCCTTTACTGTACTGCTGTTTTCAGACCCACTTCTTACTTCCCTCATCTGCTGTTACCTGTCTGAAATCCCTTGGGGAACAAGTCCCAAAAGGCAGTTCAGCTCCCGCTTCTTTTTTAGTCCTTCAAAAACTTACTGAAATATTTTTTTATTACTCCTTTCTGTGCTTCTATATTGCTATTCCAAGGAGTCTTGGAAATGAGGCCTAACCATATGTGTATACTCAGTTTACCTTCTTGAATCTGAAATCCTCTCTACTTTTTATAATGTACTGCATAATAACCTCCACCCCTGAGGTGGGAACCACAGGTATCTTTTTCTTTGCTTTAACTTTGGAGTGAGCACTATGTCTTACACATAACAGGCCTTCAGCAAGTGTTTTTTTAGTAAATGAACTTTCACCTAACTTTTAATTTCACGCCCTATTTCCTTGTTGAAATGAGTCTTTTCACTTTGCCTATCAGTTATCTGTTACCAAAAACATCAGATATACACTTTCAGAGATTTGTGACTGAAACCTATAAATACTTATTATATTAGCCATGATAATTTATATTTTATTCCTATTCCTATACTTCCAAATTTCCGTTTCCTGTTGTTAAATACCCAGTATTGGTATCTCTTATTTCGTTTGTGCACAAGAGAGCATTCATCCAACCGTAATTCATTAAGCCTCTAAAATATTGGGAACGAAGAGATATGAAGTAAGAACACTGCCCTTGTTTTCAGAGTTCCCAATCTAGTTTGGATAGAAACATTCAAGTATACAATTGTAGACAATGTGATCTTAAGTCCCTATTTCAGGAGGCCAAAGCAAATGGCAATGTAATTATTACTATGTCTTAAGCCAAGAAAAAAAAGATAATTAACAGCAGTGACAGAAGGAAGCTATTGAATCTAGGGAAAGCAAATGGAAGGCTGTAATGCCAAATGGCCTCAAGTTTCATAAATTAAGTTTATTGAAATATCTAACTGGTGAGTTTTTCATTCATAGTGGTTGAGATTATTTTATTACTAATAACAGTAATGGATTAATGACATAATATGAATTGTCTCTAGCTATATATTTCTTTAAACTTTTCTCATTTTTTTAAAACATTTTTCTTTAGTGAGTCTTAATGTTTAATTATATTAGAATTCCATTTCTGAAGGAAAACTTTTAAGATGGTAAGAGCTGAAAGACCTACTTAGAAAGTGCTATGACCACATGGGGGTTTACCTGCCTCTGGAAGTTATCTGTGGGTTAACAAGAGAAATAATGAGAAGGGAAGACATGCATAAAATATCAGGTCACCTAGAACCCATAAAATTTGAGAAGCTGAAAGAGATCCATAGAATCACAGAGAGATGGTGGTAAATAATGTTAGATATGGACAGGGTCAAATCATGGACTCTCAATAATTCAGCCAAACTACCACAACTTGTCAGAGGCTCCCAGAGGAAGGTCCTGAGGAGTTGGCTGGACAAAGCTTAAGGAGACAACAGGGTAGAAGAGATGGTTCTTCTAGCAGCACTGCAAAATACCCGAAGCCTAACTACAGGCAATTAACCAGGACAGAGCAAAGCAATTGGGACAACCCTTTCTTCTTTGATAGCCAGCCCTTATTACCAGCCTTCTTGTTTTCTTAATATTAATTTGTTTTTAACTACTATCACCTGTATAAAAGCACTAGGTGGTGGCAGATAGGAAGAAGAATGGAATACACAGACACACAAAGAATTTTATCCAGAACAGATGGCCTTAGAAACACCCTGATCAAACACAAATAATGGGAAATTCTTTTTTGTTCAACCAGAATTGATTTCTTATTAGTTCAAATGTTTAGTTGTGAAGCTTCTAACAAATTTTTTTTTGACCTTCCCCATGCATTATTGTTTCAATTTTTGTGCAATTTCCCTTTCCTTCTCTTCATAAATAGTAGTCCTGCAAAAAACTAAATAGTATTTTCCCAAAGAGGTCATCAAATGGACAACAGGCACATGTGAAGATGCTCAACATCACTAATCATCAGGGAAATCCAAATCAAACCACAGTGAGCTATCTGCTCACACCTGTTAAGAGTGGCTGTTTTCAAGAAGGGACAAGAGCAACAGGTGCTGATGAGGATGTGATCAAAGGGGAACCCTTACAACATTACTGGTGGGAATGTAAATTGGTCACCTACTAGGGAAAATAGTATGAAGGTTCCTCAAAAACTTAAAAAAATATCTGCCTTATGATCCAGCAATCCCACTTCTGGGTATACACCCAAAGGAAATGAAAACAGGATTTTTAAGAGGTATCTGCACTCCCATGTTTAGTGAAGCATTATTTCAATAGCCAGGAAATGGACACAACCTGTATGTCCAACAACACATGAATACGAAAAAAGACGTGGTACGTATCACAGTGGAATATTGTTCAGCCATGACAAAGTAGGATATCCTGCCATTTGCAACATGGATGGACCCTGAGTACAATATGCTGAGATAACCCAGAAAGAAAAAGACAAGTACCGTATGATATCACTTATATGTAGAATACAAAAAAGTCGAACAGAGAATAAAATGGTGGTTACCTGAGGATGGGGGTTTTAGGGGAATAGACTGATACTTTTCAAGGGCATGCAACAAGTAGTATATAAGCTATAAAGCTTTAATGCACAAGTATAATGAATATAGACAATATTGTACTATAATTAAGTAATGTGATAAATGTTGCTTACCATTGCTTATATTGTACTATAATTAAGTAATGTGATAAATGTTGCTTATATTACAACATATGAATGTATCAAAGTAACACACTGTAAACCTCAAATTTACACAAGGTTGTATATCAAATTTATTCAAGAAAAAGAAAAAGAAAAAAATAGCAGTCATTATTACTACTACTACTAATACTAGCTACTAGCTACAGGGCACTTACTATGTGCCAGGCACTGTGCTTTATGGATATTGTTATTAATGCTTTAGGCAATCTTACAGAGCAGGCAATAATACACCCATTTTATAGATACCAAGGCTCTGATAATTTAAACAATTTGCTCAAGAAACAAATGCCACTGCTGTTTGCTTCAAAGCCTGTGCTTGATCGTCTGTCACACTGATAAACTAGCTTAAAAATATGTGTGCAGTTCACTGAGAACCCCTAGAATAGAAAGGAATAAAGTGTCTTATTGGGGAAGAAAAGACCCAAGGGAGACATAAGAAGGTTAAAGCATATCCATCAGCTATCCTGGGTATCAGGAAGACTGGCAGTTGAAACCTAACAAGGGAAAGGCACACAGATGCTGTCAGTCAACCCCTTGTTCATGGACTGTCTTTCCTTAAATCAAGCTGGTTCAGAGATCCTAGAGCCCAACTTATGTCAACTTTTCAGTATCTGGAGCAATTTAGGATAGAAATGGAAGGTAGGACAAAGGGAACCAATATTTACTGAGCACTATACCAGGTCTCTTCACCCAATTTTCTTACTTGACTGTAACAAACAATGGTAAGACAGGGCTTATTTCCATGTCACTGACTAGGAAAGGCCCAGAGAGACTGAACTTTTCAACACCATACAGCCAGTGAGTGGCAGAACAAGACTTGAAATTCTGCCCAAATTCAAACACTTTCTGCAGATAAGGCTAGTTTGATGAGCATAGAAATGCAAGCCCAGGTACCTAGATTTCCTGATGAGTTATAAATTCAGGGGTCTCTTGTGAGGTCTCTTCTTCCATTCAGTGTTCCTTTCTTGCCCTTGGTCATCCTAGTTCATGCTTATTATTCCAGAAATGGATTTATCAATTTTTTAAACATTTTGAAATGTACTTATTAACATGAGATGCTATCCTATGTACTTAATTACTCTGTTGCCTAACAAATTATATAAACCGTAGGACATCAAATTAATAACTTTATTGTAAGTTTCAGATCTTTATAACATTAAAGGATTCATAAATAGCATAGTAACTGAGTCAAAATGTGCCTGCTTCCCATTCTTTCTTATTAATAGAAGCCCAATACTTTACATGAATCCAGCCCTTTAGTTTGGCGTGAACTTTCATACACATAATGCACAACAACCTTGTAAAGCAGGTAACACATTTCCCAGAGAAGAAACTGAAGCTTACAGACGTTAAATAAATTTTCCAAGGTAACATAAAAGGATGCTGGTATCCTGATTCTAAGTCACTACTTTGTTAACTAAACAGAGCTCCATCTTTGAGTTTATAGCTTCTAAAACACCTAAGATATATCTATATCTACCCTCTACATCACAGGTGACCCATCTCAATACCAAAATGGCAACTAGATATGCCCTGTCTTGCCAGAAGATCCTCCTTCTTGATGTTGGACAGTCATTTCAATCTTATAAACCCTCTCCCTCTTGTGTTGCCATAAAAATGAAAATGCTGTTTACTTGTTTTCAATATTTGGAATCAAGCCATGGTCAAAGCATATTAAGATTTAACTACAGCTACTAAATAGAAAATGAATGTTAGCAACCTTGCTAATATAAAACAAAGGATATATGGGAGGTAGAGAGAAAGAGAAAATCTGAAAAACAGCAAGATTTCGCTTATTTGCTTACTTTAAAAACGAGGGATCTGTCATATTTGCTGAAGTAGGAAAAGGAGCTTTATATCTATTATTTTAAGCTACAATAATGGTCAAAGAAAGATACAGGATGGGGAGAAGAAGGGAGGCAATAGTGTCACTAAGATAAACTGTCATTTATCATTACAGGAAATGAAAATGTCTATACAGAGGAAATCATTAGGATAGAGAAATAGTTAAAAGTGAATGCACTTAGAGAAGAAGCTATGATTTTCACTACAAACCTTTCTGGACTAATAGATCTTTGAACTATTGAAGAAGCTATGATTTTCACTACAAACCTTTCTGGACTAATAGATCTTTGAACTATTGAAGAAGCTATGATTTTCACTACAAACCTTTCTGGACTAATAGATCTTTGAACTATTTGCCTGTTTTGTTTTCACCCCCAAGGGAAAAAAGGGTGGGTGGATATTTAAAAGCAAATAAAATAACATGCTTCTGGTTTTAAAAAATATTATCACTACTAGAAATGGGGAGTTGTTAATTTGAACTTTTCATCAAAATTATACATAAGTCCTCTAACATTTCAAGCTGGGTGCAGCTTCCTAGAACCAGCAATGGCTTCTTGGTTGTAGATGTCTCTCTGAATGCTTTCTTATTAATCAATTTTCAACAGCCCTATAAATACGCATTGTTTTTCATGACTGATGTTATTGCAGATGACAGCTATTTCCTGACTCAAACCTCTTACTGTCAGCACAATTTCGTGCTGGAAATAATTTAAATGTGTTGCAATAAATTGTATAATACCACCTGATTCCTACCACATCTAATATACCCTACTGCAACTCACATACAAAGTTATCATTTCTCTCTTCCTCCTAAAAGTTTTCCAGAAATATACAGAAGGTGTAGGAATTATGGTTAAAATACAGTGCTGGAAAGGAAAGGTCTTGAAATGAAAGTACAAATCAAAGTAAGACGAAAAACAGGATAAAGTACAGAGAAAAATCCAAGACCTCAACAGAAAAAGTGAATTTTTAAGGAACAGAAGTGAAAGAATGAGCACAGGGGATAAAGGAAAACTACCCTTATGGTTTATGAAGGATGAGTCTAGAAATCAATGATGTGTATTTATTAAAACAAAGTCAGCCAAATACACAGGAGTAATTCTGAAGGCAGATTATTTGGGGAAAGATACCTTTCCCTAATGAACTTACTAATATTAAAAAGATACACACTCCAGGGACTCGATATACTATTTTTAAATGAAACAAATGTTGGAGGAAGAAGGACATAAAAAGAGAAAAGAATCAATATATCAAAGACTGGGATAAAATGGCTGCCCTCTTTGCTCTTTTTTTTTTCTTTTTTCAGACCATCGATGAGGAAACTCATCTGGATACTAAAGCATTATTTTGGATCTACTGTACACTGTGAGTTTCAAATAAGCCACCATATTCCATCAACCACTACTATCTATAATTTTCATATATATTTAACAAACATTTAACACGATAGTCTATTCTTGGGTACGCTGGCAGGAAATACATTTGGGATCTCAGATTTACGTTACCATTGAAGTGTTCAGAGGATGAAACAAAATTCAAAAGCTATGGAACACTATGCAAATATAAAAATAATCACACTGGGAATGGTACTGGGCAAAGAACGCAGCACATCTCGAAATTTGTTCAGGGTCACTTTACTTGTAAAACTGAAGGTATCACTGGGTACCCCATAAACAAGAAAAACAAGATATTCTAAATTAAAGAAAAACACAGCATACTGATCCAATATTTGCAATAAAAAAAAATCTTGAGAAATCATATAGATAATGAATTTAAGACATGACAGACAAGTTTGCTGTTTTGAAAAACAGTAAGAAAAAGTATAAAAGAAATTTTATACATATTTTTATTTTTCTGTCCAAATCTGGTTCTTGTGTTTGCCATTTTAGCTGCTATACTTTAATTAAAATGTAAGCAACCTCTTAAAATTTTTCTGGTATAATGCTATAAAAATACACACATAAATAATGTTTTTACATATAAACTGAAATTTTGTATTATGGAAGTCCATTGTTTTCCAAACCCAAGCTTCTCTTTTAAAGACTGGTGTCTGCCATAAACAATTTATTATTAAAAGATACTTCCTTTCCACACTCTAGTAAACTATCAGACCCTTCACATTTTGGTTAAAAATATGCAGCTGATATTGTCAGCAACTAGAAACTGAATTGGTAGCACCAATGACCAAATCTTGACTTTTAACTAATAAAAACCAAAATTACAGTGGCCAGGAAAGTCACTTAAAAAAGAAGGTATTCTACTTTTTGGGTATTTATGAAATACCATTTGTCATAATGCCAAATTATCATTACTTTGTAAATGATATTAATTACTGTATCATTGCTACCATACAAGTGACCTAGAAAGATCTCAAACAACCTAACCTTACAACTCAAGGTACTATTAAAAGAACAAACTCAGCCCAATGTTAGCAGAAGGAAGGAAATAATAAAGGCCAGAGTGGAAATAAACGAAATAGAGACAAAAAAAAAAAAGATCAACAAAACTAAGAGTTGGTTTTTTGAAAAGATAAACAAAATCAACACACTCTTAGCAAGACTAAGAAAAAGAGAGATGACTTGAATAAAATTATAAAGGAAAGAGGAGACATTACAATACCATGGAATCACAAAGGATAACAGACTACATAAACAACTATATGCCAACAAATTAGATAACCTAGAAGAAATGGATAAATGTCCAAAGACATACTCCTTACTAATACTGATTTGTGAAGAAAGAAAATCTGAACAGACCAATAAGAGACTGAATCAGTAATCAACAATCTCCAAACAAATTAAATCTCAGGACCAGATGGCTCAGATGGCTTCAATGCTGAATTCTACTGAACATTTAAAGAAGATGTAATGCCAATCCTTCCCAAACTTTTCCAAAAAACTGATCAGGAAGGAACACTTCTGAACCCATACTACAAGGCTATTATGACCCTGATATAGAAGCCAAAGACACTGCAGGAAAATAAAATTACAAGCCAATATCTCTGATGAACAGAGATGCAAAAATCATCACACACTTTAAGATGTATATATGTATGCCACATCAAGAAGAAAAGTTTTTTCTTTTTAAAAGAATATACTTCTTTGGCCATAAGCAGTAGGCATTTTAAGAGTCTTCAGGAAGATTGAGTAAACTCTCCATTAAGTACAATTCATTAATAGTTAACATTAACTAGCATTTTAGTATCCACAGTATGCTAAAAAAGATATTAATTCAAATTCCCAGAACACTTTTTTAAATTTAAAAAGTGGACTGAATTATGCTTAGCATAGCTTGAATGTTGGGTGTATTTTATTATTTTATGATGCTTTGAAAACTAGTAATTCCTATTTGATATATACAATAACTTACTGGAATGTTTCATTAACCATTTCATTTCCAACCTGCATAGAATAAAGCAGAGTACACTTTACTGGGAAAGCTGAAAAAGGACCACTAACATCAGGGCCACCAGTTTGCTTCAAACATGTTAATGTTGGTGTCTCTCCATAGAATATAAGTCACTAACAGAGCTGTTGTAACATATCTATATTACACCTTCTTCCATTGCTTTCTGGGTCTTTGTTTTCTAATTGTAGTAGTTAACCCAGAAAAAAAGTGTGGTTAAAAAAAATTCTCAAAAGGCATACTATAAAACTTTATCACAAAACACCTTTGTAATTATATATTCAATTATACGTTCACATTAGCTGTGTATTTTTTTATTTGTACCTTACATGATATAACTGATACCACCCCTACTTATGTTTTTTTCATGGAAATTTTACATACATTCTTTCATTTTCTCATCATAAGAAACCTAAGAGGGAAACAAGGAACCTATAACCAAGTCTGTTATTACTGAGGCCTCAACTATATTTCTTATAAAAGATATTATAATGATGCTCTTTGGTATCTTATATTTGTAATTAAAAAATAAAAATAATTATGTAACATTATTATTGGCCATTATAATGTTGCTTCAAACTTTTTTAAATGTTGAAAATATTCCTTCGCTTACCTGCTGCATGTAACAAACTAGCTTCTACTCTGTGGGGAACTCTTGGTGGAATTTTCATAGATGCACGAATCTGGTAAAAACTAAAGCAAAATATACACACATATCATTTCAAAACATATTTTTTAAATAATGTAATGCCCCAATTTCTCTCTAGGTATTAAAATAATAAAATCGGTCTGTTCTTATCAGTTTCCCATAATATTTACTAATGGTAGAAAACAACGTATCAGATCCACAGATCAAATATTAGCACAGCGTTAAGACCCAAAGGGTCTTAAGTAAGAGGAGTCAGTACAGTAAGGCATCTAAGAGTTTGTTTCATTTGGTTTACTCATTTTTTTCATTTAAAAAATAATAAAGGTGAACTATTCTTAAACATAACTTTGAGAAAATATAAGATTTATTATAACGGTTTTAAATAACTAGTTTCATACTATAAATTACAAAGTAAATGTACAGATTTGGTTTAAAGAATTGGGATATTTTTTCAAGGCCAGAGCTATTTGTTTAAGTACTTTTACTTGCATATTTATTTTACAGGATTTCAAAATATTACACATATTTCATACATTTATTTATATATTTAATATGTATAATAATATGTTTCAAAATCTACCAGTCATTAGTAATAAATTTAAACAGAAAAAATTTATGAAGTAAAAATATATTTGTGTTTTAATACCATTTTATTACCTAGCAAGTCTGTGTATGTAGTGGAGGATACATACATCTATACACACACACACAGGATTACTAAAAGCTAAAGCAAGATTATAAATCAGGAATGAATTTAGGTGAACACAGGGGAGTTGAACGTTTAATATTTATTTTTCTTTAGTAATTTCCTAGATAGTAGTTTAAATAATTAAATTTGCAAATAAGATTAAAATACATAAATATATTACTGCTATTATTTCTAGGAAGGCGTGGCCTTGGAGAGAACATATGGTCAGGTCATAAAGCCAGAATTAAAGGAGAGTGAATAAAAGGGTAGTCAATTGAATTTAGAGCCTTTAAAGTCACATTTTGGTCTTAAACAGACATGGCAAAACTCCATAGATAGTTGAGATTAAGATGAGGTCAACTTGAAAACATGAGAAGACCGAGTAAAAACCAAAATGAAATCAGAAGGAGCCCTGGAGACAGAGGAGAACAATTGTCTATGAGCTCTTCAACTTCCTATGCTGGAAATGTTAACTAATGATAAGTAAAATAGAAGAAAACATAGGTAGTAAGCTCCTTGACATAGGTCTTGGTGATAATTTTTTAAATCTGACACCAAAAACAAAAGCAACAAAAGCCAAAATAAACAAGTGGGACTACAACAAACTAAAAAGCTTCTGCACAGCAAAGGAAACCATCAACAAAATGAAAAGGCAACCTACTGAATGGGAGAAAATGTTTGCAAATCATTTATCTAATAAGGAACTAATATCCAAAATATATAAAGAACTCATACAACTCAATCTGATTAAAAAATGGGCATAAGACTGAACAGGCATTTTCTGAAGTTTATATACAGATGGCCAACATGTATATGAAAAGATGCTCTGTATCATTTATCATCAGGGAAATGCAAATCAAAACCATAATGAGAAGATATTCTTACACCTGTTAGAATGGCTATTATGAAAAGGACTAGAAATAACAAGTGTTGGCAAGGATATAGAGAAAAGGGAACCTTTGTGTACTGTTGGTGGGAACGTAAATTGGTACAGCCACTATGAAAACCAGTATGGAGGTTTCTCAAAAAATTAAAAATAAGACTACTCAATGATCTACCAATTCCACTACTGGGTATCTATCTGAAGAAAACAAAAACACTCATTCGAAAAGATACATGCACCCCTATGTTCCCTGCAGCATTATTTACAAAAAGCAAGATATGGAAACAACTCAAGGGTCCATTGACAGATGAATTTATTATAAAGATGTGGCGCACACACGCACGCACACCCACCCACACACACAGGAACATAATTCAGCCACAGAAAAGAATTAAACTTTGTCATTTTTAACATCATGATGGATCTTGAAGGCATTAAGTGAAATCAATCTGACAGAGAAAGACAAATACCACATGATTTCACTTATATGTGGAATATTAACAAACAAAAAAACAAAACAAAAACAAAACACAGACTCCTAAATACTAACTCAAGAGAATAGACTGGCAGTTGCCATAAGAGAGTGGGAGTTGCGGGGGGCAACATGGTATCAACAAGTACAAACTTTCAGTTATAAAATGAAATGTACAGCAAGGAGAACATAGTAAAAAATATACTGTACTGTACTAACTTTGGTGACAGGTGGTAACTAGACTTACTGTGGTGAGTATTTCATAAGTATACAAATGTCAAATCACCATGTCATACACATGAAACTAATATAAAATTGTATGCCAATTACACCTCAACTATTTAAAAGAAAATATTCTTACAAATAAAGAAGCCAAGCTATATATCTAAAAACAATGAACTTCTAATTATTAGATTTTTTAAAGACCAGTAACATAACATATCCTTCAGAAGTCCTCAACGGATGGAGAAACCAGACTGCAGAATAACAGAAAATTAATGAAAGCAATTATATGTGCTATTTTTATGATGGTGACAATGAAATGGAACAATAATTCACTTAATCCTTATTTCCAGTTTCAAACCTCCCATTATTTCTGAACTATCTACATTTGGATATCTCACCTCAAACTCAACACATCAAAATGAACTAATCTTGAGCCCCACACCAGTTATCCCATTCAACTTCATTATTTATTTCAGTATTACCAATACTGTCCAAGTCACTGTGATTTAAAATTTCAGTATTACCTTTTAAATTTCTTACTATCAAAAACTCCAAATTTATAAAAAGTAGAATGAACCCACATGCCAACTATGCTCATTTTTAACAATTAAAAAGATATTTGCCATATTTGATTTATCTGTGCTTTTTCTTTGAGCTATTTTAAAGTAATCCCAGATACCATATGAATTCACACCTCTACATATGTATTTTTTCTTAATGCTTTTTCTCTCAGCATCATTCTCTATCTGGAATCAGTTATTAAATCCTACTACTTATCCCCCAATGTACAAAAAATGTTAAAGACTGGATTTTCAAAGCATCCCCAATTTGCCCATGCTTGTATCCACCTCTTGCCTGGTGCCTCCCATTAAGAAGTAGAGTGTAGTTCCACACCCCTTAAACACAAGCTGGCCCTACGACTTGTGCTGGGCAATATGATATGACAGAGTTAACAGTGTGCTAGGCTAGTTCCAAGGCTAGGTCTTAAAAGGTCTTCTTGCATAATTTCTCTCTCTTTAGACCCTACCTCCTCCATGAAAATAAGCTAAAGGATGAGAGATCATAAAACAGAGCTGAATCCACCCAGGTGAGGCCATTCTGAGTCAGCTAACACCCTGCCAACCTGCCAGCCGACTGTGAATTCATAAGTGAGCCCAGTAAAGATTAGCCAAGCCTGCCCAGATCAGCAGAACCATTCAACTGGTCCACAGACTGTGAGCAAAAATAAATGTTTGCTGTGATGCCACCAAGACTTTAGGTTTGCTGTTAGCTGCATTACCGTGGCATTAAATAACTAATACACAAATGGGTGCCTTAGAAGCGGTAGGCACTATAACAAAACTTAGAATCTGTGGCACTGACTTTGGGATCAAAATAACAGTTATGAAGGCAAGAAAAATAATGAAAAAATTGTGAGGGACTTAAAAAAATGGTAACCCTTGTTATATAGCAATGAAATTCTTCATAAATATGCTGTCAGTAACTTAGAAGAAGGTCGAAAATATATTTAAGAAATTTTGTGACTTGAGCAAGCTATTTTCCAGGCAGAATGCTGAAACGGTCGCTCCTAGGTAAGCATAATCAGTTTTGCGAGAAAGACATGGGCTAAAGAAAGAACGAGACATTTTACAAGCAGAATCTACAGGGAATATAGAGGAACCAGGACTTGCTGGGTTGGAAAATAAAACTGTTTATCATGTCCAGTCTTCCTGAAGATTTTCAAAATAAAATGCCACCATGGACAAAGATAAAATCAAGGGTTTAGCTATAAATCCCTTAAGATGTCTAAAGAATTTAAGGCAGTGTCTAAGTAGACATTCTTAGTTTGACAAAATAGATTTTAGGAAGTTTAAGGGCATGATCACACAGAATTCTGATCACCAAATAGTCATTACATGTGGAGCGTAGTCACGTCTCAAAAACAGTGGGGGTGTGGGGTTCAGAACATGGATTGGACTCTATCAGACATACAGAAACCCCCTAAAGTTTTTAAGAAAGTTTTACTGGCCAAAGAGCCACCAGCCTAGATTCCTGGTCTGGCTTTGTAACTTGCTCAGTCAACAAAATGAAGTGGAAGTAACAAGTGTGCCAATTCCGGCCTGGCATAAGAACGCCTACCTTTGCTATTAAGAACAAGCTCAGGCTGTCCTGCTGAGGGATGAGAGAGCATGTGGAGCAGAGCAGAGCACAGCTGTTTTTATTTTTCCAATAACATGGCAAAACCAGGCTAAACCAAAAAACAAAAATCACCACCAGGAGAAAATCTCATCCTACTCCTGTTAGTCATAGCCTCACCACTACCACTTAGTAGAGACCTTCACGTTTATATCTTGAGCTACTGAAAGCCCCTCTAGCTGTTCCCTATGCTTCCATTTCTTCTACATAAATATCAATCCAATATGTATAACCTCAATCTTCACCAGGAAGTAAGTTCTCACTGTAATAATAGTGATCATCTCATCCTTCAATGGCTACCCAAATCTCTAGTGTCAACTCTTCTCCAGGCATTGAGAGCCTTTCACAAACATAACCTTTTTTCTTTACTATTTTTCTTTTGCAGTTCTAGAAAATATCCAATCTCCTAAATATCCTTTAGGTAGGTTCATTCCTATTTCCAGCTTGAACCATTCTGCTTTCTCCTACTACAAGGGTCTTTTACTTCATCCTTTGCCTATCCAAGTCTTATCCATACTTTGACCCTATCCCTCCATAATACCTTTCTCAACATATTAACCCAGAAAGAGGTCTTTCTGTTCGGCTTTCTACAGCACTTCCTATATACACTTAGTGAAAATTCATCACTTTATGTTCTGACTTAGCTGTTTTGTGTATTTACTTTATCTTCCCCATATACTGTAAGCTTTTAAAGAGAAGTGAGATCTTATACATTGTCATTAAAATCCTCTCAATTCTCAGTACAAACTCATAAACATGTTAAATAAATTGAGTATTACTTTTAAATCCATGTGAATACTTCTCAAATATGTATTTAAAACTAAAATTTCTGAGAAAATAATTACTTGGATGTAGTTCATTGTTTTCTTTATATATGCTGGAACAAAAGTACGTAATTAAGTTTGACAACAGTATATCTTATAAAAAATATAATTTTCACATTAAAATACACACCCTCTCTGAAATAAATCCACATTGTAGAACTTGTTTAGCTCCACCGAGAATTCTACCATTGCTTGAACTTCAGTCATTTTTATTTTATAACCAGAAGACAAATGTGATAGCAGCACCTTGATTGAAGGGGGGAAAAATTATGAGAAGCAGAACACAAAACACCAACTTACCAAAACACTAATATTTAAACATATTTCAGAGTATGATTTATAGGCAGAAAATAAAAATGAAACAAATTAGTTCAATGTATTTAACTTAGTCTATTCCAACTAAAGAGCACCAAATCTATATTTACTAATAATATACTTACTGAATAAATAGCACTATTCTATAATTTCTATAATTTATATCCTGTTAGAATGCTTTTTCTAAGATTTGTTACCATTCATGACATTTATATGACAATAATATAGCACATTGCTAAAAGAAACTCTTGACTTTATCTCCCTCCTCATAAATAAAATAGTAACTTTTTAAGAAGAAATTAAGCTATCTATTCTCTTATAGTTCTACAATGTGCATGAAGGTAACTCCACAGTGAAAAAGAGAATTAACTGTCTTTAGTCCCCATTTACATTCATAAAGATTTTTCTCTTAGGTTAAGTTCTTAAACGACTATTTGTTTTTAAATTAAAAAAAAATTCCCCTCATTACAAAAGCCTTAAGTATCCATTTTCAAAGGGGTACATATGTGTGTGTGTGTGTGTGTGTATAAAAAAACCCAGACAAGTAAAAAGGAAAACATTCACAATTCTATCCATTGAAATACATACTTTGGTACACAGACTTCCTATGTGTGTACATTTGTACAATTTCTATAAAAATGGGAGCAAAACACATGTACACTTTATTACATGCTATTTCACTGAATTTTTTGATGAACATCTATGTCAAAAAATGTAGGTTTACAACATTTTCAATTGTTAACTATTACACTACAAATGTTAGAATTTAAAAAATTTCGTATTGCACATTTTCACTACTTCAGAAAAGCACTGTAACAATCATCCTTATCAATTATACATGCTTTAAAATGCAATTTGGAGTAAGAAAGTGTTGAAAGACAATTCTCCAGAGTCTCGTGTTTCTGCCAGTATTGCACACAGAAACACTGACTGTCCTTCTTCTGGACTATTTTTCAAGGATGTGTTTTTAGCAAACAGTCTTAAAGTTAGAGATGGTGTCTCCTACAGGAACAAAGGGCAGATTTATTTACTGTATCATTAAAAAGATGAAGTCTGCCCCTGTGGCCTAAGGCAGGTAGGCTTACTGTCCCCAGTAGGGTCCCCCAGCTCAGGGCTCCTCTCCTGTGATGCAAGCGCAGATGCAGGTGTTGCCTGGTGCTCTGGCTACTGCTCCTGCTGGGAGCATAAATTATCCTTCTGCTTGGTCCAGGAGCCTCATGTCTTCTGCCCATGTCCATTGCACTGTGGCAGGCTAACTTGTTAGCTTGCAAGTGAGATTAAAATCTCAGACATTTAACAGTTTTTGAAATGATTCTTCATAGAAATTTGGCAAATACTCTGATCTATTATGAGTTAAATGCAAAAGAAATGACATGTTCTTACCTCTGCTGATTAAAACTTCATCTTAACATCATTAAATAACCAATCTTGTACTTCCAGTTACTGATTCTTGTCAAAAATATATTGTCGCCCCTAAGAGAAAGGAAAAATAACATCTCAAACAAAACAGTAGACATAAAAAACTCCATTTTTGAGAACCCTATGCTTCATTAGTTACTTACTAACACCATTTTATCTAGGTGAACTGTATGTGCTCCATAAGGCTGAGGAATAAGTTTTAGAGATCTGTTTTCATTTAGTTTCATGATATCAGTATAAACTATCATGTTTTTGTTAAGGATTCACTTGTTTATGCTACAAAAGACAACAATAGAAGAGTATTTTCTCAGTCCAGTGGTTCAGAAACAATCTTGATGAAAACACAAAACATTATGAGCTCACTAATTTTTAAGGTGTCAAACTCACTATTTTTAAATAACTCCTGGGTAAAGTGATTTCTGAAATTTTACACACACACATATACACACACACACACACATTATCAGCTATTTAAAGTATTTGGACAAAAAAGGATACCTGGATATGTTAGTGATGGATTTTTTTAACTCTCCAAATACTTATTGCTAAATTTTTTTAAAAACCTTTTGCCCCTGGTATAAAAATGTTAAATAAAGACCATGTTTATGCTTATTCATACATCTTTTCCTTCTCTTCATCATAAAGCTATAGACCAACTTCAATAACTGCTATTTTTTTGATTGATTTTTAACTGCTATTTTTTTATTGATTTATAATTGACATACAGTATTCTATTAGTTTCAAGTACATAACATAGTGATTCGGTATTTTTATATATTATGAAATGATCACCAAGATATGTCTGGTTAGCACCCGTCACTATACAAAGTTATTACAATATTATTGACCAAATATATTCCTGCATCAAAGCCTCTGCTTTTATTCCCTGGAACACTCTTCCCTTCCAAATATCCAAATGACTTGCTCTTTCACCTCCTTCTAGTCTTGTCTCAAAAGTTAAATTCTCAAATAGGCCTTTCCTGGCCACACTACTTAAAATAGTAACTCTCCTGACGTACCCTATCTCTTTCCTCCTTTATTTTTTTCCTCAGCACTTATCTCCATCTAACAAACTAAAGATTTTCCTTATTAGTCTTTATTATTTCTCCCCACTAAAATATAAGATTCATGAAGGCAGGAAATTCTGACCACTCTGTTCACAACTATATCCCCACTGCCTGACACATGGCAGCCTCTTGCTCAAATATTTAAGGAATGCTTAGTAAATTAAAATTAAGTATTCCATAAATATTAAATATTATTATTTTTCTATTTAAACCCAACCTAATTGAATAAAGGAATTATTACATTGATATATTGAAAATAGAAAGGTATGAAAAAACTTTTATGATAAAATTCCTTTACCAGTGCAAGGTTTAAGTAAAGTTTCCTATCAACTTCTTTCATTCTTCCTCTTGTATCCTGCTGTGCTTTTTGTTCTATTGTTGCTAATTTTCCTCAAATCCATGCCTTTTTATTAATTATTCCCTAACAGAAACATACATATACAGGTATATACAGGGTGCCGATAAATCTGTTTTTCATTCCATGTCCCCACTCACCCCCCAAAAAAACTGAAAAAATTATTTTTATGTTTATGCATTGATAGAAGAAAAATTATTCAAAGGAGAAGGGACTAAAGGAAGGAGAGCTGGCAAAAGAGTTGGAAAAAAAATTCAGAGGATTCTCAAAGTTAAGGGGGAATCTGTCTGACCTTGTTCTCATAAACTGCCCTTTTCCCATCATAGGGAAGCCAGTCTTGGCTGCCCCACTGCTGTGATGGGAAACTGCAAGAGTTTTTTTTCTAAAGGTGCAATCTCCTAAATTTTAGATGTTGTCAACTAGTTAAAAAACAAACAAAGCCTGTGTAGTTCAACCCCAACTAATCTACAGGGCAAATTCATTCAGAGTTTGCAGTCTCTGACTTACACAAATTCTTATGCCACTCAGTTCATCAAGCAAAGGATCTTTCATCCAACAGAAAAGATGGCCTGTTCTCTCTCAAGAATGAAAGAAGAAAGGCTTCTTTCCTTTGACCCAGATAGATGATGCCTAGAAGTCACTTTATCGCCAAGAAGTTTGTCCCACCAGCAGCTGTGAGTTTCATGACCCCCCTGTAGTCTGCTGGCTGGCTCAGAATCTGTCACTTTATCTGAACCTGGAATCAGGAACCCGGTGACTTACCTGAGACTGAATTGTTCATCCTGTTCTCCTGACCCTGCAAAGCAGCCTCAACAGAATAATGTGAGAGGGCTATTAAAGCAGAGCTCCTTCCTAGGTCACTTCCTAGGTACCTAAAAGAACTGAGCTGAGCAAACTACAAACCCCAATCCAAAGGAGCCAGATGGGAACCGGAAACAGGAACTGACTCTGGTCAAGCTAAAGGAGAAACTTGGACTGAAAGGCTCTTAGATATGAGAAGGGATTGCTCCACCAATCAAATCTGACAGGGAGAACAATGTGACAATTACATTGTAATACTTCAGGAAAAGCCAGCTTACTCCCAAAGAAACAAAGTTTCCTATTAATCTGAAAGACATTCTTGGCCTTCAAAAGCTGCTGTGTACAACAGTGGCCACTAGCCACATATGGCTATTAAATAAATAATTGAAATGTGACTAACATGGCTGAGGAATTGGATTTTTTTTTAATTATTTTAAATTTAAATCCAAACACTGAAGCACCATAAAATATTTTCCCATCAAACATAATTTGTTTTGATAGGGCTATATCTTACTTTTAACTGTTAAAAATATAATATACTAATTGAGAGTGTGTGAAGTTCTGGATTTCAAAGACAATACCAAAAAAGAATAAATGTCTCTGTTTTTTATACTGATAATATCTTGAAATAATATTTTGGATCTGTTGCATTAAAAATATATAAAAATTCATTTTACCAGTACATTTTTACTTTTTAAAATGTAGCTAATAGAAAATTTTAACTTACACTATCTCACAGGCATCTGTTGGACATCTGAGCCTAGGAATACTAAGCCACCTCTTTAAAGGCCAGAGTGTAACTGCCCCAGAAGCAGCACTAGGTACAACATCACACACAGCTTCTAAGACTACAGGGACGCTCACTCCCATCAGACAAGCTGAGAGGACCTCACTTTCCAAGGGAGTCCAGGCACAGGCATCTGGAGAATGTGTGGGATGTTCCTACACCACACACACTAATCCTAAAACAATAGCTAACCACTCTGAACTGAGTCTGAATTCAAGAGTGTTTGAGAGACCTGAAGAGGATGCAGAAACACCTGAAACTAAGAGATACAGCTGTTTCCTCAAGATGGGCTGGAGACCACAGGGAATGATTAGATCCTTTCACAGAAAACTGAACAGCCTCGACTCTTGAATACTCAGAGAATAACCTTTCTCCTGAGGCAGAGAGTAAAGGAATTCAACAAATTGGAGATTCCAGACACTCCCTTGTCAATCTAAAGGGAACACGTCTATCAATAACCAAGCCAACATCTCCAGCTTCTGAATTCCTTTTCCAAGTTAGCAGACATGGGACAAGTAGGCTCAGAGCCCGTAATACTCAGTCTGAATAATGATGCCTAATTGTATGCACAAGTTAAGTACTAAAGACACTTTCAGAGCAAGACAAAAATTACCTATCGGCCAATTTACCCTTAAAAATCCCTTAGAAAGGCTCCATGTTGGCAATCAATATATCATTTCCCGATGAGTAAAACACATTCACTTTTCAGCTTTAGGAGAAAATTTACTATTTCTTCAGCTGAACACTGAATAATAATAAACTTGCATTTAGGGACCATAATACATAAAAAATATACACATCTTTAAATGTTCTTATTTCATGTAGTGAGAAGCTACATTATGACAGATACATAAGAACTGATACCAAATGAAGGAACATCAAATTCAAGCCCAACTGGATGAGGGCTCACACTATGACAGATATGTGGAAACTGACCAATATGGGGCTGGCATAGGGAAAAGCATCTCACATTTACAGTTAAATCCACGTATGTTAAATAGGAATATGATCGAAACACGGGAGGTTAACTCACACAATTTAATACTAGCTATTCAATTTCAGGTCCATTTTTTGCGGCCTTCACCCAATAAATAAAAAGGAAGCTCAAAATAGGGGCACTCCTTAGAAGTCTTTAGAACGCTGTTCTCATAACTCCGTGAATAAAATATTCTTGTAACAGCCAAGTTCCACAGCAAACGGAGGAGACTAGGAAAGTGGGTTTCTTGGGAAAGCTGTACTCAGCTGCCACCTTTTCTAAGTCCCATTCATCTAGGGCATGTTCTTATTTCTTGATTTACATTCAGATCCCATTTTGACTGGCTGAGGCTCTGACATCTACCGGGCTTTGTAAACTCCCTCTTTTGGGGCTAAACATGCTAAATCACGAGGTTATATCGCTCTAAAATGGCCAAACCACCTGTCACTTGCCTGACTCTGAAGATCATCACCAGTTGGATGGCTTTTAACCTTCTTTTTCCCTTCACAATTATTCACTTTGTGATATGCATCACACACTTTCATGATTAACATCTCTCGTTTTAGAAAGTGACTTACAGTGAAGATGAGCTTATCAGAATCACTACAGCAGAGGAAACAAGTTTGCTTCACTGTATATGAATACTAACCAATCTAAGCTAGTGCACAGTTCACCAGCATTCTACTAGTCTCTTAACAGAAGTCTGAAATTAAATAAAACTTTAGATTTAAATTCCAGTTTAATCTGGGATTTAAGCATTCAATTATAGCCTTACTACATAGTCTAATGAAAGAAATACCAATTTCATATTTATATAGCAATTTTTGCCTGTGGTGGCCCTAAGTATATTTAAGTTATTAAGGTTTACATCCTACTGAAAGATTACTTGGTGGCCATCTTTTTTACTCATACATTACAGGCAGAGACACCAAGGGAACAGAGCTTGAGTGGCTTCTATAAACTATGACATGAGCCATCATAAGAGTTTAGTTCTTCTTCTAGTCCTGTGCCTCCTGTCCACGATGAATTCTTATTTTAATTTTTAGGAGCACAGAATCAACTCACTAAAAATACCAACAAGAATTTGTAGATTTACTTTTTAATGAATAGTTACCTAAAAATAAAGACTTACCCTTGAAAGGTGGGAAAGCTTCCTTCAGAAGAAGAAGTTACCTCTATTTGAACTGGAAAAATCATTTTTAAAAAAATCTTAAATACTGAGGAGTTCACCAGCATCTATCATACACAAAAACTGCTGGTTCTTCAAAAGAGTTATAGGTTAATGACACTAGATTCTAAAATGCATCTCCTCCTACTTTTACCTCTAATGATACTTTGAATAAGAAACTATACTTTGCTGTCTCGGTGTTTCCCTTCTGCACAACAGAAACAGAAAAATTTAATTCCTACCTGACGAGGTAAGGAAGAATTTACTGTTTGTGGACTGCTTTGAGATTCCAGAATGAAACACATAATCCAGTTGATCTTCAACCCTAGAATAAAGGCAAACTTCACTGAAAGTAACTGCTTAAGTGGATGCCTTCAAAGTAAGAAACCATACTATTATTTATAGACAGAAGTTTTATGGAAGCCAAATCTTGATCACAATGAAACAGGGGCAAAAACTCCAAAACTGTTTAGAAAGTTCTCTTGCTGCAAAAATTAATACTTCTGCCTTCACCTATTTCTCATTCACTAAGCATATTAATTCTACTCTTAAAGTAGTAGAAATTGTATGCATTATTAAAGAGAACGGCGACACTCACGAAAAATGCAATCAACTGCAGTAGTAAATGTATAAAACATCAATAATTTTATAAAGCAGAATTTGTTAAATTTCATTTACAGCTAGTTCTTGAACTACAATTACTGGAGAACAATAAAATTTCCAAACTTTAACCTTACGTTTGTAGATCAGCCTCTGACAACTCTTAACACTTTATCCTTTCATCAAGTCTGTATTCAAGTTGCTTATCCTGACATGTCAGATAAACATAATTCTTAAAAATTAAAGCTTCATTAAGTGTAACGGGTTCATTGCTACTGTCACTCTTCTGATATTTTCATTCAGGGAAGAAAGAAGACGAAGAGACTGTATTAAACTGGAAGCTGAACTAAGAAAATTGGGTGGATACTAGCTTACGTAGAAAGCATAATAGAGTGGAACTCCAGAGATGTCATAAAAAGTAAAACAAACGTAATAAAGTTAAGAGGCTTGATCTGTGCAAACAGGAAAAAACAGTTTTAGAGAGGGGGAAAAAAAATTAGATACTACAGATGGGATCAGGATGGAAAAGGAGAGCAGCACGGGAGCCAGAAGACGGAGAGCGATGGATGGAACAGGTACCGAGAGCGAGTCGAGGATTAGGGGAGGGAGGGCCTCCGGAGGTTGGTGGGGAATGGAGCAAACTCCAGCCAAAGCAAAACACACGGAGAAACTAACAAAAGAGAACGAAGATCTGGTACCAAAAACGAGAAGGCATGTAAGCCAAGGAAGACACTGGAGAGGCTCCAGCTTGAGAAGCCTGGTGGGCGAGGGAAAAGCGTCGGAACAGCCAGAACGAGGCGCTCGCTGAGGGAAAGAATCGAGAGAGCCAAGGACACCGGCCTCAGACCGAGGGGCGGCCGGGGCGGGAAAGGCACGCGGGAAGGCGAGGGGGCTTCGCAGGCAAGGCGGGGCACGGGGCCGGGAGCGGAGGGCTGAGGGAGGCGAAGTCCGGGAGCCGAAGGAGAGGTTCGGGCAGAGCCGGCCAAGCAACGACCGCAAGCGCAGGGGCGGCTCCTCGCCACCCCAAGGCACTCGGCACGGCCGTCCCCGCCGACCTTCAACGGGCCCGGCGCCGGGCTCCGGGCCGGGGCGGCCGCCGACGAGGAGGAGGCCGCTTCCTGCCGGGCCCTTGGGAAAGCAGGGCGGACGGAGCCGGGGAGGCGGCCGGGGCCGCTGCGGGGTACCTCTCGCCGGGCTCGGCCTCCTCCCCTGCCGGTCGGACGGAGGAGCGCGTAGTCCTGCTGGAAGACGGCCCTATCCAGGGCAGCACCATCCCGTCTCGAGCCCCCTCACTTCGCCATCGCAGCCACCGCAGCCACCGCAGCGGAGGAGCCAGTTCGTCACCGCCGCTCGGCGCCGGGCCCAGCGCGGCTGGCGAGCATGCGCAGTCACCCCAGTCCCGAGGGAGCCCGGGCCGGCCGGCGTACCTGCGAGCAACAGGTCCCAGCTGCGCGGCCCCGCCCCCGACCGCCCTCCCCTCCCCCTCATGCCCCGCCCCCAATGATGTGTCACGCCCCCTGTAGACCCCCTCCCCCCACGCCCCGCCCCTCCTCTCCCGCAAGCCTCTCCCAGCGCCTGCTGAGATTTCCAGATTTGTCAGCTTTCTGCGGCTCCCGATCCCAGTTCCCGCGAGAACGAGAGGCTTGCGTCAATAGGAAGCGCGAGCCCCAGTGGGAGGGCCGGGCTGCGGTCTGGGGGAGCGTGCTGGGGCGGTGTGGTAGGGAAGTGTGATGGCTGGGAAGCGGGAGTGCGGGGACTTTACTGTCTTTTTCACTCTGTTCTCTCTTTCTCACCTCTGCCCGCACCCCGGGTAAAGGGCCCATCCCCTGCGCTGCTTTGCGCAGAGGGAAAGTAAGCTGCGGGAGCTCCACGCCGGCGCGGGGCCGCTGCCCCTGGATCTCGGTTGTGGCATTTGTAGAGCCACGCGGGTGCTGTTCTGGTTACTGCTCGGTTACCGATGCGCAAAAGAGCGGGAGGGGGGCGATGAAGGGCAGTCTTTAGCGCTTAAATTCCGTTAACAGAAGCCTATGATTTAGATAGCCCTTGAGGGGTAATCTTTCAGTGATTTACTTGTTTCATCCCAGCTTCTGAATCTAACCCGGCAGAACTTTTTGCGGTGCATGAAGCTCAGTATGTTACTAAAGCAAAGTTAATAAGAAGGAATCTGTGGCGGTGGCATGTGTGTTAAAAGTGAATTAGGAGGAAGGCCAGAGGTGATGGTTGTCCAACGATATGAGTGTACTTGATGGCACTGAACTGTGCTTCTTAAAATGGTATGTTTTATGTTTTTTACCATAATAAAAATGAATTTGAAAGGAAGAAACCTTGTGCACTGAGTTGAGGGAAATTTGTGACTGCTGCTGCCCAGCATCAGGAGAATATTGTACCAACTATTGCTCACCGAAGAAAATATCAAAATTCCAAGTACTGTTTTTACTAGTTAAGTATCACTTTTGCATCATCAAAGCTGAGTAGTCCCTAAGTCACCATGGTAAGTGAGGAATCATCTGTAATAGTGATGCCTTGTAGCCTAGGCCATTTGGAGGGCAGTTTTTGAATATAATCTCTGGTTTTCTTAATATATATTTTTAACATGTTGTAAGCGCCCCTGTATCCTATGATAACCAATCTATTAGCATTTGCACAAATGGCTTGCTTTCCTCGTCATTGGAAAAATGAGATTGTTGCCCTCTCTCCCTCTTTTTAAATAGCCAAATACCATTTTACTCTCCTTTTTTTGTAAGGGCCTTTATAGTTTGTTTTGTGATTTGAATTGTAGGCTAAAAGTGAAAGCCTTTTTCTATTTTTTACTTCTGTCTCTCAGGGAAATATACTAGATATCCAATTATTTGCATTTGCACATCTATGCCTTTCCTAAAATACATCTTGTGTCAAGAGTCCTTCCCTGTTGTGTCTTCCTTTTATGCAAATCACATTTTAAAATCATCTGGGTGATCTTGGAGGATACAGACATGAATAAAACAACTTGGGTGGAGTGTGTGCATAATTACCTTGTGATGTGTGGAGGGCAGAGATGCAGTCATAGGGAACTACTGGAGCTCAAATGAGCATTGATGCAATTTAGCTTGGGAGAGGTCCTAAGTCGGGAAACACTTAAGGAGAAAATGATTCCAGAGAGTTAATGAAGTGGCATGTGTGTGTGTGTGTTGGGGGTGGAGGGAGCAATAAAAGGGGGGAGGGATCACTTGAACAAAACTATGAAAGGAGAAACATCTTTGCACAGAAATAAAACTAAGAGCAATTTGATTTGGGCATGTGAGGCTACAGAAATTGGCAAAGGTCAGATCATGGAAAGCCTTTGAAGATTTTTTAAGGGCCTATTCAACTGGTATTTTTGATTATTACCTATTCAGTGTGTGCCAAGTACTGTACTAGTTGCTAGGATTCGGTGAGGATTAAGAGTCAGTCCTTTCGGAGAGTTTACAATTTAGTAGGGGGAGACAAGCACTTCAAATGCTAATAGGTTGTGCTAAAGAGTTAAAGTTGGGGTAGGTACTAAATTGTATGGAAGCCCAGAAGAGGAGCACTTGGCTTACCTAGAGATTTAGACAAGACTTCCTGGAAATTATTCATTAGTAGAAGAAGAACATAAAATATTCTGAAAATTAGAAAAGTTACATCTCCTGATATACAGACTATTAGAGTGCAGAATGCATTAATGTAATTGTCAGATTATCTGGCTTTGAGTTCTAGATTCTGCAGCATACTATATAGTTTTGAGTCTTCTCTAGATCTCAGTTTTCTCTAATACGAGTCATTTATGTAGTGTTTAAAGTCCTTTAAAAATTTCATGATTCTAAATTCAATTCCTGCTTATCTCCCTAGGTTTTGAGTCAGTCTTTATGCTGCTAATTAACATTTCATGTCCATTTAATGTACATTAAGCTGTCTTATCTTACATGTGTCATTTTCTATCCAAGTCATGAATGCTCAAAGTGTACAAGGTTTGGGATCCTTTCTATCCAGTATTTGGTTTGTGTAATTTAGCATAGAATGTTTTTGAATCTTCACTACACCCTTCTAACTGCAGTATTCTCTAACTGAAGATCAGGTTTTCTCTCCCCTACACAGTTGCACAATATTGGGTCAGCTAACTATTGAGACACTAGAAGAAATGAATATTGTAAATTTGGAAACAGCCTCGTGGAAAGATGTATTTGTCTATTACTAGACATTAATTCACTAAGCAAATAAGCTTGCATTTTTTTCATGGCATTTATAATTTTCAAAATATTCCTATTGCTTTAAGTAGGTCACAGTAAACTTTAAATTTTTAAATAAAAAATGAGACATAATACAAAAAAAAGATACAGTAAAATTATTCCACTTTTTCCAGAAATGTGATTTCTTTTTGGCATTTTATACAGAGAATTATGAATTTCCTTTGAAAAAAATTTTGGGTAAGAATTGGAGTATTTGCTAATAAATAGAATATTATAATATTAATAAAATACTAATGCCCCTTCTGGAACAGTGACTCTTGTTTCCATGCAAAGTATAGGTTTAATCATTTGCACGTATTTGGGGAATGCTCACAGTACTCAGGGGTACTTTTTTTTTTTTTGCTTTAAATCTTTATTTCCATAGAAATAAAGTGACACAGATACAATTAAAGACCTTGTGTAACCTTCCCTGATTCATTTCTCTCCCTCCCTAGAATTCACTGTCAGGGGTACTTTTTTTTTTAAGTTATATAATCTTAATAACAAATGGGGGATGGAGCAAAACAAAGTTTCATTATAGGACTTCCGTCATGGGTTAGTTAACAGCTACAAACCAGAAGGGCAAGTGTATTACTTCATAATGTTGTAACATTATTTTATGACTTAATAGCCATGGCCTTTCTGGAGGAACCATGATATAAAACTCAAATACCAAGGTTTTCTCCCTTGTAATGTAGCAAACCTCAAAAAGTTTCATTTTTTTTCTTAAACTGATAATATTGGTTCCTTCTGAGAGGAAAAATTGAAGGCTGGGACCCTTGGTAAGGGGATGGAAAGATCTTTTTATTGTATATTCTGAGTTTGAACCTAGCGAATGTATTAAAGGAAAAAAATGTGTATCTATGTGAAATGAATAGTTTTAAAAATGCATACACCATAATCTTTAATAATGATATTTGGAAAAAAAAAACTCAACCCTAGCTTTAATATGATTAAAGTGCAAACAACCTTTTGTTATTTGGTGTGAAAGAACAGTTAAGCAGTGACTTCTTAGTTGCAACTCAGATTATCTGGATTTCCCAAAGTCTGCTTGGATCATTCAGAGAAAATCAATCAGACAGAACACATTCCTCCTACCACCATCCCAGTGAATCATTTCTGTGAAGTATAATTATATAGTATACACTGATAATAATAAAATAATTTGAATTATTCTCATATATGCTTGAAACATTGTTTTTTTTTTTTAATGACAGCAAATGTATTAGGGCAACAATCTCACTCTTCCAATGACTCAGACCTTCTTGAGTCCCAATCTTTAAGCCAACTCCAGTCACAGAGCTTCTGTTTCCTGTCAGACCTCCTCACTTAGATATCCTGCTGACTCGTATTACTCAACATAATCCCATACTAGAATCCTGCTGTCCTTTCCTCATCACACGCAGCTCCATCTCCCTCCCAACCTTCTAGTCTCTGTGAATGATCCTCCTTCCCTCACATTTACCTCAGCCCAGAAACTCACAGCCATATTAACTTCATGAATTGAGCACATAATCAAAAATTCAAAATATCCTTCTAAAAGCTGTGATCTTATACTTTACATAACTTTCTTTTCTAGCTTCCTGATCTCTAAGATGAGTATCATAGTAAGAAGCTGCTTCATGAAGATGCTGTTGATTATTAGCAAAAAAAGTACACATTTCTGATTATCCTTGTCACTGACAGGGGAAATGAAAGGTAATGGTAGATTAATAGCTCAATTAAACTTATAAGAGACATCCATAATTAGTGCTAAGTTCCTCTTAAAAACCAAGACATACAACTCTTAACACATGTCAATTTGAAAACCTCCAAAGAGAATGCAAAATTAACCTCATATTTTTAAATCTCTTTAGCCAAAAAACTCTCCTTTCCACTTCTTAGTTTTTGCATTGGGAATATTGATGGAAACACTGTAGAAAGGGGAAAAAACTGTAATCATTTTTCTATATTACAATTATAATTTTGCTTTATTTATTTCATGGTTAACTACCAAATATACTTATCCTTAGATTTATTTGAAAGGTATAACAGTTTCCAAGTTTATCTTGGGTAGAGGAAAAGAAAAACTTCTTTGTTTTAGGAAATATGAATTTCCTTATTTCCATCATGTCTTTAAAAGGTACTTAAACCATCTTTTTCAATTTATTCCAGGAAAAAAGTGCAATTTAAAGTGATCTGGAAAGTAAGTAGTTTTGGGGTGATTCTATTTGTAGAGACTCCTTGAAGAAAACATATGCTATGTGCTTGCTTTTATAAGTTAAGGGAATATATTCTTGGCAGTTGCTTTTCTCTTTCATTGATTTGTCAGAGTATAAGAACTAGACATGACAAGTGGATTTTATTGAGGTGCACCTTTAAAAAATTTCTTCTACTAATTTCTATGTTGGTTTTTTTAAATTTAATGATCATATAAATACTGTATTGTCAAGATTGAAATTTGTAGGTATTTAAGCAAAACATAGATTTTTAAAATAGTATATTGAGATACAATCAACATAAGCTGTACTTATTTAACATGTGCAACTTGATACATTGGTGCTTGTAAAGTCATCACCATAATCCTGACCATGAGAAGTGCCTCTTTGTAATCTGATATCCTACCCTCTTCACCCAAGCCCATCCCTAGGCAAGCACTGAATGAATTTATTTCACTATAGGTTAGATTGCACTTTCTAGAATTTTATATGAATGGAATCATACAGTACTTACTTTCTTGTCTGAATTAATTAATTAGCACAACTATCCTGAGATTCATCTATATTATACATATCAATAGTTCACTCTTTATTGACGAATAGTAGTCCATTGTATTAGTCAGTTTCAGCTGCCATAACAAAATACCATAGACTGGGTGGCCTAAACAAGAGAAATCTATTTCTCACAGTTCTGGAGACTAGAAAGATCAAGGTGTGGACCTTTTCATTCCCTAGTGAGAGCTTTGTTTGTGACTTGTGGCCAGTCGCCTTCTTGCTGTGTCCTCATAGGAAGAAGAGAGAGATCTCTGTCTTCCCCTTTTTATAAGGTCACCAATCCTGTTTGATTAGGGTCCCACCCTTATCACCTAATCCTACCTTAATTACCTCCTAAAAGCCCTATTTCCCAATAGGGTCACATTGGGGGTTAGGGCTTCTCCATGTGAACTGGGGTGGTAGGGTCACCATTCTCCCCTTCCAGAACGAGCTATTGTCATACATTTTACTTCTTATGTGTTATAAACCTCACAATGCACTATTATTTTTGTATTAGAAAGCAAATTTTCTAAAAAAATTTTTTAATAGAGAAATTCTTCCGTATTTACACACATAATTGTATTTTTAGTGCTCTTAATTTCTTTATGTTGATCTAGATTTTCATCTATCATTTTTGCTCTTCATTGAGGTTCTTAATTTACTATGTCTTTAAGTACAAGTATACTGATGAGGAATATGTTCTGCTTCTGTAAATCTGAAAATGTCTTCATTTCACCTTTTTTTCATAGGGTATGGAATTCTAGATTGACCCTTTTCAATGTTTGAAGGTGGTGCCCCACTATCTTCTCACTTGCATTGTTTCACAAGAAATCAGTGATAATCATTATCTTTGTTACTGTGTAATGCGATTGTTCTCCCCTCTGCTTTTAAGATCTTTTCTTCATCCCTGGTTTAATCTAATTTGATTGTGATGAGTCTTGGTGTAACTGTCTTCATGTTTTTTGTGCTAGAGGTTTGTTGTGTTCATGGATCTATGGGTTTATTGTTTTAATCAAATTTTGGAACACTTTTGACCAGTCTTTATTCAAATATTCCTCTCTATCCTTCTCTCATTTCCTCTGAAAACTACAATTACACATTAAAGAGCTTACAGCAGTCCTACAGCTTATTTGTGCTCTATTGTGTTTTTGTTCATTTTTTCCCCTCTGTGTTTTATTTTGTATAATTTCTATTGCTATGCCCTCAACTTCAGCAATATTTCCTTCTCCATGTCTACTCTACTGTTAAGCATATACAGTGTATTTTTAATTCCACACATTGTGGTTTTCCCATGTAGAACAGGGGTGGCAAAGTATGACCTATGGCATAACCAGCCCATAGTATTTTCTTGTACAACCCATGAGCTTGCACAATGGTTTTCTGTTTTTGAAAGCATATGTGATGGAAATTGTGTGGCCTACAAAATCTAAAATATTTACACCTAGAAACTACTATGAAAAATTATATGTAAACAGATTGGACAACCTAGGAAAAATGGATAGATTCCTAGAAACATGTAATCTTCCAAGGCTGAATCAGGAAGAAATAGAAAATTTTGATCCTTTATAGAAAAAGTTTGCTGACCCCTTATCTATAATTTTGATATTGGTCTTCTTTATATTGCCCATAGCTTTATTTAACAGGTTTGATATTTCCTCTAGTTTCTGGAATATACAAATACAGTTATAATAAGTCTTTTAATGTCCTGTCTACTAATCTATATCTTGTCATCTGTATCATTTTTGGATCAATTTCAATGGATTGATTTTTCTCCTTATGATGGGTTGTATTTTCCTGCTAATTTGAATGCCTGTTTTGATTTGATGGTCAATGCTGTAAATTTTACCTTTTTGGTTTTTGAATTTTTTTTGTGTTCCTGTAAACATTATCAAACATGTCCTAGGGTGCAACTAAATTAGTTAGAAACAGTCTGATCCCTTCAGATCTTGCTTTTTAGGCTTTGTCATGTGGAATAAGAGCATTTAGTCCAGGATTAATTTTTCCCTGATATGAGGTACAACCTTTGTTAGTACTCTATGTTAACTCTGAATTAAGATGTTTCCCACTCTACCTTGTAGGAAGAGCATTGGTCCTAGCCCTGTATGAGCTCTGGGGATCGTTTACTGTAATCCTCAAATAAACAATATAACCTTACAACTAAAGGAACTAGAAAAAGAAGAAACAACAAAGCCCAAAAATAGTAGAAGGAAGGAAATAATAAAGATCAAAGTGGAAGTAATGAAATAGAGACAAAAAAAATCCAGAAAAGATCAATGAAACTAAGAGGGGTTCTTGGAAAAGATAAACAAATTTGATAAACATTTAGCCAGGTTCATCAAGAAAAAAAAGAGGACTCAATAAATAAAATCAGAAATGAAAGAGAAATTGCAACCTAAAGACTCTATTACATGCCAACAAACTGGACAACCTAGAAGAAACAGGTGGTAAGTATTTAATACAAAACTGACTCTTGATTTCAGGAGAATTTTTTTCCTTAAGAAGATCAAATTTCCTTTTATATCCTTACATTTATTAACTCTGGTAATTAAATTAACTGAATTAACTCAATTCTGTAATTAGATTCTGTTGAAAGTGCCTTATGATTTGTGTCCTCAGCTCCCAAGTAGATGAGAACAGATTATATTTGCTCCTGTAAAAAAGGGGAGGTGCCCACCTTGCTGTGTCTCCTCAAGTCCTCCCCTGCCCTGCTTTCCTCCAAGTTCTCCTTTGAATCAAGTGTATGCCTGGTTGGAGGGAGAGGTGTCTCAGACATTGAATCACTTGACATTGCCACATCACAGGCTTCTACACAGAACACATACCAGGGAGTCTATAGTCTTTTCTTTCAGTGGGAAGAAGGGCATATGTTCCCAGTGCAGTTTTTCTTCCAGGTGGAGGAGGAACTTCTCAGTTTTCAGTTGTGTTTAATCATCATATTCTCTCACTTCCAAATTCCCACTTCCATGCTCCCTAAATTAGAACAGAACCATGCTGTTCTATGCTTTGTGCTAACAGCTCAGGGCCTCATCAAAGTTGAGATGAACAAATATTTGTTGACTTTTTGTAACAAACAAGGCAATGTGGTTTAAAAGATAACAAAGAATGATTCTGTTCACAATGCATCTTTTCGTCTGTTAGCTGCTGTGTTCGTGTAACCATGGAGACGTGATGGCAAACTTCCTGGAGCATTCTGCCTTCAGCATCCATACTTACTAAAGATTACTGGTTTGCTGAAATATGAATATAAAGACACCCAACTCAGCCAAATCGTTTCCTAGAATAGTTAATTGGGTGGAGGCTCACCAAGTTAGTAACTAAACCCAAAGTTCAAGTCTATTGGCAAAGGGCATATTTAAGTGTAATGCCTCTGTACCCACCCACAAAGATAAAGGAGGCCTTGATATCCTGCTCAGCTGAGTGAGAAAAGGAACATGACTCATTGGGCACCTGAGATGCCGAGTGAGTGCCTGTATTGGAACTATTTTGAAAGGTGAGTTGCAGTGCTAAACCAGTTCTTGTGGAGACTGAATTCCATCAAGCCTGAGGCAGGTGATGATTCAAGAAATAAGACATAAAAGAGAGAAGACCTTGTGCAAGAGAAACATAGGGCAGAGCAAATAGTCTTTGCATTATAAACGTGTGAGTCAAGAGTTATGCTGACTTAGACAAAGAAAAACTAAACACCTCCACGGCTTTAGAACAATTCCTATCTACCTTTGTTGCTTAATGACCTAATGTATGTAAAGCATCTGGCCCGGTGTTGGGCTGGCATATAGTGTCACTCAATATATGTTTCTTCGTCTCTGATCTTTGCTTTATATTATTATTTTTAGATAAAACGTTCTCTAAAATAGTATCTCTATTTAGTTTCACATAAGCTCATATTTCTAAGGTATTCGTGTCTAAAGTCTAACTCTCTCTGTTGGTTTTACTATGAACAATAACCAAAGACGACAGCAAGTGCAGTCACCTGCATCAGATCTCTGCCATCTGGTACAGAAAGTATTTGGGGGAACATTTTAGAATGAAGACTGTTTGCTCACTTTGGTATACTTCCTATGATTTTGAAAAAAAAAAAACCTGTGGCAATAGCCAGAATATGAATTTAAAATATCACTGGTAACTCCATGTACTTACTTGTTTTTGAATGCTACACTACTGGTGTTGACGTTTTACATTTGAAGCCAGTCTTTCTATTCTTTCCCTCAAAAATAAATGATGCTTTGAAATATCAAATTAGAACACCTCTTCAGTTTTTCCACAATAAATTATTCTGCAGGCTAAGAAAGAAGATTCCACAAGTACCATTATAAATCATTGCGTTCTGCATTAGGGTGACAAACACTGTCATACATAATACCAAAGGTATAGAGGGAATAGACAATCTAAAATATTTGTGTGCCTCTTTGTCAATTCCACCCAGTCACCTATTTTGTGTTTACTTAATGTGTGTAGTAATGATTCTATATACTTAGGACTTCATTAACTTCAGTGTATACAATAATCTTGAAATAACTTTTTGTCACTAACGTTTTTTTTTATTGAAATATAGTTGATATACAATCTTATATTGGTTTCAAGTATAAAACACAGTGGTTCAACAGTTACCCATATTATTAAATCCTCACCCCAACTAGTGCAGTTACTGTCAACATGGGAAGATGTTACAGAATCATTGGCTATATTCTCCATGCTGTACTGCTATCCCTGTGACCAACTTATACTGAGAATTTTTGTTTTGTCACTTTCAATCAGAATCTCTCAATGATGTTTTACTGAAGTTTTTCTTTTCTCAAATATGCTAATATTGCTATCTTCTAGAGCAAAATATCAGTAAAAAGCATCACAAGGGTTTACTTGACTGAGTACATATAAAATCTGGCAGGCTGGATTTTATCTTTTGGGAATCCAGTTTCTTATTTCAGCTTCCCTCCCCTACACCCCTTCTGCTCCAACACACACCCTTTGGGGCAAGTTTCACTTCAACAGAAACAACCTTTTGTTGGGCCAGTCTGGCTACAGACAGGATGTAGCTTGTAAGGACTGGTGTGCCAGAAAGATCGAGGCTGTCAGCTGAGAGGTAAGTCTGCCGCTTGTCTTTGTTTTGCTACCCAGTATATGCAGAAGTAGGCCACTGCATCTGCAGGCATGAGGTCTTGTGACTAGTATCAGGCTCTCTGTAAGGAAGAGAGGAGAATGCAGGATGCAGGATAATTGAAGGGCAAGAGGTGCTTCCAGAAGGAGGAGAAATAAGCCAGAAAGGGTTGTTTGAAGACTTCAAAGATTTGGCATCATCTTCTTACCTAGGGCCAGAGTGTGTGTGTGTGTGTGTGTTTGTGTGTGAATGTGTACACAGGAAAGAACTAGCATTGTGAAATCTTCCCAAGCACCGCTGGTCAGCTGGCCTCTCTTTGAAAAAAAAAAAACTTTGAATAATCTCATAACAGGAAGTAACACACTGAAACCTAGAGAATTGTCATGTCGAAAAATCTAAGAACTTAGAACAATAGAAGCTAAATAATTTATATATATAAATTAAAAAGTTGAAACTAAATAAAAGGGAGATTTAGGCACTGAGTTTAGTTCACTAGGCATCAAGTAAACTCATGAAAGCTAGTGAGTCAACCATCTGCTGGGTTTCCAAATGTATCAATAGACTTTTAGTCCTTTCATCCTCAAATAAAATTGTAACCTCTATTTTTTTTGTTTGCAATTTTCTTAAACTCAAATAATGGTAGTAAAGAACTGACAAAGTATTGATTTCATAGGTTTCAGAAAAACACAAGTGCTGGTGGTTAGAAAAACCTAACTAGTAAACATGGATGGGTTATGGTGGAATAAAAATGGCATATATGTCATATTTTATTTTAATCAAAGAACAAGTTCATCCTGCTATTATGAGGCTAGTGTATGTGGCTAGTTATTGGAGAACCATTGGTTTTTTATGATATGATATCTACTAGGAACATAATTTCAAAAATCATTTACACTCACATCAGGGTTATACTCTATAACCTTGAAGGTTATAGAAAAGGGTACTGGAAGTAATAATAAGCCACACAAGCAATATTCTGATGAAATGTGTTAAGGAATAAGATTCTTTCCCTATCGCTTCTACCTTATTTATTATCTTCACAGTCAGTCTCATTTCAAGACCTCCATTTCCCCTTCCTTTAGACACAGACCACCTCTGCTACCTATCATTTTCATGTACCCTTTAACTGTGTTTCTTTGGCCCGCTTTGTTTTGAGATAGACAGTCAAAGAAAGAAGTGGGGAAAAGGGCTTGACGAAGTTGCTGCCGAGAGCAAGTTTCACCTGTTTTCCTGCTTTGCCTGGTGGGAAGCCTGCTGACTGGCCCTGGTTGCTGCCCTTCCCGAGTTAGTGGGAGCATGTGAGAAACTAAAACCCTGTGTTCATAGAGTTGTTCATTTTGAAGTATTTGCCACATTAATTTTTTTTATAAAATGCACCTTACTGTTCTCATTTTGTTTTCTAATCACTATTCTTCCTTCTTTTTTTGTTTGCCTCAGTTTGATTCATTATCCTTCAATAAGTTGTCTTGCCCTTCACTCACTATTTCTTGATCATACTTTGTATATGGACGGCCATCTGCTTGGAAGGAGGGAAAGTAATGATTTGATCTATTAGGGAACTTTACTGTTAATCCTGAGCCATAATGTTGTTTTGTGAATAATGTCTGTGGTATTAATAAACTGTATTTTTGAAACATTGAAAAGATTGCCTATTTATACTCAAAATAATTTGCTATAAACTACTGAATGCTAAAATTAGACAAGAATGCATTTATCTACATGAACTACTTGAAATAGTGAATTCTAAAATGTCTGTTAGGCTGGTGTTGCTCTTTGTGAGGGTTTCAGATGGAGGACAAAGAAAATCCTCCAGACTTTTACACTAAGTATGAAAACTCACGTGGGAGACTGATGTTTCTCTGACTAAGCCTTGTACTCTATAGAGCTTGTTATATAATCAGTTGTAAAAGCTTTTAGAGTAGCTGAAAGAAAGGATATTGAAACAATAATATCAACTTTCAACTTTGCTTTCCTTTTCCAATAACTAGCTTACCCGTTAATCAGCATATTCAAGCTTCCTTCTCATTACTTTTTAAAAATTCTAGGAAATACTTTCCATTGTATGCAGAGAGATTTTATTGCAGGATTAAAATCCTTTCAGCAGACAATAGGGGCGTGAGCAGGGTACAGGTATTCCGTATCATAAGCCAACACTATTCTGCCAGGTAACTCTCGAAATGGACTAAATTGAATTATTGTCTACTTTGTTTCAGGCACAAGTACCCATGCTATAAACTTTGCCTGTGACATCTTACCCCATATTCTCCCTCCTGGATCTATCTAACCATCTTGCTCCTATTTAGAACACTGGAAAAGTTGCTGAGGAAAAAGAATCCTGCAAAAAAAATTTTTTTTTTACTTTCAATACTGTAGTTCCTACTTTTTATTCAGTGTCTCCTGTGTCCTCAATTTGACTTTTTCTTTTTTGAGAAGGGACCCCTCTGGCCACCGTGAACCACCCCTAACCCTCACTGTCGCACTGCCCTCCATACTGGGTGCAGATGGCCTTGCCCTTCATTTATGGACAGAACCAAAGCACGAGTGGGGAACTTTTTCAGATTTACCGCCATCTATAAGCTTGCTGTGTCTGCACCTGTCCTTCCAGCTTTCTCTCAGTGAAGGTGTGTCTTCCTTCAATGAAGCCTACCTCATTCATCTGTGCTCTCCAAAGTCCTTTTAGCCTTTGCTCCATCTTTTACCCTCTCTCCACTGGTGTCTCGTCACAGACCTTGGTCCTCTGCCCAGCCCCTAAAGGCGGGTGTTCCACAGGCTCAGTTCTCATCCATTTCTTCTCTCCTTGATAGCACAGGACAGAGGCTATCTTAGCCACTCCCAGGGATTCAAGGTCACATTAAAGACACTACATCCACCTTCAGCTCTGGCTGCTCTCCTGGGCTGTAGCTGCCCAAGGACATCTCTAATTGCCCCAAAGAACCTCAACCTTAAAATGCTCAAAAATGAATCCTCTACAATCGAGAAAAGTTTACAGTCTTTTCTGTATTCTCCTCATTAATGAATGGCTCTGTGACTGTCTGATCCTGAAACCTAGGAATCATCTTTATCTCCTCCCTCTCTCTGTCTCTCCCACGTTCAGGAAATTACGAAGTGCTATTGAGTTTAACAATAATTAATAGTGCTTAATATGGGCCAGACATTTGCTTGAGCGGATTAAATACATCATCTCATTTACTCTTCAGAGTCACCATATTATGTGGGTAGCTATTATTATCTCCATTTTAAAGGTGAGAAAACTGAGGCATAGAGAGACAAAATAATTCGCTGAGGATACAGTATTGAAAAGGGTAGAGCTGGAATCCAAACCCAGGAAGTTTAATGATAGAGCTGGCCTTTTAACAACCACACTATGCTGTCATCCAACGCGTCAAGATCCTCACTGTCTCTTAAATTAATTTCCTCCTCTCTGTTCTCTTTGCAGCTGACTTGGTTCATGTGCTTCCTCATTTCTTGCCTGTGTAACTTTCTACAACTCCCCACCCAAATCCACTTTCTAGGATATGTCTGGTTAATTAGCCTTAATCAAATTTGCTGAGGTGTTGACTAAGCTATGTCTTTGTGATATATGGATGTGAACCTTATTTCAGGAACACTTACTGAATTAATATATATTTTAAATGTTTCCTCATTCCATGTATTCTTTTCTTCCAAAACAGTGACTATTTACATGTCACCCATATTTACCGTATTTTTTTGTATAATTTTATCTCTTTGTTCTCTTCCATTTCATTTTGTTATTTTCTCAAGACTTTCCTCTTTGTCTCTGACTACATTTTTATTTATTATTGGAATGTAGTCCATATGCAATATTACATTGGTTCCAGATGTACAATGTAGTGATCTGGTAATCATATACATTACTAAATGTTCACCATGGTGTGGGTAAAATTGTAATATTTCCAGAATATCTCACCTGGCTTTAGTACATCTGCATATCAATAGGCGTTCAGAGGTGGAGATAAGTATGGCTTTTTTGCATCATTCTCTGGGGTGGAGAGAAGTTCATCTCCATATCAGTGGGTAATTACCTGGGCAAGGAGAGCTTACCTGTACCTGAGAGGTGAGGGAGGCCCGGTTTTGCTTCTGTTGGAGCAGGAAAGAGAGAAGGGCGCGGACTGCAGTTTGTAAGCAATAAATGGGTTTTAAACTTTATTTCTCCCTTTGACTGATTTCGGTTTTTAGAGGTATTTTGCCCCGGATTTCCTTTCCCCAGACTTACACCTGGTAAGTGTAATTATCATGTTACTATACCAAGATATTACAATACTATTGGTTATATTTCTTTGTCCCTGACTATATTTTTATCCGTATCTGTTTTACTTTTTATTGATCCTAATGAGTACTCCTCTGTAGCAGTTCCATTTTATTCTATTCATTCCTGAGCTCCATTGTCTCATGTTTCATCTCCTATTCTTTTTTCGTCTCTTCTTTTAATCTCTTATTAATCTTTCAGGCTCATTTTTTAAAGGAAGGCCAAGTTCTAGGAAGGCATCCCTGGTCAGCCTGCCTCTCTTTGAAAACCAGCAATACAAAACAAACTACTTTGAATAATCTCAAAACAGGAAATAACATTCTGGAAACTGGTGAATTGTAATGTGGAAAAATTGAAGAACTTAGAACAATAGAAGCTAAATAGTTCCTTTGAATCTTGGGAGAACTATCAGTTTGAAAAATAAGTTATTTAATAATAAAGTTATCTTAAAGTTTAAAGTTATTTCAAAATGAAACTATTTTGTTTGGAAAAAAAACCCTATTTTTTCTAGGAAAGATCCTGAAATTCTGTGATCTTCATTTGACTTTTGTTTCTTTCCTCCATATTTTTTCTTCAGTATCTATATGTTTCTACCAGGGAAATGGATGTTTCAGAAAGAAAAAAGGATGAAAACAGGTGATAGCCTCTGAAAGTAAAAGATAAGAAGTGTATATAACAAGCTTGAGAGAGAATTTTATAAATTCCTTCATCTTTCCCCTTTAACATACCAAGGAGTGAACCTGAATAAGCAGCGCATAGATGTCTCAGGCAGTATGTAGAGAAGATGTCCCTAGCCAATGTAGTGAACATTTTTCCAACCTAAAAGCAGGAAGCTTGCTTTCTGACAGCTTCTAGAAGGAAGATATGATATAGGGGACATCAAAGAAATGGTTGCCTGTTCTCTGGCATGGAAAGGAGGGGAGAGGAGAGAGGGAGGGAAGAGATTTGGGAAACTGTCCTAAGTTTGCATGCATTAATTAAATGAGGGTGACAGCGAAGGCTAGGGGGTAGAGGGCTCTTGCCTCTGTTTCCTACTGAAAGTTCTGGAGGAGCTCACCTCTAAGACTCCCCACAGCAATCCGGGATGAGGGCACACCAGCCTCGGCACAGAGGGATCGTGTATTTAGAGGCTCTTTAGTTTTCATGTAGTCTTGATTTATGCCCCTCCAAAGGCAGACCAAGGAAAAGATTTGGGCACAGGAGGATTTATTTGGGGTGTGTTTACAGGAAACATCATTCGGTTGTTGGAGAAGTTGAACATGAGGGAAGAAAGTCATTAAGTGTTGTGCTAGAAAAAACCCAGTTGTCTTCCTTCTATACATGTAAACCCCGTTTTCCCTCCTCTGGTGTATCTCCTGTACTACTCACAGAACACTTCACTTCTGATGCTTCTAGTCACCCACTGTGTGTGGGTTTTCCTGCGCACAAGCAATTCTCCACGACACCAGCTGGGTGTCCAACGACTTAACTCAAGTGTAACACCATCTGCTTGGTGAGAGTTTCCCATTGCACGGGTTAAGGGCTCAGTCCCGCAAGGCTGCGCCCACCCCACTTCAGATGTCAGTCACAAGTACGACGCACCTAAGGTACTCACAACATCTGTCCAAACTGCTTATGGATTGGGAGTTCCCACTACTCCCTTGGGTTCAAGTAATGTGCTAGAGTGGCTCACAGAACCAATGAAGACTTACATTTACCAGTTTATTAAAGGGTATGAGAAAGGGTACAGATGAACAGCCAGCTGAAGAGCTACAGGGGGCAAAGTCTGGGGGGGATCAGAAGCACAGGAGCTTCTTCCCCTGTGGAGCTGGGGTGTCTCACCCTCCCGGGGTGGATGTGTCTGCCAACCTGGAAGCCCCCTGTGTTCCATATGACTGGGGTTTTCTCAGAGGCTTTATTGTGTAGGCATGGAAATTAATTTCTTGGCATTTCCAGCCTGTAGTGTGCATTTGGACAATGAAAACCTTCAGGCAAGAAAAAATAAAAACAATCCACCTTTGGCAAAGGGAAGTCAGGCTAGTGCATGGGCAGACAGTAAAGGTGAGGGGATGCTGGCTGGGCCTCGGCAGCATCAGATCCAACTGGTCTTCTCTTAGTTCCCAGGGGGCAAGGCTGCTGACTCCACATGGCATCCTGGTGGCTGGACTCTGACGCCAAAGCAGAGGCAGAGGGAGGACCACGCAGGGACACAGGAGCTGCAGCCAGGAGCGGCTGAGAGGAGGTTGTGTCGGCACTGCCTAATCCAGAAGAATGAAGCAGGAATTGAGAAGCTGCACAGCATCATACTACAGCTCAGTTAGAGTGAAAGGATGTAATTTATTTATTTCTGCCTATAACAAGTCTGATCTTTTTAGAAGCTCCCAGCTTCTATTTAGAAGAAAAAAGTTAATATTCGAGCCTATGAGATTTATGACTTATTCTAGCCCTCTAGCCTAAACAGGCCTGTCCGGTCAAGTCCAGGTTCATGGAGGATCTGCTCAGGCTATCGGGCTATCAGGGCCTCCGTCTCCACAGCTCCCCCTGTGGCTGCTGTCTAGGTACCTGGAGAGAGAGGTGTACCTTCCTTGACCAGGTCCTAATGGTGGAAGAGTTAAGGTCCTCAGCTGCCACCTAGTCTCCAAGGTATTATTAGCCTTTTCATCCGTGTAAGGCTTAGCTAAGAAGTTTATTTCATTTAGCCACAATCCCAGTTATAACAATTCTTTACTGGTTTTGCACACACTAGTGCATATTTATCTGCTCATCATCACGTCCCTCTTCTCTGGCAACAAAGCCTCTAATTGTCTGGCCACATCAGTGGCTCTGAGGCACTCAGCAGAGCTCCTCACCCATTGGTCACAGTGACTATTAATTTAAGGAATGGTTCTGTAACCCAGGCTAGCCCAATTGGCGTTCTTGTTAGGGTCTTTCAGTCTGGAGCTGAGGCGAAATTGGAAGAGAATCTGTAACTAGAGACAACAATGTCCCTTCCTTGGTGGAGAAACTCTTCTGAGAGAGTGAGACTGACATTCATTGAGAAGCAGAAATGAGAGCTGGAGAATTCTCTTCGAAACTCAGAGCTCTGCTTCCAGTCACAGCCAGGGCCAACTCTACCTTTACTCTTTCCACAGTTGGTTATGTGAGCCAATCAATTTCTTCTTTTAGAGTTTGCTTCTAATACTTGTAACTAAGGGAATCTATAAGCAAAGTTAATATTGCTGCTTTATTTGTAACTGAATAAGTGGGAATAAAAAGTAAATCCAGACGTTCCAGAATAGAAACCTGGACGACCACTTTGGCAAAACAATTTTGCATTATCTACTAAAGTTAAAAATATGCATACCTATGACCTATGAATTCCACTCCTAGTCAGTTATAAGAAACTTTGGCATGTGGGTATCAACAGACATGTCTAGGAATGGTAATAGCATCATTTTTTGTAAAAAAAAAGAAAAGAAAAGAAAGAAAATCTCAAACTGGAAACAATCCACATGCCTTCTGCATGAATATAAGAATGGGTATTTTATGTTACAGAGTCACACAATTGAATATACAACATTGAAAATGAATGAAGCACAGATACATTTATCAACATGACAACTCTAAAAAATACAATGCTCAATAAAGAAAATTTATTGAAGAATTCTACCACATGATTTCATTTATTTAATGCTTAAAAACATGTAAAACTGAGCAATATGCATAGTTATATGGATCACACACATGTGAAAAAACTACAAAGAAAAGCATGGAATGATATTCACAAAATTCAGGATACTGTTTGCCTCTTAGGAGGGAGAAATGAAACGAAGATTTTGGGTATGTTATTTTAAGTTGTGCAGTGGGTTACATGGATGTTTCATTAAAGTAAATCCAATCAATTAATCTTGAGGTGGCACATGAATAAGTTAGGTTCATTTTCGGGCTTCACATGATAACTTATAGGAAGTTAGAAACATTTGAAGAATTTAGTTGTGTGGAAGCTGTTGTTACCAACTCTGACACTGAATTGTTTTTAGGTTTCTAACTATTTTATAGCTTAAAACAAATCATACAGCACACATGGGCACCTCACCCAAAGCAGTCTTACCTAGACGTCAAAATTGTGCTGCTAGTCAGTCAGTTCAAATAATGGAATGATAAACCACAGCCACTGACTATATTTTTTTACCCTCTAATGTCTTGGTTAAGGTTTTAGTTTAGTCTCTGGTTAAACACACCTGAGGCAACATAAATGCAGGGATATTTTCAAATTGGCAAAATGACAACTTCTGCCCTTGTGTAAACCCCCTTTTAGATGTACATTATTTCTCCATATGAGGGTGGGACCCATAGAAACTATGGCTGACACGTGGTTGGAACAAGCAAACACAACTATTTTTAAGACAATGTTGATTTCGAATATAACCAACAGTGAACTAGTAAGTCCCATGGAATTAGATTGGCCATGTATTTAGTGCTGAAAAGATGCTCACAACCTCTGATCCAATGTCTTCCAATTAAACGTCATAACACCTCCAGGGGGTGAGTCCTCTGGGCCAGTACACAGATTAATATTTACATAAACCTGCTGTGCAGCTGTGCTCTGTGATCTTAGTCATACGTGTGGAGAGACAACTCAAACATCTATAATGAGAATGTCTAGTGCCTCCCTTGGGCTGTCACTTACTAAATTTGTCTTCTAAAAAAATCTTTAATTTTTTCTGTATGTGACATGACATACATGCATAGAAATGAATAAAACACAAAGTTAGACTTAATTATTTTAAAAGGAATACCAGTGTAACTACCACTTAGGTCAGAAACTAGAACATGGCCATGACCCCAGGGGGCCCCTGTGTCTCTGCTTGGGGCAGTCCCCCCCGTGCCCTCTAGAGGGAGCCGGGGTTGGGGCGTTTTGTTCGTTCCTTGCTCTGCCTTCTGGTTGTAACTCCTCACTGCCTCCCCAGACAATACAGTTTAGTTACCCCTGTTTCTAATGTTCACACGGAATCAGTGTTTATTTACTGTCTTGCTTCTTTTGCTCAACATTGTGTCCCATTGGCTCCATACCTGTTATTACACAGAGGTGTTTTTTTAATCCCCTAAATCTTTCTTACATCTGTCATGGGTTTTCATTTCCATAGCACTAGAGTGATGGCGGTATTTACTTTGGTCTGTATGTGATTGTCATCTCCCTGACCCTCCAGCTACATAATATATTTGTAAAAATTATAGTACTTGCTTTGTATCACCAAGTGTTTGCATACCCTTTTTTGCAGAAGAGAAACTGGAAGCCAGAAAGATAAGGTAAATTTAAAATGCACACTTTCTGAGATTTAGTTACCAGGAGCACCAATCTTGTTTCTATTTTTTTAAATTTTTATGATTTACCATGTGATATGAGTGAGGAAACTCATTGTTTCACAGTAGTCTTGGTCTATGTCACCAGGCTCCTGGCATTTTGCCCTAATGTCTCATTGCATGTCTTGTACTCCCCTTAGGGTAACAACCTTTCTTCTGCTAGTCCCACATTGGTAACTTCCTCGTGGTCTACGGCACCTGCAGAATACCATCCGTATACTTCTCTTCATGGGCGTACTGGAGAGGGGACCGCTTCTGTTGTAGGAACCCCAGAGGGCAGTCTGAGTAGGCAGGTGTCACGGATGGAAGAGCACAGAGCTGGGAGATGGCCTACATCGTTCTCTACCTGATTGCCATTACCTAGCTGCGGGACCTTGAGTAAGCCACTGAACCCCTCGGGGGCACAGTTTCATCATGTGAAAGTTGGTGGGTTCGGCAGTAATTTTCAAACTGGAGTTCAAGAGTCATCCTGACTTCTTGTCTTACAGATTTTTAATCTCATGAAAACCTCCCATACTCGGAATCCATGTTTAACAAGCTCCTCAGTGATGCTCAGCATTAGCGAGAGCCAATGAAGGAAGTGATGGCCCAGGTCCCCTCTGCTTTGGACATTCTGGGATAGAATGTGAGCTTTTGGTACCCTGGTATATTTCATCAGAGCTGAGTGCCTACTTATTTCCAAGCATTCTGTTTTCTTTTGTTAATAAAAATAAATACAAAGCCATTAAAATTTAAGATGCTAAATAAATGCCATCATTGCTAGGAGCAAACAATAATAAAACAGGTCTAGGGTACTAGTAAGCAAAACAGCCTGGGAATCTCTGATGTTCATAAACTGAATGCAAAAGTGACTGCCCAGATGGTACTGTGTCCACATGATTAAAAGGCCCAGAGTAACAGGGAAGGGTAGCATTGCCTGCTTACAGCACACAGCAGCAGCATGACTGACAGTGGATCTGTCTTATTAGGAGAACTAAGGCGTTGTTTAGAGTCTCAAAACAACCTTGAAAGTCAGCTTATTTAATTACAAGATACGCTAAATATAGCACCCAGCAGATTGGGGACAGTCTGTTGGCTGATCTATTTTTACTTTGATAATGCATTCCTTACATGTTTTTCAAATTCCTATGTAACTATTTTTTTAATATAATTTATTTTATCATTAATCTACAATTACATGTGCAATATTATGGTTATTAAACTACCCCTTCATCAGGTCCCCCCCACCAACCCCATTACAGTCACTGTCCATCAGCGTAGTGAGATGCTATAGAATCACTACTTGTCTTCTCTGAGTTGTACTGCCCTCCCCGTGCCCCCCCAACATTACATCTGCTAATCGTAATGCCCCTTTTTCCCTCTTATCCCTCCCTTCCCGCCCATTTTCCCCAGTCCCTTTCCCTTTGGTAACTATTAGTCCGTTCTTGGGTTCTGTGAGTCTGCTGCTGTTTTGTTCCTTCAGTATTTTTTCTTTGTTCTTATACTCCACATATGAGTGAAATCATTTGATACTTGTCTTTTTCGGCTTGGCTTATTTCACTGAGCATAATACCCTCTAGCTCCATCCCTGTTGTTGCAAATGGTAGGATTTGTTTTCTTCTTATGGCTGAATAATATTCCATTCTGTATATGTACCACATCTTCTTTATCCATTCATCTACTGATGGACACTTAGGTTGCTTCCATTTCTTGGCTATTGTAAATAGTGCTGCAATAAACATAGGGGTGCATCTGTCCTTTTTCAAATTGGGCTGCTGCATTCTTAGGGTAAATTCCTAGGAGTGGAATTCCTGGGTCAAATGGTATTTCTATTTTGAGTTTTTTGAGGAACCTCCATACTGCTTTCCACAATGGTTGAACTAATTTGCAGTCCACCAGCAGTGTAGGAGGGTTCCCTTTTCTCCACATCCTCGCCAACATTTGTTGTTGTTTGTGTTTTGGATGTTGGCCATCCTCACTGGTGTGAGGTGATATCTCATTGTGGTTTTAATCTGCATTTCTCTGATGATTAGCGATGTGGAGCATCTTTTCATGTGCCTGTTGGCCATCTGAATTTCTTCTTTGGAGAAGTGTCTATTCATGTCCTCTGCCCATTTCTTAACTGGATTATTTGCTTTCTGTTTGTTAAGGTGCATGAGTTCTTTATATATTTTGGATGTCAACCCTTTATCAGATACGTTTTTTATGAATATATTCTCCCATACTGTAGGATGTCTTTTTGTTCTACTGATGGTGTCCTTTGCTGTACAGAAGCTTTTCAGCTTGATATAGTCCCACTTGTTCATTTTTGCTTTTGTTTCCCTTGCCCGGGGAGATATGTTCATGAAGAAGTCGCTCATGTTTATCTCCAAGAGATTTTTGCCTATGTTTTTTTCTAAGAGTTTTATGGTTTCATGACTTACATTCAAGTCTTTGATCCACCTTGAGTTTACCTTTGTGTATGGGGCTAGACAGTAGTCCAGTTTCATTCTCTTACATGTAGCTGTCCAGTTTTTCCAACACCAGCTGCTGAAGAGGCTGTCATCTCCCCATTGTATATCCAAGGCACCTTTATCAAATATTAATTGACTGTATATGTTTGGGTTAATGTTTGGATTTTCTATTCTGTTCCACTGGTCTGTAGGTCTGTTTTTGTGCCAATACCAAATTGTCTTGATTACTGTGGCTTTGTAGTAGAGCTTGAAGTCAGGGAGCGTAATTCCCCCTGTTTTATTCCTCCTTCTCAGGATTGCTTTGGCTATTCGGGGTCTTTTGTGGTTCCATATGAATTTTAGAATTATTTGTTCCAGTTCATTGAAGAAAGCTGTTGGTAGTTTGATAGGGATTGCATTGAATCTGTAGATTGCTTTAGGTAGTATAGCCATTTTGACAATATTTATTCTTCCTAGCCAAGAGCATGGGATGCATTTCCATTTGTTAGGGTCCTCTTTAATTTCTCTTAGGAGTGTCTTGTAGTTTTCAGAGTACAGGTCTTTCACTTCCTTCGTTAGGTTTATTCCTAGGTATTTTATTCTTTTGATGCAATTGTGAATGGAATTGTTTTTCTGATTTCTCTTTCTGTTAGTTCATCATTAGTGTATAGGAAAGCAACAGATTTCTGTGTGTTAATTTTGTATCCTGCAACTTTGCTGAATTCAGATATTAGTTCTAGTAGTTTTGGAATGGAGTCTTTAGGGTTTTTTATGTACAGTATCATGTCATCTGCAAATAGTGACAATTTGACTTCTTCTTTACCAATCTGGATGCCTTGTATGTCTTTGTTTTGTCTGATTGCTGTGGCTAGGACCTCCAATACTATGTTGAATAACAGTGGAGAGAGTGGGACTTGCCCATTTTCTAATTGGCTTATTTGCTTTTTGTTTGTTGAGGTGCATCAGCTCTTCATATAATTTGGATGTCAACCCCTATTGGATATGTCATCTATGAATATATTCTCCCATACCGTAGGATGTCTTTTTTGTTCTATTGATGGTGTCCTTTGCTGTACAGAAGCTTTTTAGTTTGATATAGTTCCCCTTTTTCATTTTTGCTTTTGTTTCCCTTGCCCGGGGAGATATGTTCGTGAAGAAGTTGCTCATATTTATGTCCAAGAGATTTCTTGCCTATGTTTTTTTCTATGAGTTTTATGGTTTCATGACTTACATTCAGGTCTTTGATCCATTTTGAGTTTACTTTTGTGTATGGGGTTAGACAATAATCTAATTTCATTCTCTTACATGTAGCTGTCCAGTTTTGTGAACACCGGCTGTTGAAGAGGCTGTCATTTCCCCATGGTATGTATATCCATGGCTCCTTGACCATATATTAATTGACCATATATGCTTGGGTTCTACTTGCACTTTTTAAACTTGATTTCCTTCTTCCTTTTGTTTGTAGTTCTTCTCTGTGCTTTCATCGTTGCTCTCCTGGTTATGAGCGATAGCTCGGTTTAGTATTATGCTTTCCTATCTAGATCTGTCTATCTGTCTATCATCTAATCTCCTGTCATCTCTCTAATCTATTCTCTATCTATCGTCTATCATCTATATGTATCTATATCTATCTATTTATCTGTCTAATCTATCTAATCTGTATGTATCTTTCTATATCATCTTTCTATAGCTAACCTATCTAATCTGTCATCTGCCTATCTTTCTATCATATGTGTAATCTATCATCTATCTCAATATATCTATCTCTCTATCTACCTATCATCTTAATCAATCTGTCTAATCTAATCTATTTATCTATGTACCTATCTACCTACCTATCTTTATTTTCTCAGTTTTGTCAATGTTCTGTCACTAGGCGCATATTCATTCCTCTGTGTCCTTCTCATTTTTGATTCCTTATGTTTGTTTCTGTGAGTTAGCTGTGTGTTTGGGTCTTGAGAGGAGTGGCCTTGGGTGGGAACATCTCCTGGGTAGGTGGTAGGAGTCTGCTGGGTGTGGATGGCGGGCTGGACTCTTTAAGCAGTGCGGGCTGGGGCCCTCCGGGTGCTCTGCCTTGGGGCTGGCCCTGCCGGGGCTGTGTGAACTGCGGGGCGGATCTGAGGCCCCACACAGGGAGCACCCTCGCCGACCTGTGGGGGCTGAGGCAGGTGCACACCCCGTAGTAGGTCTTTGTGCCTGCGTGCCGATGTCACCTCAGTGGCCCTGCTTGGTTGCCCACCTCCACAGAGCATGTGTAGTCACAGGTTAAGGGAGCCACCTTTTGGGGACACGTGGGGCTGGCGTGGGCTAGTGGCCCGAGGGCTTGCTGACGTGGCAGGCCTGCTAGCTTGCGGGGAAACTGCTCCCCTCTGCTGTCAAGGTGGAGGTGGAGTTTCAGTGCATTTAGGCATTTAGGTATGAGTGAGGTCTATCTGTAATGGAATAGTAGCGTTTAGAGCTATGTTTCTTCTGTTCGTATGAAAAGGGTGCTGTTTGGGGAATAAAGTTTTATATAGCAAGCTCACGGCCTCTCTGATTTCAATATGCCTTTATTAGGATCTGTATTAGCCCTTCCTTTAGTTGAAATCTTTTTTTCTCTTCCTCTTGAAAAACAGGATCCAAAATGTAGTTTATTGTATCTTCCATCATTAAAAGTTTGTTCCAGAAGGAGGAATGGAGCCGGGAGGCAGGGGAGATGTGGGACTGCTGAATACCTAACTGTGGAGATCTACTCTGGGAGCACAAACCTACATTTCATGGTGCTTGCATGATACTCTTATAATTAGGGGGTTGGAAAGGTAAGACAGGCAGAATTCCTGGAGAGACTAAGATTCCAACTGCTTGTGGAAAGCAGGGATCCATACCCAGCTGCTCTCGGACAAAAGAAAGGTGGGCAGTCTGAGTTACTTCCTTACAAAGAAGCCCTTAGCAGGAGGGCTGCTAAAGGGTCAAGGATTGCACAGAGCTTACTGGTCAGGAGAAAGGATATGTAGACAAAATTGTCTGGGTGCCCTCTGCCCAACAGATTGGGAGTTTTCATGATCTTCAGGTGCTCCAGCTCCCTGGCTGCCTACACAGCTCCAAGAACCCCTTCTGGGACAAGCAGACTAATTCACCTTTCTCCTGGCCAGTCCCACTGGGCTTGCAAACCGGGAAACCCTACCCAGGCATTAGGCCAGCCCGAGGGAAGATCTGTCTACAGCAACTAAAAACGCAAAGCACAGAGGCTTATACCTGTGTGCTCAGCCCACTGGTTCAGGCAGTGGAGACAGGTATAGCAGCCAGAAATCAGGAAACAGCTCTTTCCTCCCCCGCGGCACCAATACCTCTCCCCTTCAATCCCCGACATTGCTTCAGGGACTGAGCAGCTCCAGACAGTAGAGCTTCTGGGCACTAGAGGGCGCCATACACAAATATGAAACGCCAAAGGAACCTGGTCCAGAGTAAAATTAAGAATACAACTCCTGAGAAAGATTTAAATGATATGGATGGACATTATGACTCTCCCTGAAAAGAAGTTCAAAATAAAAATCATTAACATGCTCATGGAGGTACAGAATGATATTCAAGAACTCAGGAATGAATTCCGGTCAGAGATCCAATCATTAAAGAACACAATGGACGGTATTAAAAGCAGATTGGATACAGTGGAGGAGATGATAAATGAAATAGAAACTAGAGAAGAGGGATCCAAAGAAGCTGAGGCACAGAGAGAAAAAAGGATCTCTAAGAATGAAAGAATATTGAGGGAACTGTGTGACCAATCCAAACGGAACAATATTCACATTATAGGGCTACCAGAAAAAGAAGAGAGAGAAAAAAGGATAGAAAATGTCTTTGAGGAGGTGATTGCTGAAAACTTCCCCAATCTGGAGAAGGAGATAGTCTCTCAGGCCATGGAGGTGTGCAGATCTCCCAACACAAGGGACCCAAGGAAGACAACATCAAGACATATAGTAATTAAAATGGCAAAGATTAAGGATAAGCACAGACTATTAAAAGCAGCCAGAGAGAGAAATAAGATCACATACAAAGGAAAACCCATCAGGCTATCATCAGACTTCTCAGCAGAAACCTTAGAGGCCCGAAGAGAGTGGCATGATGTATTTAATGCAATGAAGCAGAAGGGCCTTGAAGCAAGATTACTTTATCTGGCAAGATTATCATTTAAATTTGAAGGAGGGATTTAATAATTCCCAGATAAGCAAAAGCTGAGAGAATTTACCTCCCACAAACCATCTCTATCTACAGTGTATTTTGGAGGGACTGCTATAGATGGAAGTGTTCCTATGGTTTAATAGCTGTCACAAGAGGTAATGAAACCACAGTAAAGAAAATAGAACAGCTAATTACTAAGAAAATACAAAATTAAATTAACTATCCCCAAAGTCAATCAAGGGATAGACAAACAGTACAGAATATGATACCTAATATATAAAGAATGGAGGAGGAAGAAAAAGGAGGAGGGAAAAAAAACAGAGAACCTTTGGATTGTGTTTGTAATAGCATATTAAGTGAGTTGTTAGACTCTTAGATAGTAGGGAAGTTAACCTTGAACCTTTGGTAACCACGAATCTGAAGCCTGCAATGCCAATAAGTACATACCTGTCCATAATTACCCTGAATGTAAATGGACTGAATGCACCAATCAAAAGACATAGAGTCACTGAATGGACAAAAAAACAAGACCCATCTATATGCTGCCTTCAAGAGACTCACTTTAAACCCAAAGACATACAAAGACCAAAAGTGAAGGGATGAAGAAAGACATTTCATGGAACTAATAGGGAGAAAAAAGCAAGAGTTGCAGTACTTATATCAGACAAAATAGACTTCAAAGAAAGTCACAAGAGACAAAGAAGGACATTACATAATGATAAAAGGGTCAATCCAACAAGAAGATATAACCATTGTAAATATCTGTGCACCCAACACAGGAGCTCCTACATATGTGAAACCAATAAAGAATTAAAAGGGGAAATAGAATGCAATGCATTCATTCTAGGAGACTTCAACACACCACTCACTCTGAAGGACAGATCAACCAGACAGAAAATAAGTAAGGACACAGAGGCAGTGAACAACACATTAGAACAGATGGACCTAACAGACATCTACAGAACTCTACACCCAAAAGCAGCAGAATACACATTCTTCTCAAGTGCACATGGAACATTTTCAAGAATAGATCATATACTAGGCTACAAAAAGAGCCTCGGTAAATTCAAAAAGATTGAAATGGTACCAACCAGCTTCTCAGACCACAAAGGAATGAAACTAGAAATGAATTACGCAAAGAAAATGAAAAATCCCACAAACACATGGAGGCTTAATAACATGCTCCTAAATAATCAATGGATCAATGACCAAATAAAAACAGAGATCAAGCAATATATGGAGACAAATGACAACAATAATTCAACACCACAAAATCTGTGGGACGCAGCGAAGGCCGTGCTAAGAGGAAAGTATATTGCAATACAGACCTACCTCAGGAAAGAAGAACATTCTCATATGAGCAGTCTAAACTCACAATTAACAAAAAAGAAGAACAAATGAGACCTAAAGTCAGTAGAAGGAGGAACATAATAAAGATTAGAGCAGAAATAAATAAAATCAAGAAAAATAAAACAATAGAAAGGATCAATGAAACAAGAGCTGGTTCTTTGAGAAAATAAACAAAATAGATAAACCCCTAGCCAGACTTATCAAGAATAAAAGAGTCTACTCACATAAACAGAACCAGAAATGAGAAAGGAAAAATCACTATGGACACCACAGAAATACAAAGAACTATTAGAGAATATTATGAAAAATTATATGCTAACAAACTGGATAACCTAGAAGAAATGGGCAACTTTCTAGAAAAATACAACCTTCCAAGGCTGACCCAGAAAGAAACAAAATCTCAACAGACCAATTATGAGCAATGAAATTGAACTGGTAATCAGAAACCTACCTAAGAACAAAACCCCTGGACAAGATGGCTTCACCACTGAGTTTTATCAAACATTAAGACCTAATACCCATCCTCCTTAAAGTTTTCCAAGGAGTAGAAGAAGAGGGAATACTTCCAAACTCATTCTATGAGGCCAGCATCACTCTAATACCAAAACCGGGTAAAGACACCACAAAAAAAGAAAACTACAGACCAATATCCCTGATGAACATAGATGCGAAAATACTCAACAAAATATTAGCAAACCGAATTCAAAAGTACATCAAAAGGATCGTCCATCATGATCAAATAGGATTTATTCCAGGGATGCAAGGGTGGTTCAACATTCGAAAATCTGTCGACATCATCCACCACATCAACAAAAAGAAGCACAAAAACCACATGATCATCTCCATAGATGCTGAAAAAGCATGTGACAAAATCCAACTTCCATTCATGATAAAAACTCTCAACAAAAAAAAGAGGGCAAGTACCTCAACATAATAAAGGCTATATATGACAAACCCACAGCCAACATTATACTTAACAGTGAGAAGCTGAAAGCTTTTCCTTTAAGATCGGGAACAAGACAAGGATGCCCACTCTCCCCACTTCTATTCAACATAGTACTGGAGGTCCTAGCCATGGCAATCAGACAACACAAAGAAATAAAAGTCATCCGGATTGGCAGGGAAGAAGTTAAACTGTCCCTGTTTGCAGATGACATGATATTGTACATAAAAAACCCTAAAGAATCTACTCCAAAACTACTAGATCTAATATCTGAATTCAGCAAAGTTGTGGGATACAAAATTAATGCGTAGAAATCTATGGCATTCCTATACACTAACAATGACCTAGCAGAGAGAGAAATCAGGAAGACAGTTCCATTCAAAGGTGCATCAAAAAGAATAAAATACCTAGGAGTAAACCTAACCAAGGAAGTGAAAGACCTATACTCTGAGAACTATAAGACACTCATGACAGAAATTAAAGAAGATACCAATAAATGGAAATACATCCCGTGCTCATGGATAGGAAGAATTAATATTGTCAAAATGGTCATCCTGCCTAAAGCAATCTACAGATTCAATGTAATTCCTATCAAAATACCAACAGCATTTTTCAACAAACTAGAGAAAATCATTCTAAAATTCATATGGAACAACAAAAGACCCCAAATAGCCAAAGCAATCCTGAGAAGGAAGAATAAAGCTGGGGGGATTATGCTCCCCAACTTCAAGCTTTACTACAGCCATAGTACTCAAGACAATTTGGTACTGGCACAAGAACAGACCCATAGACCAATGGAACAGACTAGAGAGCCCTGATATAAACCCAACCATATATGGTCAATAAATATATGATAAAGGAGCCATGGACTTACAATGGGGAAATGACAGCCTCGTCAACAGCTAGTGTTGGCAAAACTGGAAAGCTACATGCGAGATGAAACTGGATTATTGTTTAACCCCATACACAAAAGTAAACTCGAAATGGATCAAGGACCTGAAAGTAAGTCATGAAACCATAAAACTCTTAGAAGACAACATAGGCAAAAATCTCCTGAATATAAGCATGAACAACTTCTTCCTGAACGCATCTCCTCGAGCAAGGGAAACAAAAGCAAAAATGAACTCATGGGACTACATCAAACTAAAAAGTTTCTGTACAACAAAGGACACCATCAACAGAACAAGAAGGCATCCAACAGTATGGGAGAATATATTTGTAAATGACATACCCGGCAAGGGGGTTAACATCCAAAATATATGAAGAACTTACATGCCTCTACACCCAAAAAGCAAATAACCCGATTAAAAAATGGGCAGAGTATATGAAGAAACAGTCCTCCAAAGAAGAAATTCAGAAGGCCAACAGACACATGAAAAGATGGTCCACATCACTAATCATCAGGGAAATGCAAATTAAAACCACAATGAGATATCACCTCACACCAGTAAGGATGGCCAGCATCCAAAAGACTAAGAACAACACATGCTGGCGAGGATGCGGAGAAAGGGGAACCCTCCTACACTGCTGGTGGGAATGTAAGCTAGTTCAGCCGTTGTGGAAAGCAGTATGGAGGTTCCTCAAAAAACTAAAAATACAAACACCATTTGACCCAGGAATCCCACTCCTTGGAATTTACCCAAAGAATACAACTTCTCAGATTCAAAAAGACATATGCACCCCTATGTTTTTTGCACTTTTTACAATAGCCAAGATATGGAAGCAACCTAACTGTCCATCAGTAGGTGAATGAATAAAGAAGTGGTACATATACACAATGGAATACTATTCATCCATAAGAAGGAAACAAACCCTGCCATTTGCAACAACATGGATGGAGCTGGAGGGTATTATGCTCAGTGAAATAAGCCAGACTGAGAAAGACAAGTGCCAAATGATTTCCCTCATTTGTGGAGTATAACAACGAAGTAAAACTGAAGGAACAAAATAGTAGCAGACTCAGTCTCCAAGAAGGAACTAGTGGTTACCAAAGGGAAGGGGTGTGTGAGGGTGGGTGGGGAAAGAGGGAGAAGGGTATTGTGGGGTATTATGTTTAGTACATGTGGTGTGGGGAATCACTGGGACTGCACTGGGGTATGAGTGGGGACTTGATAATATGGGTAATGTAGTAACCACATTGTTTTTTCATGTGAAACCTTCATAAGAGTGTGTATCAATACCTTAATTAAAAAAAATAATTTTAAAAAAAGTTTGTTCCTTTTTCCCTATGGGCAGTTCGCCCAAGGCAAAAATATTAAACAGTTGGTTTTAGTGTGTTGTATAACTTTGCTGTATATCAAATTAATTTTTACAAGTTTCATCCTAATCCTCAAATCATGTAATTAATAATTTGCCTGTTTATTTATGACTTAATTGTGATTCTTTTATTATTAAAAGCTAATGGGAAAGGATCCTTTATTAAACTGATGACTATACCTACATTTAACTTTCCTGCATTATATGAAGTACTGTACCAGAGTATTAAAAGATATGTAATATTTTATTGATAAATCTATCCTTTAAAAGGAATACATTTTAGGATGTCATTTTGATGTGAATCATGTAAATGTTGATAATATGCACTGTTTATTATACTTTTAGTTTTTCAAGAGATACACTTATTTGTCTTTGCCCACATATATTATGTAGCGTATTTGCAATTGTTTTTTTTTAAAGTGACATTAAAAGAATAGTTTATGTAGAGAAACATTAGATGTTATTTGTCTCCCCACCTGTATTTATGGGCATTAGTTCAACTACGTTGCTAGTTGCAAAGCTGTATTACCAGAGTAAAAGTGTATTGTAAACTGTATGGGAACTAAAAATTAGGAATAAAACCATTTTCTTATAAAAAAAAAAGAATTAAAGACACGTACTAAATGATCTGTTTTAAAATTATTTCTTAGGTTTTTAATTATTATGTCTACTATTTTTCTATTATTTTCTACTTTATTTTCTCTTATTGACTTCCTATACTTAAAGGCAACTTATCCATACCTAATTCATAGGAAATTTTAGTAAATCATTTATTAAGTTTTCCCAAAGCATCCAAACTGTTTTCATGCAAAAAGTTTCATTGTTTATTCATTGATACTTTATCAAATTATATATACATATTCAAACTTACTCCCAAAGCTATGGTCTGGGAATTTGTTTTGCAATGTTATATTTACATCATTGAACTCATCTGAAACTACAGAAACACATTTATTGTTTTTGGGAGTCGTTTAATATGTATATATGAAAATAGTTATGCTTTGTTATAGATTGTGATTTCTGATTGTCATTTTGGTAAAATCCAACTTACTAGTAAGAACTATTTTGAATAATAATTTTGACAGTTTACATAGACATTTTTTCTTTTCCAGAAGTAATTCAAGTATTTTAATAATCTGAAGTTTCTCTTAACTCATAAAGAATCTGACTAGAAAAGTAAAATGCAAAATAAAACCATATAATCTATAGTGGCAAACAGATTAGAATTGAGATTTCCTGATATCCATTCAATTTTCACTGCGAGAGCCATCTTGCTTCCATCACACTTTCTATCCAACTAATAGTAAGTCATTGTTGCAAGGTAATGAGTTATTTCTTCAAAGCGTATCCTCTCTACATAGATATCATGTGGAAACTATACTGATTTAAAATAGATGTTACATTTTACGCTAAAAATAGCATGCTCAATGTTGAGTATATAATTTGTTTACATTATCAGATCTTTATTTAATTTGTTGATGGAATCGCAATTCAGTCCTTAAAAGACTTACACACTTGGTTTCTTTTGGAAATTTAGCCCTGACCTAGAAAACACACACACTGTTCAGGGAACACCATCTTATAAGTGTGGTTGTTAGCCACCTGCTGTTCTTAATCGGTCTATAAACTACTGATCCACATCACAGCATTTTCATCTACTTGTTGGAAACTACTGCCTACAGACCAAACATTTTCCATTGAATTTGTTCAGTTGAAGATATCCTACATCTTTTAAGATAAAGTTATGTGTACAGGTTCTTAAAGAAAAATGATATAAATAAATGTAATACAATAACAAATTGAAAATGGTATATTAATAGGCTGTTAAGTACTGTTACATTAAGCAACACTAAAGGAATTATCTAAAGTTCATTGCTTAAACTATGTTATTCATTATAACCACAATGGCAGAGGACTATTATATCCTATAATAAAATGACTTCAATAGTTTTACATTATACATTTGCTTTATCGTCTTTCTCAAACATTGTTTAGTAGTTTAGGTAATTACCTAACCTTAAGTTTTCCTTAAATTGGTGGTTTAATTTAAAATACACTTATGAATACTATTAGTATGCATCAGTAAGTCCCCATTTTTGTCCATTTGCTAAAAAATACTTTTTCTCTACTAACTATACAATCTACTTACATACAACCTATGAAAAAATAAGTGAAAGAGATTATATATACTTGACCCCTTGAACAACACAAGGGTATAACTGCTGTTTCAAATTGTCACAAGTTTCCAGAAATTTTTCCAATGTATTTACTGAAAAGCATCCACATATGAGTGAACTCATGCAAACCCATGTTCAAGAGTCAACTGTACACAAAACTTCAGATTGTTTCTTTATGATATATTTAAGACCCACCTTGCTCTCCAAAAGTATTTGATACTTTTATCAACAATATAGCAGGATAAAACTAAGCTATTAAGGAATTAGGAGAGGGTAATTGTAATAGAAGAACAAGATAAAGTCATCCAGTGGTAACATGGAGCCTCCTGGTATCAGCTTGCAAGAACCTAACTCTTCATAGCTCTTCCCAGCTCCACGTTCAGTGACAGCTTAGTAGATTGGTTGTAGCCAAAAAATTAGAATACATCACAAAAAACTTTTTTTTCTTTATTTTAGGAAAGGGAGTTTAGTGGCACATCTCTGAAGCCATCCCACCTCTACAAGAATAAATATTCTGGATCTATTCCATTATACAAATGTTGCTCAATATGACAAAATCATGTACCATAGGGCACAGTTTCTATAAATTTAACTTGCATATTTTTAAAAGAAGTACATTATAATTAAGCATCCATGGAATTATTATTTTTAAGTTGTACGATTTCCTGGTATATCCTTCAGAATAAATTAGTGAAAAATATACAATTACATACTTGTCTGATATTGGTGATCTAGAACTTTGTGATATAAGTCAATTAGGTATCAGTAAATATATATGCATCACTGTTTTGGGCTTAGATTTTACTAAGCTATTTTCTTTTGCAATATGTAAGTACCTGGATATGTTGTTTCTTAGGTCACCCTTACTTTGTGACCATTAAACCATAAAATTCATCTAGAGAAGATACATCTTGCTCTTTTAAGTTCCAAGTACATCAAAAAGCTGTTTCAGATCATTAAAATCAAATAAGAGCTGAAAGAAGAGGGACAAAAACAGCCTGTTTTTCCTTTATCTGGTCTTTACAGTACATTTCCTCAGATTCTCCATTAAGATGTCAATGAAGGTAAGCAGATATGACAGCATGGAGAGCTGAAGTTATTAAGTTCACAAAACAGAATCAGTAGTCTTCATATCATGTGGAATGCACATGATTTATTAGTACTGATAACTTATGTAGTCATATATTCTATATATGCTAATATATTGTGGTTATTCATATGCACTATATTATTATATTAGATATATGCATACATGCTTTAAAAATAACTAAAGAAATGCATGCTCAATTTTTTTTTCCTTATGCACATCTAAGTAGTATGGAGACTGTTCTGTTCTTGTCTCAAGGCCAAAAGCCCAGGAGAAAACAAAGCATCTTGTTCTGCCCATTGTGCAACAGATTAATATCAGTGGTAGAATAGCTTGTTTACTCTACATGATATTAGGATAAAAGTTCAAGATTTGTAATGCTTTTGGGAAGAAAGGACACTTTTTGAGAAGGTTATCAAATCTCAGCTTTGGTGATTACTAGCTTGGTGATCTGGACAAGAAAACTGTAAACTAGGTTCCTCATCTGTAAATTGTAAAGGAATTTCAAGGTTGTTGTGAGGGTTTTAAAGATTTTAGTGTAGATCTTGGGTAGGGTAGTAGGTCTAGGCCATGTCTGTAGTTTGTTGTGGAGGGTAGGAGCCGAGAGCAAGTCCATGCAGGTGGAGAGCTTCAGACAAGGCAAAACAGAAACAACAACAAAAAAACAAACAGGTGAGGCAGACTATCTAAAAAGTGAGTAAGACTAAGGATTTGTTGGCCGATCAGAAAGCAAAACTTTTAGTTACAATTCTTTTCCATATTATTTATTTAATTTCAGCCTTTTAAATCAACTGTGCTTTGACTTACAAGTTTCACTAAATCACAGCAGAATCTACAGTATACTTCATTTGGGCTTGTATTATTATAAATCTGAGCAAACAAGACTTGAAAATATCAATCACTTATACCAGGATAAATCAGATTCTGTCCCCATTCCTGATTCTAATGGGCAAGACAAATTTGTACTATTAGAAAAGGATTAGTTGGCAAGGATTATCTAAAATGATTATCTCTGGAGAAAGCAGAGCTGTTAGTTTGAATTCTCAGACTGATCAGAACTAAGGAAAATGCTGTTTTGTAATGCTGACATATTGTCCCCTAATAAATTAAGTCAGGAGTCAGGTGAGAATGATGCCATTTTGTTTATTTCTAATGGAAGAGAACAAGCTGAATTTGGGTGTTAAAACTTGAATCATGAAGAATAATTTTTACTATTCTTTGTTACCTCCTAGTAACCCGAGATTGGTATTTGCTTCCTCTTGAAATTGCAAGCAAAGGAAAAGAGAGTCCAATATTGGTTACCTTATTGTGCTCCAAGACTTTGCCTGAGGAATACGGGCCATAGGAAAATGATGAAGAGGAGATTTCTAGTTTCCTTTAATCCTCACATTCTACCAGGATCCAGGTTTTCTAGCAATGATGCAGTCTGAATGGAAGTCACTATCCCTAACCTAAAATGGAATTATAAAATTCTAGTATATTCTGGTCACGTCGTCTGTCAGTGACAGGCCGACAGCACAGGAAGGTATTCTCTTACATTCATGAAGATATGCAAAGTTCCAAAATGAATTTAAAGGCATATGCCCTCATCTAGACACTCAGTTAAGCACCTTTTACAGTGTTCATTTAAATCAAGTAGAAAAACCCTATGACAATTACATTTTTCAGATGGGGAACATCTTAAATAGGTTAACTAAACTGTTCATGGACCATGGCTGATAATTAGTAAAATGGGGCTTGAACCCAGGCCTGTCAGTTTCCAGAACTCCAGCCCTTAAATCTACTACCCTCTGTCTGTCTCAGGAATATTAATCAGAAGGGTCAACACTGCTTTAAGCCTCAAAGTTCATCATGATTTTTTCTCCTGTAATGTCACCTGAGTTCATGTAAATCATTCCCCAGGTGGTCAGAGATTGTGTCATCTTTTACAAAACATTGCAAGCATTCAGGCCCAGTGTTTGACAAAGGGCGGACAATCAATGAAAAGTATGTATTTTTTCCCTCAATTAATACATAATCAAATGATCATTCAAGAGAGTATGTGTGTCTACTTCTTGTATGTGTGAAGGTGATAATTTAAATATGGATATCTTTGTCAAAATAGGCTATTTGAAGGCATTCTATCTGAGCAGAAACCTACTTAAGTTGAATCATGAACTTTTGGAAAAATAGCTCATCAGCAAAAGGGTGAAGTAACAAATAAAATGGGTCTGTGTTCTCTTGAAAGGATCTTTATTCTGTGAATCTTAATGAAGCTTGAGAAATTATCACAAGAACCACAGACGCTGGAGAGCGGGACTCACCCATCCACTGTGACCATCATGAGGAGGGAAGCAAAGAGAAGGAGAGAGATGCTGAGTGTTAAGCCAGTGAATGACACAGCTGTGGGGATAATAACCAGATTGAACTGATGTCAGACATTAAAAGCAAGAAATTAGAATAAAAGTTAAAATGAATGAAATACTTCCAAAATTAGATTTTAAATTAAGATAAAATTTCAAAATTAAAATCAGGTACATAAAGTTTAATCATAAGAAAAATAAATATTTATATTGGTATAACTACATATATACCTTTATAATTATATTTGGAGATAATCTATGCTTAATTATTTTTTCACTTTTCAACCACTCCTAATAAATAGAATACTTTCTTAAATTTAACCAAATTATTTTTCTTTTTGTGTTAGTTTTAGTTCTTTAGAGAATTTTTACCATTTTGAATGTAACTGATTTAAACATATTTAAAGGTATTTACCTAGTCAATATTTATTTTTTTTAAGTTAATACATTTCACCACTTTCAGATTTGCTTATTTGGTCTCTACCGACCAATTTATATTTCCTGTCCTACTTCACTTCCTATGGCTCTGGACATGTGGAAAACAAAGATAGAAATGATACTCCAATTAGATTCCATTTTACACAATTTTACTTTAAGATATAAAATAATTTTTCTATTTATCATCATATCTGATGTAGACTTCATTTTGTTACATTTGGTATATGTTAGTCATCCCTCAATTACTCCCATCCCCAACTATGAAGCTCTCCACATAAAACGTCTTTCCGTTTTCTTAGGGATTATTGGGATTTTTAAGTGATAACTTCTGTTTTCACTGTTCAAAGATGGTAGCGCTTTATTCCACTCATATGTATTTATGTGTTGTCAAATAACTTTCCATCACTTATTTTCAATTAACTGACCACTTTTTTAATGTCATATATATATATATATATATATATATGCTATATGCAATATTTGTAAATTTAAGAAGCACTACACACATAGCATGCCAAAACATTCAAGCCATGTTCTACAAATATACAAATTGCTCTTAAGAAAATATGGTGATCTATGGTTATAGGATAATTTCTAAGGATAAAAGTGTATAACGTTCACTACAATTACAGAAGAGAAATTTAGGTTACATGGAAGAGAAATTAAATCCTACTGAAGAGGTAAGGACTCTTTAAAGACTTTGAATATGTATAACTTTTGGTTGAATAAGTAGTTCAGTTAAATGCCAGAATACTTAATTATTCATAAATTGGTAAAGATTATTCAGACAAGAAATAAGTACTGGTTCATCTACTGTCAACTGTGCATAGCACAGTGCAGGATTCTGGTGTTAGTGTCACCAAAAAACAGCGATTACTCAGGCAAAAGAATGAACCCTAAACACATGGCCATCGGTATTATCAATCCACACTGAAGACAGACTAGTATATAATTAACTGAAATTGAAAAATACGGATTTAAGAATATCCCAGTAAAGTTAGCAAAGTACTGAAATTTACATAGTTTAAAGCCCTGAAACAAAATATATCCTGGTTGGATATATTACTAGCACAGTTGGAGGCAAAATGTTCACTGAAATATTTCTAAATTGACAGAAAATTGTACAGAAGGAAGAAACATTTATTTTGATGCTTCTTGAATATATTAATAAATATTTCTTAAATATTTGTTTTTTCTAAATTCAACACCCAGGAAAAAAGTGGTAGCATCAGTTGGTATAGTGTGCTTACGGTTTGCAGGAGTTAATACACTCTTAAAATTGAAGATAATAAATGGCCTGAATAAATCACCCATAGTACTATCCTAAAATCATCAAAGCAACATTCTCCTTCAGTGATTTAAATGTGCCCTGGTAGCATAAAATATAACTGCACTTCTCTGGACACCTAAATGACCACAAAGGACTTGATTTAGGTACTTTGAGTACAATTTTATTACTTTAATTATCATTCAGCAAGGTATTCCAAGTATTAAAACAAAGTGTTATGTGAAATTTTGTTTCCAGGAAGAAAGAAAAAAAATGCTATCTAAAATGAGAGTTTTTAAAAATAAAATCCCAACTTCACAGTAAATTAAGTGGAAAATTTGGGGTGAATTGTCAATAAAATTATCTTTACTGAGAAGGCTTATTTAATGAATGTAATCCTCATTGTCTAACAAAAGAACAATCAAAATAATAAAAATGTCTGAAATGTATTGAACATTCAAAGTAGGCCAATTCTGAGCTCTTCTGTGTAGAACTCCCACAAGGTGGGCATTAATATCATGCTCATTTTAGAGATAAGGAGAATAAACTACAGAAAATTTAAGTAAGCTGTCCAAAGTCACACAGCTAAAAAGTGGTAAAGCTGAGGTTCAAAGCAAGGTTGTTTGGTTCCAGTAGTTTTGACCATCACACAACAAAATCAAGAACAAAATATAGATAATTACAATGACAACACCATCTTCTTTTACTACATGTGACACACTCTGCTAAACATTTTTTGTACATGATCTCATCTCATCCACATAACAGCCTTCTCTCTGCAGTTTTACTTGATGTACAGGAGAGGAATGACTTCCCCTAACACTTTGTGTCATTTGCTACGGTGCTATCATAAAGTTTCAGACACTGGATGACTTAAGCAATAGAAATTTATTTTCTCACAGTTCTTTAAGCTACTATGTCCAAGATCAAGGCGTTATCAGCGTTGGCTTCTTCTGAGGGTTGTTAGGAAGAATCTGTCCCATGCCTCTCCCTATCTGCTTGTGGTTTCCTGGCAATTTTGTTTCCTGGCATGTAAACACATCACCCCAATCTCTACCTTCATGTTCACACGGCATTCTGCCTGTGTGCATGTCTGTGCCCAATTTCTCCTTTTCATACTGTCATACTAGATTAGGGTCCACCCTAATGACCTCACTTTAATTTGACCATTTGCAAAGTACCTACTTCCAAGTAAGTTCACATTCAAAGGCTCTGGAGTTGGAACTTGAACATGTGAATTTAGAGGGGATTCAGTGCAACCCTTACCATGTGTCTCATTATCCCTTCCACTTATTTTTAGTTCTCCTGAATAAGAGAAATATTACTAATATGATTGGTGAGACCAACAGCCATTTATTGGGCCACTTCTCAACAATGGGCAGGGTAACTAACTTACAGAATCAAAATCAGTGTCCATAGACACCTACCTTCCCTGTGGCAGCACACCTTGTCCTTTGGACTGGGCAACCATCACCTTTGAGTGCCTGGTTAGAAAAGTCAACATGCTTCTCCATAACAGCAATTTTGTATTGTAGAAGTTCATGTTAAGAGTCACATTAGATTTTCAGAATTAAGCCCCCTTGCCAAAAAAGTCCCCTATTACACCTGAAATCATCTGGGATCTTTCCTGTTAAAAAAAAATACCATGATTTATTTTCTAATTGACTAATACAGACCCTGCTATTGATGGCTTTGTGGCTGGCAAATTCAGAGGTGAAAAAGTGTGAATGAAGAATTTCTAGCAAGAAAAACCACTCCCAAACTTTGACAGGTATGATATCAGCCTCGCTATTAATGCTATTTTACAGGTAAGGAAACAGTAACTTGGCAGTTAAGCAACTTAATCAAGCTCTCAAGCAAACAAAAGAACAACTAAACAAAAAGAAAAGCAGAGAAGACAAAGGCTTTTTCTGATATATATTAACTCCCTTCCTTCTTGCCAAAAGGACCAAATAAAGCAAATTTTATTGAGTTCCCTAATTTGCTTTGAAATGGCCCTAATTTTGTTCTTTTGTAGCAAGCTATTTTAAACTTGGCATACTCAAAATGACACCTACTAGTTTAGAGTACAAATATATGCCCGTACTATTCCAGGGAAGTCCTCTCATCTCACACTGCAGTAAATTAAATAGCAGAGCTTAAACCTTGGAAAACCACACCCTTCGTTTTAGTGCCCACCCAGTTCTAGTGTTATTTCTGTCTGCTTAGTTTTATATTAGTAATATGGGATCAGAACTAAAAATATCTAACTTATTTTAAATCCCATGAGTATAAAACAGCACTTATTTTGAGAGCTCAAAGTAAACATTTATTTTGTTTTCTTGAATTTTTTAGGGTTCTGTTTGGCTTTAGTAAACAAAAATCTGACTTACAGTGGTCCTAATGAATAGGAATATACTGTTCCTATGTGACAGAATGTCCAGAAGTGGGCCGTACAAGGCTGGTATAATCACTTAAGGTGAGTTAGAGGATTGTACACATGAAGGCACCCTACTTTCCAGGACTCCTCCCCTCCTGAGCGCACCGAAGTCTATACTTTCTTGCATTCTTGCAGCTAGACAAGGTCATGTGACTAGTTCAGGCCAAAAGACTGAAAGTCTTCTATCACTTTCAAGCTCACAGTAGTGAGAAGCCCCTTCATGGTCTCTTCCCTTCCCTCCCTGACTTAGAAGCCCTGTACTGTAATTGACTATACTTAACTGACTATTCTGCCATCTCCGAAATTTGTAAGAAAAAAAAAATGGCATAGTCGACCAGTAATGTCTGCCATAATCTTAATGGAATTATTCTAGGAAACAGCTGTTCCCAGACTTTTCAAGGACCTTCTAATGTTAAGAATCTTAAATCGGTTTAAGTACTTTTCTTGATCTCTCAACTATCAATCCTCCTGCCACTACCTTCTCTGAAATTCTACCTTTCTGCTTCCATAAATCTCTTCCTGAGTTATCCTTCTTCCTCTCTTACAACTTTTAATTTCGTTCACTAATTTCCTGCCCATACTCCAAGGCTGCTCCTTAGTCTCTGATTTTATTATTCCACTCATTTCTTTTGAGCACATGTAGGAGAGCTTCATCTCTGATTCCCCAAAATTATTCTCACTTAAATTCTAAATCTCTCAATGATTTCTTGTATCCTTTGGAAAATCAGTATTTAAATAATTGAATGCTTTTCTTCCCAGCAAACTCCTTTTCCTATATTCCTCATTTCATTTAGAATCAGAAACCTTTGAAACATGCTCATTCCTCCATCTCTTTTATCCCATCTTACTTCCAACTGATTTGAAAATACCAAAGATTTTCTACCAAGTTAAATTTAAATCATTCTCCTCATCTTCAACTACAACTTGATTGGTTCTTGTTCTTTTCCTCATTCACAGTGGGCAATTTTCAGAACTCCTGTGGTGACATTCTTGTCTACATTTCCTCTATCTTCACTTGGCACCACTGATACTTCCAGGTGCAAGTCTGATTCTGTAACTCACAGGTTTAGAATGATTCTGTTCCCCCATCCCCTCAGTTAACCTTCAAAATAAAAGCCAAATGTATTTCTAAAATATGTCAAAACCTTCATAATCGGGTAATCTGCCTGGAATACTCACTTTCATCGAACAAAGAACACACTATTATGAATTCAGATGAGATTTTGGGGGGTTCTTGAAACACAACATATGATTTAATCTCTTAAAGATTTCACATTTGGCTGTTTCTGTTGGGAGACACTGTACAAGTCTGTCTCATTTCTGCACGACTTGTAAGTAGATGGATCGACTGCCTTCATTCTAGACTATATTTTCAAGGATTTTTTTTTATCATAAAAAACCTTGGAATACAGAGCCAGTTTCCTTCTCTGGAGCAAAGGTACTTTTCTTCAGAACCTTGAAACATAAAGACAGTGTCTTACTCTAGATGAATGGACAGACAATTATTCCTGTTCAGTATAAAATATTCCGGTTTCTTCAGCTCAGGGTTTCTCTCTACTGGGACCCAGTGCACGTGCAGCTGTCACTTGGTCCTCTTCATGTCATCCTGAGGGAAATGTGATGAGGAAATTGACCCAAACCTGAAGTTCCCCCTATTGCTGGGCCATGATTAATAAAGTCCTTTGGATCTGACCTAGGCGTCTTGTAATACACAAGTTCTTGGCAGTGCTCTCCCAGAGAATGTTGCCTAATTTTACTTCCTAAGGCATCCAGTCTTGTCATTCTCATTAATTACAGACGTTGGTTTAAGACCTTGTTGAACTACTCCCTCTGTGATGTTTCCCTTAAATCCGTGAGCCAATGTCTCCCTCCTGTATTACTCAGATATATGCTTTATACATATCTGTAAGTACTTTTAGGGAATTGTTTATAAATGTTTTCCTTGCCATATTGTGACCTTCTTGCTAAATAGTATGTCTGTTTTTAACTGTATATCCTGTATACTGCTTAGTATGTTGTAATCACTAGATGACTCTTTTTAAAATAATTCATTGGTAGATTATTTTACATGTGCTCTCTCCATGTGACTTGAAGTGCAAGTGTTTGTGCACACGCACACATTTTTTTATAATTTATTTTGGTATCATTAATCTACAATTACATGTACAATATTATGGTTATTAAACTACCCCTTCATCAGGTCCCCCCACCAACCCCATTACAGTCACTGTCCATCAGCGTAGTGAGATGCTATAGAATCACTACTTGTCTTCCCTGAGTTGTACTGCCCTCCCCGTGCCCCCCCAACATTACATCTGCTAATCGTAATGCCCCTTTTTCCCTCTTATCCCTCCCTTCCCACCCATTTTCCCCAGTCCCTTTCCCTTTGGTAACTATTAGTCCGTTCTTGGGTTCTGTGAGTCTGCTGCTGTTTTGTTCCTTCAGTATTTTTTCTTTGTTCTTATACTCCACATATGAGTGAAATCATTTGATACTTGTCTTTTTCGGCTTGGCTTATTCCACTGAGCATAATACCCTCTAGCTCCATCCATGTTGTTGCAAATGGTAGGATTTGTTTTCTTCCTATGGCTGTATAATATTCCATTGTGTATATGTACCACATCTTCTTTATCCATTCATCTACTGATGGACACTTAGGTTGCTTCCATTTCTTGGCTATTGTAAATAGTGCTGTGATGAACATAGGGGTGCATCTGTCTTTTTCAAACTGGGCTGCTGCATTCTTAGGGTAAATTCCTAGGAGTGGAATTCCTGGGTCAAATGGTATTTCTATTTTGAGTTTTTGAGGAACCTCCATACTACCTTCCACAATGGTTGAACTAATTTGCATTCCCACCAGCAGTGTAGGAGGGTTTCCTTTTCTCCACATCCTCGCCAGCATTTGTTGTTGTTTGTGTTTTGGATGTTGGCCATCCTTACTGGTGTGAGGTGATATCTCATTGTGGTTTTAATCTGCATTTCTCTGATGATTAGCGATGTGGAGCATCTTTTCATGTGCCTGTTGGCCATCTGAGTTTCTTCTTTAGAGAAGTGTCTGTTCATGTCCTCTGCCCATTTCTTAATTGGATCATTTACTTTATGTTTGCTGAGGTGCGCGTTCATCTTTTAAGTGATCTTCCTATAGCTAACTGAGCCACACTTCACATCAATATTTACACTTCAGTAATAATAATTTGAAAATCCAAACCTATTCATGCAATTGTTTTTGATAAAACATTTTAATAAATTCCCACTGTTCTGATCACATCCTTTACTTGGCCTCAAAGGCCCTTCCTAGCCTAGTGTTTACACATTTCTTTACCTAAGCAATCTCATCATTTTTCATTCAATTACTGATTCATAATCTATTTTACACTTCAGTGATATTGACACATTCACATTTTTAAATAGCATGAATATGTTCTTTTGTAGAAATACTATACCTTAAAAGGACATTCTAAAAACTCTTTAATTCTTATAAGACCATAGTCTCTAAAGAAACAGACCAAACTCACCCATATCATAGAATTTAATTTTTGCCATCAGATAACAAGCTACATAAAAGATCTATCTACAAAAACAAAGGCAAATTACTTCTACAACTATCCAACGAGTTTGAAAGAAACCACTAAGTATGGCCTGGCATGCTAAGGAACACAATGCAGATTACATTAGGAACAACTTTTATTCCTTAGTACAAGTTTTGATAAGGTCATATTACTTTTCACTGAGTGATAAAAAAATACTGATGAAAAGTCCCATCTTTCAGAGTAACAATTGATTTACTGTCAGTATCCCAACCTTCAAAAATATCCCTCAGCTCTAACAATTGCCCCTTATAATTTCCCTGTAAGTTAATTTTAAATACCTCAACTTTTAAAGGTCCACACAGAGATGTTTACCTCAGTCAATGGCAACAACGCTAGATTAAAGGAAATTATCTACTTACCATACGGTAGGGGGCTCAGAACCTTCTATTTCTAAGTAATCATACTTTTCTTCTATTTGGAAATCAGTAAATATGAGTGAAATTGCATCCCCAGGCTCTGCTACAATGGTCCAAGTGCAATCAACATTGTTACAATACTCATTAGGAAAACCAGGGCTTGATATGATGCCACTGGATCCTCTCATTGTTCCTCCACATGCATCTTCAGCTGTTAAAACAAGGACGAGATGTTTGGTTGTAAGTCATTAATAGAAATGCAATTAAAGCAACTTAACATTTTTGGATAAAAGTAGCAGTCCAAATGTTGTGATACCAAGTGCATATCATACTAACTAGAGATTAAATAAGTCTATGAAAAAGTTTAGGCACATATGTAAATACAAACTATATTGTGGCAATTTTATAACCATTGTTTGAGACAGCAATGTAAATAGTAATCTATACTCCAGTGAGACTCAATGTAACAGAACCAGCATTTCCTTTATATTGACAAGGTGATGAAGTGAGTAAAACAAAAAAACACAAGACTTAAAGTCTATGATGGGAAAATCTTCAACCTTTTCGTGCATATATGGTATGCCTGAACTTTGTTTTTATTTTTTAATGTAGGTATGTACAAAATAAACAATTTAAGAGAGAATATAATGTAGTTTTAATTAGTGGCATGTTTCACAAGCTATGGAAAATATTTGTGGAAATACAATTAAAAAAAAATCACATATCCATGAAATATTAAGTACAGAAAAATAATATAGTAACTAATATGGTTTTGGTAATCTATTCCCTGTGACTTAGTGTAAATGTATTTTGTTAAGTATATGATATATATATATATATATATACAGTATTATAAATAAATTTTCTACCAACTTCACATGTGAACCTATGGTTCTCAGTTTTTCAAATAGATACCATAGATTCCCCATGAGTCTACTTTTGGCCAATGGTGTGCACTGACAGAGGAGTTACATGGCTTGCTGTGTTTAGTGTGAAAATATAAGATAAAGCTCCTTGTTTCTTAAAGAAATTGAAGCTATAAAATTTGTCTTGTCATAACACCCAATGTGTAGGCCAGTCAGGTTAATAGGCTACTTGTTTACTTGTGCAATAAATAGTCTCAAGATTTATGTTGTTATCTTGAGCCACTCAGGGAATTTCTTCAATTGAAGTTAAATGTTTAAGGAAAAATCTGGTTCTATAATAACCAATTATTTTTTGGCTGTTACTCCATGACCTTACTAAAAAGACATGGGCAGTACCCTTTTTAACTCTAAGATGGGCAAAGAACAGCAAAATGCTCTGGTATTGGGGACAACTTTATTACTAAAATAATAATTACGAGTAACATTAGCTTATTTCTGCCCCACTCTTTGGCCACTTAGCTCCATAATTAATAGACTGTTAAACATATTACTCTTAAAAATATTTAACTTTCATTACATGTTATTGTAAATGATAGCTATTTATTTAGCATGCCTTCTCTACTTTTTTAAGTTTGTTGAGTAATTAGAATGAACTAGTGGTTCTGTCTTGACTACAAGGCAATATTGCTACAATTTTCTTGCCAGAACACACAATGCTTTCCCTCAATACTTTAACCTTAACCTCTGGAAAACATGTCATGCTGCCTCCTGTCCCCAATTTTGAATTACTTCTAGTCTTTGTCTTCTCAGTGCCAACACCAAGGTGGAGTGCTGCTTTGGAAATAAAGTGTTACAATATCATATGCTTGCACTGTAACTGGTACACAACCTATGCAGACCAGCTCTGCAAGCTATTTATTTCTCTGTCTCTAAATAAAATCACAGGCAGACACATGCCATTTCAATTCACATTCAAAGAAAAAAAGTTTTCCATTTTTTTATTTTAAAAAATCTCAATTCATTAATTAATATGTCCAGGCCTGGGTACACACACACACATGCACAAATGACTTCATTTGGGTTAAGGTTCTTGGCTTTCTGTTGCTTGGGCTTGGGGCAGATGGAGTAGAGGTGAGGCAGAGAGTGGGCTCCTCTTCCCTGATTTCCCTCCTAGGGTGTCTGTGTTTCTACCCCTACTCACTGAGCTCCCTGTGATGCCTTTGGGAGCAGGAATCAGGGACATGAATCCTCTCATTTGCATGGCACTGATTTGTCACTGGTTTCCAAGGGCATTGGTAGATGATCTAAGGTGGCTGTTCTGATCATGAGCCTTTTCGTGGGACCCGCGGGGGCGGCCCGGTCAAGTTCCCTTGCTGTAGATGAATGTGTCTTTCCAGCTGGCTGTTTTACATTCCTCCCTCATGTTGTGGGTACAGAACATATACTTCATCTTTCCAACTATGTCTCCTGATTCTTCCAGGTGGGCTTCTTGGGCAGGATCTAAGTCGATTCTAGGCCAGAACTCCCTCACAAAAATCCTGTATTTGGTTAAATGAAAATACATCCCATTTATTCATCCTCTGTAGAAGTGGTTTCTTCCCAAGTGTAGTTCTCTGGGTTTGCAATAGCCATTTAAATATTTCACCCATGGTTTTAATAATAATATATTATGTGCCCAACTCCAGGGCATACAGATTAATTTCTATGCATGGTCTCCTTGAAGTTCCTCAATCTCCATTCACAGAGGAGAAAAATCACCCCAAACTCCAGACACATTACATGAAGAGCAACTCATAGAATAGCTCATTCCAGGGAAATTCTTAATTTACATCAAAATAACTTCAACCCAAAAGTATGACTGACTTGCACTTGCAAACAAGGATAGGAACTCGGATCTCCCGACATTCAAACCAATGTTCTCGCCTGTTCTTGTATCAAGGTCTTTGTTCAGTGATCCTCTTTGATTTCCTTATTACTAGAGTAACTACCACAGAATGTGTATCTGACAAAACTGTGAAATAGGTAAAGTTTGCTTTTAGTACCCGTTAGATATACAACATTTTGGCTAGGGGCTCTACCTGAATGCTAGAACCTTTGTATTGTGATTTGGCCTGGATTTAATATAATTTTTTTTTAAAGACACATTTTCTATAAAAATAGACTCATATGGCATAATATATTACCTAAGCCAATTTTTTTATTTTACAGCAGTTAGAACAAGTGAAAGACAGTATCAAAACACACCATGGCTCTTAATCAGCATCGTGCTCTCTCTGCTAAGTGACATTGCCTGGTCTCTGGTCAAACTGAGCTGGTACAAACCCTGGCATAATGGGACCTTTATTCCTTCAGCATCCCTCTGTTCAGGCCGCCAGGCCTGCCCACATGGTCAGCAGCATCCGAAACATCCTTTGTTCAACGATTCACAAAAAGGGGGGGGGGGGTTCACAGAAGCTCATTCAATGGAGCCGTTTCCTAATAGATTCAAGACACACATGGGGATCATATCGGTCACCTGTACAGACTTTCTATGAATTTTCAAGTTTATTCATTTGGTCATCTGTTTAAAAAGTACTCATCAAGATCTACTACGTACCAGAGGAACTGGGTTAGTCCTCAGGCTACATTGTAGTGATGGCCAGTGGTAAGCGTGATCTCCACCCTCAGTGGGCATCCTGTCAGGCAGAGAGTAAAGCTCTAAACAAATGATAAACACATAAACTACATTTCTGCCAGGTACCATGAAGAAGGAAGATTTAATACTGATGTCGTTATGTGTGGGGCTTTGCACTAATTACAGGATTCAGAAACAAGAATTATCTGAGGAGGGGACACCGGATGAGAAACCTGAGGGATGAACAGTGAGCATTACGCTAGATGAGGAGGAGAAGGAGAAGCACTCTGAGCAGGCACACGACACTGTCAGCGGAGGAAACGGGCATTCTCCAAACTGAAAGTCTGGGTGCCATTGCCCGGAGTGAGGGGACGTGTGGTACCAAATGGGGTGGGGAGGGTAGCAGGGGCCAGGCCTTGAAAGACCTTTCTGACAAGGCTGTGAAGTTCATTTAAAGCAGTGGAATGGAAGGCTTTCAGCAAAGACGTGACATGACTAGATTTGGGTTTTGAAAATATTACCTGGCTAACCCTATGGAGATGAGAGAGGAATACAGATTAGGGGACTGAATCAAGAGTCCACACAAATTTCTGCATACTTGATTGCTTCCTAAAATAAATACCTTTTTTTTTCAGTGTTTTAGCATATTTTATCCCAATATCTTCAAAAGATTGCTTTGGTCTTTGTAGGCACTTCAGAATAAATAGCATCATGACAAAATTAATTAGATACCCTTATTAGGCCAATGTTTAAAAACTATTTTTTTCACCTAAATAGTAAAGCAATGTGATTAAATATCTTAGACTTGAAGTTAATTAGAAGTTATGATGGCCTTAAAATATAGTTATTTAACATATCGGGAATATAGGGGATAATAAAAAGATTGGTGGTTTCTCTTATTCTAAGAAAAATATGAAAGCTTGAAGTATGTTAATTTTTTAATATATGAAGCTTACAGAGTTGGTCTGTTGTAAAACACAGAGAAAACAACCAGTTTAGCTATGGAATCAATGAGGGTGAAATGTCTTTTAAGAGTAACAATTTTTTTTTAATCCTTTTGACTTGAGACTTTAGTCTTCTTTGGGGAAAATACAATCAAAATCCCTCTTAACTTCTTAATGTGCTCAAATCTATTGATAAAAACTATAGCTGTTAAATTTTAAACGTTTTGAAATTAATTTTAATTGTTTACAATGTTATAAATCTATATTAAATAACTTCTATCTCCACACTTTAAAGTAACTGAATTTATTTAAACTTGGTAGTTCCTTAATCTCTTACATAAACAGGAGGAATCATAAAATAAAATAAAAATTAGTTGTATTTAAGTGCAAAGATTAAGAAAAAGGTTTGATACTTTTTCCACAAATGTATTTTTCCTACTATTAAATTTTAATTACTTTAAATTTCTGTATCACTTTTTTAGATAATGAAAATACCTCACTTTGTTTTGGCTTTGGGTATGAGACCATACATTCCATTTAAGACATTGTAAATTGGAACTGCCCCAAAACATGACAAACAAAAGAGCTTCAAAAACCCCCATCAATGAAAGCATGAACTGGTTCTTCAAGAAAATAAACAAAATAGATAAACCCCTAGCCAGACTTATCAAGAAAAAAAGAGAGTCTACACACATAAACAGAATCAAAAATAAGAAAGGAAAAATCACTACAGACACCACAGAAATACAAAGAATTATGAGACAATACTATGAAAAATCATATGCTAACAAATTGGATAACCTAGAAAAAACAGACAACTTTCTAGAAAAATACAATGTTCCAAGGCTGACCCAGGAAGAAACAAAATCTGAATAGACCAATTACCAGCAACGAAATTGAACTGGTAATCAAAAACCTACCTAAGAACAAACCCCTGAACCAGATGGTTTCACGGCTGAATTTTATCAAACATTTCGTGACCTAATACGCATCCTCATTAAAGTTTTCCAAAAAGTAATAGAGGAGGGAATACCCCCAAATTCATTCTATGAGGCCAATATCACTCTAATACCAAAACCTGGCAAAGACACCACACAAAAAGAAAATTACACACCAATAGCCCTGATGAACATAAATGCAAAAATACTCAACAAAAACTTAGCAAACCGAATTCAAAAATACATCAAAAAGATCATCCATCATGATCAAGTTGGATTGATCAATGGATGCAAGGATGGTACAGCATTTGAAAATCCATCACCATCATCCACTGCATCAACAAAAAGAAGGACAAAAACCACGATCATCTCCATAGATGCTGAAAAAGCATTCGACAACATTCAACATTCACTCATGATAAAAACTCTCAACAAAATGGGTATAGAGAGCAAGTACCTCAACATAATAAAGGCCATATGTGACAAACCCACACCCAACATTATACTTAACAGTGAGAAGGTGAAAGCTTTTTCTTTAAGATTGGGAACAAGACAAGGATGCCCACTCTCCCCACTTTTATTCAACATAGTTCTCAAGTTCCTAGCCATGGCAATCAGACAACACAAAGAAATAAAAGGCATCCAGATTGGCAAGGAAGAAGTCAAACTGTCCCTGTTTGCAGATGAGATGATAATGTACATAAAAAACTCTAAAGAATCCACTCCAAAACTACGAGACCTAATACTGAATTCAGCAAAGTTGCAGGATACAAAATCAATACACAGAAATCTGTTGCATTCCTATACACTAACGATGAACTAACAGAAAGAGAAATCAGGAAAACACTTCCATTCACAATCGCATCAAAAAGAATAAAATACCTAGGAATAAACCTAACCAGGAAGTGAAAGACCTATACCCTGAAAACTACAAGACAATCTTAAGAGAAATTAAAGACAATAAATGGAAATTCATCCCATGCTCTTGGCTAGGAAGAATTAATATTGTCAAAATAGCCATCCTGCCTAAAGCAATCTACAGGTTCAATGCAATCCCTATCAAAATATCTACAGCATTCTTCAATAAACTAGAGCAAATAGTTGTAAAATTCATATGGAACCACAAAAGACCCCAAATAGCCAAAGCAATCCTGAGAAGGAAGAATAAAGCAGGGGGAATTATGTTCCCTGACTTCAAGCTCTACTACAGAGCCACAGTAATCAAGACAATTTGGTACTGACATAAGAACAGACCCATAGACCAGTGGAACAGAATGTAGAGCCCAGATATAAACCCAAGCATATATGATCAATTAATAGACGATAAAGGAGCCATGAATATACAATGGGGAGATGACAGCCTCTTCAACAGTTGGTGCTGGCAAAACTGGAAGAGAATGAAACTGGATTACTGTCTAAACCCATACACAAAAATAAACTCAAAATGGATAAAAAAAAGTCTTGAAACCATAAAACTCTTGAAAAAAAATACAGGCACAAATCTCTCAGACCTAAACATGAGCAACTTCTTCAGGAACATATCTCCCTGAGCAAGGGAAACAAAAGCAAAAATGAATAAATGGGACTATATCAAACTAAAAATCTTCTGTACAGCAAAGGATACCATCAGTAGAACAAAAAGACATTCTACAGTATGGGAGAATATATTCATAAATGACATCCGATAAGGGGTTGACATCCAAATTATATAAAGAGCTCATGCACTTCAACAAACAAAAAGCAAATAAGCCAATTAAAAAATGGGCAGAGGAGCTGAACAGACACTTCTCCAAAGAAGAAATTCAGATGGCCAACAGGCACATGAGAAGATGCTCCACATCACTAGTCATCAGAGAAATGCAAATTAAAACCACAATGAGATATCACCTCACACCAGTGAGGATGGCAGCCATCCAAAAGACAAACAACGACAAATGTTGGCGAGGATGTGGAGAAAGGGGAACCCTCCTACAGTGCTCGTGGGAATGTAAATTAGTTCAACAATTGTGGAAACCAGTATGGAGGTTCCTCAAAAAACCCAAAATAGAAATATTATTTGACCCAGGAATTCTACTCCTAGGAATTTACCCTAAAAATGTATCAGCCCAGTTTGAAAAAGACATGTGCACCCCTATGTTTACCATAGCACTATTTACAATAGCCAAGAAATGGAAGCAACTTAAGTGTCCATCAGTAGATAAATGGATAAAGAAGATGTGGCATATATATACACAATGGAATATTATTGAACCATAAGAAGAAAACAAATCCTACCATTTGCAACAACATGGATGGAGCTAGAGGGTATTATGCTCAGTGAAATAAGCCAGGCAGAGAAAGACAAGTATCAAATAATTTCACTTATCTGTGGAGTATAAGAACAGAAAAAAGTGAAGGAACAAAACAGCAGCAGACTCACAGAACCCAAGAATGGACTAACAGTTACCAAAGGGAAAGGGACTGGGGAAGAGGGGTGGGAAGGAAGGGATAAGGGGGAAAAGGGCTATTACAATTAGCACACATAAGGTAGTGGGGGTGGGGGTGGTGGATACAGGGAAGGCAGTATAACACTGAGAAGACAAGTAGTGATTCTATAACACCTTATTATGCTGATGGACAGTGACTGCAATAGGGTATGTAGCGGGTACGTGATAATAGGGGGAGTCTAGTAACCATAATGTTGCTCATGTAATTGTATATTAACAATATCAAAATTTTAAAAAGGATGAAATATTAGAGGAAAAAAATATTTTAACAGGGATGTGATAATGAATAACAAAATTATATACTAGACTATAAAACATTTTGTTAATCGTTTTTCTATAAAAGTGTGTAGAATTTTTAAAAGATCAAAAAGGCTTTAAATGCATTTCAAAATCATGTCTGTAAAACAATTTGACAACCAGGAATAAAAACATATTTATTTAAAGAATAAAAAAAACCTTAGCCAGACATATCAAGAAAAAAAGAGAGTCTATACACATAAACAGAATCAGAAATGAGAAAGGAAAAATCACTATGGACACCACAGAAATATGAAGAATTCTGAGAGAATACTATGAAAAACTATATGCTAACAAACTGGATAACCTAGAAGAAATGGACAACTTTATAGAAAAATGCAACCTTCCAAGACTGACCAAGGAAGAAACAGAAAATCTGAATAGACCAATTACCAGCAAGAAATTGAATTGGTAATCAAAAAAATACCTAAGAACAAAACGCCTGTATCAGATAGTTTCACAGCTGAATTTTATCAAACACTTAGTGAAGCCCTAATACCCATTCTTGTTAAAGTTTTCCAAAAAGCAGAAGAGGAGGGAATACTCCCAAACTCATTCTACGAGGCCAGTATCAGTCTAATACCAAAACCAGGCAAAGACACCACAAAAAAAGAAAATTACACACCTATATCCCTGATGAACATACATGCAAAAATACTCAACAAAATATTAGGAAACGCAATTTAAAAATACATAAAGAGAATCATACACCATCACCAAGTGGGATTCATCTCAGGGATGCCAGGATGGTACAACATTTGAAAATCCATCACCATCATCCACCACATCAACAAAAAGAAGGACAAAAACCACCTGATCATCTCCATAGATGCTGAAAAAGCATTCAACACAATTCAACAACCATTCACGATAAGAACTCTCAACAAAATGTGTGCAGAGGGCAAGTACCCCAACATAATAAAGGCCATATATGAGAAACCCACAGCCAACATCACACTTAAGAGCAAGAAGCTGATTTTTTCCCCCTAAGATCAGGAAAAAGACAAGGATGCCCACTCTCCCCACTTTTATTCAACATAGTTCTGGAGGTCCTAGCCACGGCAATCAGACAACACAAAGAAATAAAAGGCATCCAGATTGGTAAGGAAGAAGTCAAACTGTCACTGTTTGCAGATGACATGATAGTACATAAAAAAGATACTTAAAAACCCCTAAGGAATCCACTCCCAAACTACTAGAACTAATATCTGAATTCAGCAAAGTTACAGGATACAAAATTAGTACACAGAAATCTGTTGCATTCCTATACACAAACGATGAGCTAGCAGAAAGAGATATCAGGAAAACAATTCCATTCACAATCACATCAAAAGAATAAAATACCTAGGAATAAACCTAACCAAGGAAGTGAAAGACCTATACCCTGAAAACTATAAAACACTCTTAAGAGAAATTAAAGACAATAAATGGAAATTCATCCCATGCTCTTGGCTAGGAAGAATTAATATTGTCAAAATGGCCATCCTGCCAAAAGCAATCTACAGATACAATGCAATCCGTATCAAAATACCAACAGCATTCTTCAACAAACTGGAACAAATACTTCTAAAATTCTTTTTTTAAATAATTTATATTGGTATCATTAATCTACAATTACATGTGCAATATTTTTTTATATAACTTATTTTGGTATCATTATTCTACAGTTACATGTGCAATATTATGGTTATTAACTACCCCATTCATCAGGTCCGCCCAACCAACCCCATTATAGTCACTGTCCTCAGCGTAATGAGATGCTATAGAATCACTACTTGTCTTCTCTGAGTTGTACAGCCCTCCCGATGCCCCCCAATATTACATCTGCTAATCGATATGCCCCTTTTTCCCCATGTCCGTCCCTTCCCACCCATCCTCCCCAGTCCTCTTCCCTTTAGCAATTATTAGTCCATTCTTGGGTTCTGTGAGACTGCTGTTGTTTTGTTCCTTCAGTATTTTTTCTTTGTTCTTATACTCCACATATGAGTGAAATCATTTGATACTTGTCTTTTTTGGTTTGGCTTATTTCACTGAGCATAATACCCTCTAGCTCCATCCATGTTGTTGCAAATGGTAGCATTTGTTTTCTTCTTATAGCTGAATAATATTCCATTGTGTATATATACCACATCTTCTTTATCCATTCATCTACTGATGGACACTTAAGTTGCTTCCATTTCTTGGCTATTGTAAATAGTGCTGCGGTAAACATAGGGGTGCATATGTCTTTTTCAAACTCTGCTGCTGCATTCTTAGGGTAAATTCCTAGGAGTGGGATCCCTGGGTCAAGTGGTATTTCTATTTTGAGTATTTTGAGAAACCTCCATACTGCTTTCCACAATGGTTCAACTAATTTGCATTCCCACCAGCACTGTAGGAGGGTTCCCTTTTCTCCACATCCTCGCCAACATTTGTTGTTGTTTGTGTTTTGGATGTTGGCCATCCTTACTGGTGTGAGGTGATACCTCATTGTGGTTTTAATCTGCATTTCTCTGATGATTAGCGATGTGGAGCATCTTTTCATGTGCCTGTTGGCCATCTGAATTTCTTCTTTAGAGAAATGTCTGTTCATGTCCTCGGCCTCTTTCTTAATTGGATTATTTGCTTTTTGTTTGTTGAGGTGCATGAGTTCTTTATATATTTTGGATGTCAACCCCTTATCGGATATGTCATTTATAAATATATTCTCCCATACTGTAGGATGTCTTTTTGTTCTACTGATGGTGTCCTTTGCTGTACAGAACTTTTCAGCTTGATATAGTCCCACTTGTTCATTTTTGCTTTTGTTTCCCTTGGCTGGAGAGATATGTTCATGAAGAAGTCGCTCATGTTTACGTCCAAGAGATTTTTGACTATGTTTTTTTCTAAGAGTTTTATGGTTTCACGAATTCCATTCAGGTCTTTGATCCACTTTGAGTTTACTTTTGTGTATGGGGTTAGACAGGAGTCCAGTTTCATTCTCTTACATGTAGCTGTCCAGTTTTTCCAACACCAGCTGCTGAAGAGGCTGTCATCTCCCCATTGTATATCCAAGGCTCCTTTATCAAATATTAATTGACTGTATATGTTTGGGTTGATATTTGGATTTTCTATTCTATTCCACTGGTCTGTGGGTCTGTTTTTGTGCCAATACCAAATTGTCTTGATTACTATGGCTTTGTAGTAGAGCTTGAAGTCAGGGAGCGTAATTCCCCCAGTTTTATTCCTCTTTCTCAGGATTGCTTTGGCTATTTGGGGTCTTTTGTGGTTCCATATGAATTTTAGAATTATTTGTTCCAGTTCATTGAAGAATGCTGTTGTTATGTTGATGGAGATTGCATTGAATCTGTAGATTGCTTTAGGTAGTATAGCCATTTTGACAATATTTATTCTTCCTAGCCAAGAGCATGGGATGCATTTCCAGTTGTTAGTGTCCTCCCTAATTTCTCTTAGGAGTGTCCTGTAGTTTTCAGAGTATACGTCTTTCACTTCCTTCGTTAGGTTTATTCCTAGGTATTTTATTCTTTTTGATGCAATTCTGAATGGAATTGTTTTTCTGATTTCTCTTTCTGTTAGTTCATCGTTAGTGTATAGGAAAGCAACAGATTTCTGTGTGTTAATTTTGTATCCTGCAACTTTGCTGAATTCATAAATTAGTTCTAGTAGTTTTGGAGTGGAGTCTTTAGGGTTTTTTATGTACAATGTCATGTCATCTGCAAATAGTGACAATTTGACTTCTTCTTTACCAATCTGGATGCCTTGTATGTCTTTGTTTTGTCTGATTGCTGTGGCTAGGACCTCCAGTACTATGTTGAATAACAGTGGAGAGAGTGGGCATCCCTGTCTTGTTCCCGATCTTAGACGAAAAGCTTTCAGCTTCTCGCTGTTAAGTATGATGTTAGCTCTGGGTGTGTCATATATGGCCTTCATGATGTTGAGGTACTTGCCCTCTATTCTTATTTTATTGAGGGTTTTAATCATGAATGGATGCTGAATTTTGTCAAATGCTTTTTCAGCATCTATGGAGATGATCATGTGGTTTTTGTTCTTCTTTTTGTTGCTGGGGTGGATGATGTTGATGGATTTTCAAACGTTGTACCATCTTTGCATCCCTGTGATGAATCCCCCTTGATCATGGTGTATGATCCTCTTGATGTATTTTTGAATTCGGTTTGCTAATATTTTGTTGAGTATTTTTGCATCTACATTCATCAGGGATATTGGTCTGTAGTTTTCTTTTTTGGTGAGGTCTTTGCCCGGTTTTGGTATTAGAGTGATGCTGTCTTCATAGAATGAGTTTGGAAGTATTCCCTCCTCTTCTATTTTTTGGAAAACTTTAAGGAGAATCGGTGTTATTTCTTCTCTATATGTCTGGTAGAATTCAGAGGTGAATCGATCAGGTCCGGGGGTTTTGTTCTTGGGTAGTTTTTTGATTACCGATTCAATTTCATTGCTGGTGATTGTTCTATTTAGTTTTTCTGTTTTTGTTTGGTCAGTCTTGGAAGGTTTTATTTTTCTAAGAAGTTGTCCATTTTTTCTAGGTTTTCCAGCTTGTTAGCATGTAGATTTTCATAGTATTCTATTATAATTCTTTGTATTTCTGTGGGGTGCGTCATTATTTTTCCTTTCTCATTTCTGATTCTGTTTATGTGTATAGATTCTCTTTTTCTCTTAATAAATCTAGCTACGGGTTTGTCTATTTTGCTTATTTTTTCAAAGAACCAGCTCTTGGTTTCATCGATTTTTTGTATTGTTTTATTCTTCTCAATTTTATTTATTTCTTCTCTGATCTTTATTATGTCCCTCCTTCTGGTGACTTTGGGCCTCATTTGTTCTTCTTTTTCCAATTTCAGTAATTGTGTCTTTAGACTATTCATTTGGGAATGTTCTTCCTTCTTTAAATAGGCCTGGATTGCAATATACTTTCCTCTTAGAACTGCCTTTGCTGCGTCCCACAGAAGTTGTGGCTTTGTGTTGTTGTTGTCATTAGTCTCCATACATTCTTTGATTTCTGTTTTGGTTTGGTCGTTAACCCACTGATTAATTAGGAGAATGTTGTTAGGTCTCCATGTATTTGTGAGCCTTTTTGTTTCCTTTGTACAATTTATTTCTAGTTTTATACCTTGGTGATCTGAGAAGTTGGTTGGTAGAATTTCAATATTTTTTAATTTACTGAGGTTCTTTTTGTGGTCTAGTATGTGGTCTATTCTGGAAAATGTTCCATGTGCACTTGAGAAGAATGTGTATCCTGTTGCTCTTGGGTGTAGAGTTCTGTAGATGTCTGTTAGGTCCATCTGTTCTAGTGTGTTGTTCAGTGCCTCTGTGTCTTTACTTATTTTCTGTCTGGTTGATCTGTCCTTTGCAGTGAGTGGTGTTTTAAAGTCCCCTAAAATGAATGCATTGCTATTTCCTCCTTTAATTCTGTTAGTATTTGTTTCACATATGCCGGCAGTCCTGTATTCGGTGCATATATATTTATAATGATTGTATCCTCTTGTTGGACTGACCTCTTTCTCATTATGTAATGTCCTTCTTTATCTCTTGCTACTTTCTTCGTCTTGAAATCTATTTTGTCTGATACAAGTACGGCAACACCTGCTTTTTTCTCCTTGTTGTTTGCATGAAATATCTTTTTCCATCCCTTCACTTTTAGTCTGTATATATCTCTGGGTTTGAGGTGAGCCTCTTGTAAGCAGCATATAGATGGGTCGTGCTTTTTTATCCATTCTGTTGCTCTGTGTCTTTTGATTGGTGCATTCAGTCCATTTACATTTAGGGTGATTATCAATAGATATGTACTTATTGCCATTGCTAGCTTTAGATTCGTTGTTATCAAAGGTTCAAGGGTTGGTTCTTTACTATTTAACAATCTAAGTTAACTTTCTTGTTAAGTTATTGTAAACACAGTCTGATGTTTCTTTATTTCTCTCCTTATTATTCCTTCTCCATTCTTTATATACTAGGTGTTTTATTCTTTGCCTTTAGTTAGTATTTGGATGGTCTGCTTTCTTAGTATGATTTTATTTTCTCTGGTGACATCTTTTTAGCCTTAGGAGTGCTTCCTTCTAGAGCAGTTTCTTTAAGATATCCTGTAGAGGTGGTTTATGGGAGGCAAACTCTCTCAGTTTTCGGTTGTCTGGAAATTGTTCAATCCCTCCATCATATTTAAATGATAATCGTGCTGGATACAATATTCTTTGAGGCCCTTGTGTTTCATTACGTTAAATATATCATGCCATTCTCTTCTGGCCTGTAAGGTTTCTGTTGAGAAGTCTGATGATAGTCTGATGGGTTTTCTTTTGTAGGTGATCTTTTTTCTTTCTCTAGCTGCCTTTAATACTCTGTCCTTATCTTTGATCTTTGCCATTTTAATTATAATGTATCTTGGTGTTGTCTTCCTTGGGACCCTTGTGTTGGGAGATCTGTGTGCTTCCGTGGACTGCGAGACTATTTCTTTCCCCAGCATGGGGAAGTTTTCAGCAATTATTTCTTCAAAGACACTTTCTATCCCTTTTTCTCTCTCTTCTTCCACTGGTACTCCTATAATGTGAATATTGTTCTGTTTGGATTGGTCACACAATTCTCTTAATATTCTTTCATTTCTAGAGATCCTTTTATCTCTCTCTGCCTCAGCTTCTCTGTATTCCTGTTCTCTGATTTCTATTCCATTAACAGTCTCTTGCATCTCATCCAGTCTGCTGTTAAGCCCATCGATCACTTGTCTCATTTCTGCATTGTCTTTCCTGACTTCCCTCACTTCTTCCCTCAGCTCCTGCATATTTCTCTGTAGATCCATCAGTATGGTTATGAGTTTTGTTCTGAATTCTTCTTCAGGAAGATTGTGCATTTCCATCCCTTCAGGGCCCCTCTCTGGGGTTGTCTAGTTGATCGTAGTGTGGACCATATTCCTCTGTCTTTTCCTGGCTATAGAAGTGGTTGCTGGTAGGTGCCACATATGTCAGCTGTGCTCTTTAAGACTTTTAAAAAGAAAAAATAAAAAAGAAGAAAAAAGGGAAGGAAGAGAAGAGAAGAAAAAAGAAAGAAAGAAAAGAAAAGAGAGGGGAAAAAATGCCCACTGGGAGTAGATTCTATGAGGATGCTGTAGGTGGCGCTGTTGCTCCACTATTGAGCAGCCACGCCGCACCACTCTGCAGGGCCCTTTGTAGCTCTGTCCGGGGCGGGAATAAATGGGAGGCTGTTGATATCTGTGTGAGTCTCAGTGGGGCTTCTTTTTCTCCGTCACCAACCAAGGGGTCTGAAATTCCCCAGGACTCCCAGCCTGCTGGGCTGAGTGTGCTGGGACGATCCTAGTCCTCTGTTGGGCCCCTGTCTCTTTAAGACCGCTAAAAAAAAAAAAGCACATGCTTTTCTTTTATCCCGGGGAACCAGCTACGAGGACCCGGGTGTGTTCCCGGCTCAGATCCTACACCCTCTGTCTCTCCAATCTCCGCTACACCGCGCAATGTGTGTCAGCACTCCCGGTGCAGTTCACCAGGCCTGGTTATTTCACAGGACTGTTCTTCCACTCCCTCCTGGCTCTGAATCCTCTACTCCTGCTGGTGCACTCGGGTGGGGGAGTGCACGGGTCCTGGCAGGTCGCAGCTCAGGATCTTACCCACCTCGCGGGGTGCCGAGTCCTCTCAGGTGTAGCTGCAGGCTGCTGTGGTCCTGTATCTTCTGGTCTCTCTTTTAGAAATAGCTGTATTTGCTGTATTTTCATAAATATATTTGGTTTTGGCAGGAGATTTCCGCCGCCCTGCTCACGCTGCCATCTTCCCAGAAGTCATCTCCGAAAATTCTTATGGAACCACAAAAAAAACAAATAGCCAAAGCAGTACTGAGAAGGAAGAATAAAGCAGGGGGAATCTCCCTTCCCAACTTCAAGCTCTACTACAAAGCCAGAGTAATCAAGACAATTTGGTACTGGCACAAGAACAGACCCACAGACCTTTGGAACAGAATAGAGAGTCCAGACATTAACCAAGCATATATGGTTAATTAATATGTGATAAAGCACCCGTGGATATACAATTGGGAAATGACAGCCTCTTCAACAGCTGGTGTTGGCAAAACTGGACAGCTACGTGTAAGAGAATGAAACTGGCTTATTGTTTAACCCCATACACAAAAGTAAACTCAAAATGGATCAAAGACCTGAATGTAAGTCATGAAACCATAAAACTCTTAGAAGAAAACATAGGCAAAACTCTCTTGGACATAAACATGAGCAACTTCTTCATGAACATATCTCCCTGGGCAAGGGAAACAAAAGCAAAAATGAACAAGTGGGACTATATTAAGCTGAAAAGCTTCTGTACAGCAAAGGACACCATGAGTAGAACAAAAAGACATCCTACAGTATGGGAGAATATATTCATAAATGACATATCCAGTAAGGGGTTGACACCCAAAATATATGAACAGCTCACATACCTCAAGAAAAAGCAAATAATCCAATTAAAAAATGGGCAGAGGGGGACTTCCGGGAAGATGGCGGCGTGAGCAGGGCGGCAGAAATCTCCTCCCAACACTTTATTTATCTACGAAAATACAACAAATACAACTATTCCTAAAAGAGAGACCAGAATACACAAGAAAGTGCACAGCGTGCAGCTACACCCGAGAGGCCTCGGCACCCCATGAGGCAGGTAAGACACAGAGCCGCGACCCCGTGGGACACCAGCACTCACCCATCCCAGCTCGCTGGCGGGAGGAGAGGATTCAGAGCCGGGAGGGAGTAGAAGAGCAGGCCCGTGAAATACACACCCCCAGTGGTCTGCACTGGGAGCACTGACACACATCGCACGGTGCATCGGGCACTGGAAAGGCAGAAGGTGCAGGTTTTGAGCCGAGAACACGCCAGGTCGCTGCAGCCAGCGCCCCGTGAAAAGAGAAAAGCGCATGCGGTTAGTAGCAGTCTTGGAGAGGCGGGGGGCCCAGCGAGGGAACACCATCACCTGGCACGTGCAGCCCAGTGGTCTGGGAGTCCTGAGAAACTTCGGACCCCTTGGCTGGTGACTGAGAAAAGGTAGCAGCCACACTAAAACTTTATACAGAGAACAACAGCCTCCCATTTGTTCCCGCCCCAGCCAGAGCTACAAAGAGCGGTGCGGCCGCAGCTGTGGAATAGTGGAGCAACAGCGACACCTACAGCACCCTTACAGAATCCAATCCAGGTGGGTGTTTTTTTTCTCTTTTTCCCTTTCTTTGTTCTTTCTTTTCTTTCTTTCTTCTTTTTCTCTTTTCTTTCTCTTCCATCTTTTTTTGTTTGTTTGTTTGTTTCTTGTTTTTTTTTAAGCCTTAAAGAGCCCAGCTGACATACATGGCACCTACCAGTGAACACTCCTATCAACATGAAAAGACAGAGAAATATGGTACAGACAAAAATCAACCAGACCCAGACAACTCCTGAGAGGGAACCTGAAGGGATGGAAATGCAGAATCTTCCTGAAAAAGAATTCAGAATAAAAGTCATAACCATGCTGATGGATCTACAGAGAAATATGCAAGAGCTAAGGGAGGAAGTGAGGGAAGTCAGGAAAGATAATGCAGAAATGAGACAAGCCATCGACGGGCTTAGCAGCAGACTGGACGAGATGCAAGAGACTGTTAATGTAATAGAAATCAGAGAACAGGAATACAGAGAAGCTGAGGCAGAGAGAGAGAAAAGGATCGCTAGGAATGAAAGAATATTAAGAGAACTGTGTGACCAATCCAAACGGAACAATATTCGCATTATAGGAGTACCAGAGGAAGAAGAGAGAGAAAAAGGGATAAAAAGTGTCTTTGAAGAAATAATTGCTGAAAACTTTCCCTCGCTGGGGAAGGAAGTAGTCTCGCAGTCCACCGAAGCTCATAGATCTCCCAACACAAGGGACCCAAGGAAGACAACACCAAGACACATAATAATTAAGATGGCAAAGATCAAAGATAAAGACAGGGTATTAAAGGCAGCTAGAGAGAGAAAAAAGATCACCTACAAAGGAAAACCCATCAGACTATCATCAGACTTCTCAACAGAAACCTTACAGGCCAGAAGAGAATGGCATGATATATTTAACGTTATGAAACAGAAAGGCCTCGAACCAAGAATATTGTATCCAGCACGATTATCATTTAAATATGACTGAGGGATTAAACAATTTCCAGACAAACGAAAGTTGAGAGAGTTTGCCTCTCATAAACCACCACTACAGGATATCTTAAATGGACTGCTCTAGATGGAAGCACACCTAAGGCTAAAAAGAGGTCACCAGAGAAAATAAAATCATAGCAAAGAAAGCAGACCATCCAAATACTAACTAAAGGCAAACAATAAAACACCTAGTATATAAAGAATGGAGGAGGAAGAATAAGAAGGGAGAGAAATAAAGAAACATCAGACTGTGTTTACAATAACTTAACAAGAAAGTTAAGTTAGATTGTTAGATAGTTAAGAAGCAACCCTGAACCTTTGGTAACCACGAATCTAAAGCCAGCAATGGCAATAAGTACATATCTATCAATAATCACCCTAAATGTAAATGGACTGAATGCACCAATCAAAAGACACAGAGTAACAGAATGGATAAAAAAGCAAGACCTATCTATATGCTGCTTACAAGAGACTCACCTCAAACCCAAAGATATACACAGACTAAAAGTGAAGGGATGGAAAAAGATATTTCATGCAAACAACAAGGAGAAAAAAGCAGGTGTTACAGTACTTGTATCAGACAAAATAGACTTCAAAACGAAGAAAGTAGCAAGAGATAAGGAAGGACATTACATAATGATAAAGGGGTCAGTCCAACAAGAAGATATAACCATTATAAATATATATGCACCCAACACAGGAGCGCCAGCATATGTGAGACAAATACTAACAGAATTAAAGGAGGAAATAGACAGCAATGCATTCATCTTAGGAGACTTCAACACACCACTCACTCCGAGGACAGATCAACCAGACAGAAAATAAGTAAAGACACAGAGGCACTGAACAACACACTAGAACAGATGGACCTAACAGACATCTACAGAACTCTACACCCAAAAGCAACAGGATACACATTCTTCTCAAGTGCACATGGAACATTTTCCAGAATAGACCACATACTAGGCCACAAAAAGAACCTCAGTAAAGTTGAAAATATTGAAATTCTACCAACCAATTTCTCAGATCACAAAGGTATAAAACTAGAAATAAATTTTAGAAAGAAAACAAAAAGGCTCATAAATACATGGAGACGTAACAACATTCTCCTAATTAATCAATGGGTTAACGACCAAATCAAAACAGAAATCAAAGAATATATGGAGACTAATGACAACAACAACACAAAGCCACAACTTCTGTGGGACGCAGCAAAGGCAGTTCTAAGAGGAAAGTATATTGCAATCCAGGCCTATTTAAAGAAGGAAGAACATTCCCAAATGAATAGTCTAAAGACACAATTACTGAAATTGGAAAAAAAAGAACAAATGAGGCCCAAAGTCACCAGAAGGAGGGACATAATAAAGATCAGAGAAGAAATAAATAAAATTGAAAAGAATAAAACAATAGAAAAAATCAATGAAACCAAGAGCTGGTTCTTTGAAAAAATAAATAAAATAGATAAACCCCTAGCCAGACTCATTAAGAGAAAAAGAGAATCTACACACATAAACACAATCAGAAATAAGAAAGGAAAAATCACGACGGATCCCACAGAAATACAAAGAATTATAAGAGAATATTATGAGAATCTATATGCTAACAAGCAGGAAAACCTAGAAGAAATGGACAACTTCTTAGAAAAATACAACCTTCCAAAACTGACCAAGCAAGAAACAGAAAAACTAAACAGACCAATCACCAGCAACGAAATTGAATCAGTAATTAAAAAACAACCCAAGAACAAAACCCCGGACCAGACGGATTCACCTCTGAATTCTACCAGACATATAGAGAAGAAATAACATCGATTCTCCTTAAAGTTTTCCAAAAAATAGAAGAGGAGGGAATACTTCCACACTCATTCTATGAAGCCAGCATCACTCTAATACCAAAACCTGGCAAAGACCGCACCAAAAAAGAAAACTACAGACCAATATCCCTGATGAATGTAGATGCAAAAATACTCAACAAAATATTAGCAAACGAAATTCAAAAATACCTCAAGAGGATCGTACACCATGATCAAGTGGGATTCATCCCAGGGATGCCAGGATGGTACAACATTCGAAAATCCATCAACATCATCCACCACAGCAACAAAAGAACAAAAACCACATGATCATCTCCATAGATGCTGAAAAAGCATTTGACAAAATTCAGCATCCATTCATGATTAAAACTATCAACAAAATGGGTATACAGGGCAAGTACCTCAACATCATAAAGGCCATATATGACAAACCCACAGCTAACATCATACTTAACAGCGAGAAGCTAAAAGCTTTTCATCTAAGATCGGGAACAAGACAGGGATGCCCACTCTCTCCACTGTTATTCAACATAGTACTGGAGGTCCTAGCCACAGTGATCAGACAAAACAAAGACATACAAGGCATCCAGATTGGTAAAGAAGAAGTCAAATTTTCGCTATTTGCAGGTGACATGATATTGTACGTAAAAAACCCTAAAGACTCCACTCCAAAACTACTAGAACTAATATCTGAATGAATTCAGCAAAGTTGCAGGATACAAAATTAACACACAGAAATCTGTTGCTTTCCTATACACTAAAGATGAACTAACAGAAAGAGAAATCAGAAAAACAATTCCATTCACAATTGCATCAAAAAGAAAAAAATACCTAGGAATAAACCTAATGAAGGAAGTGAAATACCTATACTCTGAAAACTACAAGACACTCTAAGAGAAATTAAAGAGGACACTAATAAATGGAAATTCGTCCCATGCTCTTGGCTAGGAAGAATAAATATTGTCAAATTGGCTATACTACCGAAAGCAATCTACAGATTCAATGCAATCTCCATCAACATAACAACAGCATTCTTCAATGAACTGGAACAAATAATTCTAAAATTCATATGGAACCATAAAAGACCCCGAATAGCCAAAGCAATCCTGAGCAGGAGGAATAAAACAGGGGGAATTATGCTCCCTGACTTCAAGCTCTACTACAAAGCCACAGTAATTAAGACAATATGGTACTGGCACAAAAACAGACCCACAGACCAGTGGAATAGAATAGAAAATCCAAACATCAACCCAAACATATAGAGACTATTAATATTTGATAAGGGAGCCTTGGATATACATTGGGGAGAAGACGACCTCTTCAGCAGCTGGTGTTGGAAAAACTGGACAGCTACATGTAAGACAATGAAACTGGACTACTGTCTAACCCCATACACAAAGGTAAACTGAAGGTGGATCAAAGACCTGAATGTAAGTCATGAAACCATAAAACACTTAGAAAAAAGTATAGGCAAAAATCTCTTGGACATAAACATGAGTGACTTCTTCATGACCATATCTCCCCGGGCAAGGGAAACAAAAGCAAAAATGAACAAGTGGGACTATATCAAGCTGAAAAGCTTCTATACAGCAAAGGACACCATCAGTAGAACAAAAAGACAGCCTATAGTATGGGAGAATATATTCATAAATGATGTATCCGATAAGGGGTTGACATCCAAAATATATAAAGAAGTCATGCACCTCAACAAACAAAAAGCAAATAGTCCAATTAAGAAATGGCCAGAGGACATGAATAGACACTTCACCAAAGAAGAAATTCAGATGGCCAACAGGCACATGAAAAGATGCTCCACATCACTAATCATCAGAGAAATGCAGATTAAAACCACAATGAGATACCACCTCACACCAGTAAAGATAGCCAACATCCAAAACACAAACAACAACAAATGTTGGCGACGATGTGGAGAAAAGGAAACCCTCCTACACTGCTGGTGGGAATGCAAATTAGTTGAACCATTGTGGAAAGCAGTATGGAGGTTCCTCAAAAAACTCAAAAATACCATTTGACCCAGGAATTCCACTCCTAGGAATTTACCCTAAGAATGCAGCAGCACAGTTCGAAAAAGACATATGCACCCCTATGTTTATCGCAGCACTGTTTACAATAGCCAAGAAATGGAAGCAACTTAAGTGTCCATTAGTAGATGAATGGATAAAGAAGAGGTGGTACATATACACAATGGAATATTATTCAGTCATAAGAAGAAAACAAATCCTACCATTTGCAACAATATGGATGGAACTAAAGGGTATTATGCTCTGTGAAATAAGCCAAGCCGAAAAAGACAAGTATCAAATGATTTCACTCATATGTGGAATATAAGAACAAAGAGAAAAACTGAAGGAACAAAACAGCAGCAGACTCACAGAACCCAAGAACGGACTAATAGTTACCAAAGGGAAAGGGACTGGGGAAAATGGGTGGGAAGGGAGGGATAAGAGGGAAAAAGGGGCATTACAATCAGCAGATGTAATGTAGAGGGGGCACGGGGAGGGCTGTAAAACTCAGAGAGGACAAGTAGTGATTCTATAGCATCTCACTACGCTGATGGACAGTGACTGTAATGGGGTTGGTGGGGGGACCTGATGAAGGGGGTAGTTGAATAACCATAATATTGCACATGTAATTGTAGAATAATGATACCAAAAGAAATTATAAAAAAAGAAAGAAAGAAAATAGGAGGGCCTCATGACCGTGGAATAGGCAAAGAGTGCATAAGCAGGACCCAAAAGGTACTCATCAAAAAGAAATAGAAGATACTTCCGGGAAGATGGCGGCGTGAGCAGGGCGGCAGCAATCTCCTCCCAACACTATATTTATCTACGAAAACAAAGCAAATACATCTATTCCTAAAAGAGAGACGAGAATACACAGGAAAGCGCACAGCGTGCAGCTACACCCGAGAGGACTCGGCACCCCAAGAGGCGGGTAAGATACGGAGCCGCGACCCGGCGGGACCCGAGCCCTCCCCCACCCCAGCGCACCGGCGGGAGGAGAGGATTCAGAGCCGGGAGGGAGTGGAAGCACACCCCGCGAAGTAGCCAGCCCCTGGTGATCTGCGCGGGGAGCGCTGACCCACATTGCGCAGTGCAGCGGAGATTGGAGAGACAGAGGGGCAGGATCTGAGCGGGGAACGCGCCAGGGGGCTTGCAGCCGGCTCCGGGAAGGAAAAAAAAAAGTGCGCGCTTTCATCAGCGGTCTTAAAGAGACAGGAGCCCAGCGGAGGAGCCGGATCGCCCCAGCACACTCAGCCCAGCAGGCTGGGAGTCCTGGGGAGTTTCAGACGCCTTAGCTGGCAACTGGGGAAGCGTAGCCATACTTACACTTCTCACTGAGATCAACAGCCTCCTATTCGTTCCCACCCCTGCCAGAGCGATAAAGGGCCCTGCGGAGCGGCGCAGCCACGGCTGCGGAATAGTGGGGCAATAGCGCCACCTACAGCATTCCCACAGAATCTACGTCTGGTGGGCTTTTTTTTTTGTTTTTTTGTTTTGTTTTGCTTTTTCTTTTCTTTCTTTTCTTTTTTTCTCTTTTTCTTCTTTTTTTTCTTTTTTTTTCTCTTTTTAAAGTCTTAAAGAGCCCAGCTGACATACGTGGCAACTACCAGTGACCAATTCTATAGCCATGAAAAGACAGAGGAATATGGTTCAGACCAAAATCAAACAGACAACCCCAGAGAGGGAGTCTGAAGGGATGGAAATGCACAGTCTTCCTGAAAAAGAATTCAGAATAAAAGTCATAACCATGCTGATGGACCTACAGAGAAATGTGCAAGAGCTGAGGGAGGAAGTGAGGGAAGTGAGGAAAGACAATGCAGAAATCAGACAAGCGATCAATGGGCTTAACAGCAGACTGGATGAGATGCAAGAGACTGTTAATGGAATAGAAATCAGAGAACAGGAATACAGAGCAGCTGAGGCAGAGAGAGATAAAAGGATTTCTAGGAATGAAAGAATATTAAGAGAACTGTGTGACCAATCCAAACGGAACAATATTCGCATTATAGGAGTACCAGAGGAAGAAGAGAGAGAAAAAGGGATAGAAAGTGTCTTTGGAGAAATAATTGCTAAAAACTTCCCCATGCTGGGGAAGGAAATAGTCTCGCAGTCCACCGAAGCCCACATATCTCCCATCACAAGGGACCCAAGGAAGACAACACCAAGACACATAATAATTAAGATGGCAAAGATCAAAGATAAAGACAGGGAATTAAAGGCAGCTAGAGAGAGAAAAACGATCACCTACAAAGGAAAACCCATCAGACTATCAGACTTCTCAACAGAAACCTTACAGGCCAGAAGAGAATGGCATGATATATTTAACGTTATGAAACAGAAGGGCCTCGAACCAAGAATATTGTATCCAGCACGATTATCATTTAAATATGATGGAGGGATTAAACAATTTCCAGACAAACGAAAGTTGAGAGAGTTTGCCTCTCATAAACCACCACTACAGGGTATCTTAAATGGACTGCTCTAGATGGAAGCACACCTAAGGCTAAAAAGATGTCACCAGAGAAAATAAAATCATAGCAAAGAAAGCAGACCATCCAAATACTAACTAAAGGCAAAGAATAAAACACCTAGTATAGAAAGAATGGAGGAGAAGAATAGAAGGGAGAGATATAAAGAAACATCAGACTGTGTTTACAATAACTTAACAAGAAAGTTAAGTTAGATTGTTAGATAGTAAAGAAGCAACCTTTGAACCCTTGGTAACCACGAATCCAAAGCCAGCAATGCCAATATGTACATATCTATCAATAATCACCCTAAATGTAAATGGACTGAATGCACCAATCAAAAGACAAAGAGTAACAGAATGGATAAAAAAGCAAGACCCATCTATATGCTGCCTACAAGAAACTCACCTCAAATCCAAAGATATACAAAGACTAAAAGTGAAGGGATGGAGAAAGATCTTTCATGCAAAAAACAAGGAGACAAAAGCAGGTGTTGCAGTACTTGTATCAGACAAAATAGACTTCAAAACGAAGAAAGTAGCAAGAGATAAAGAAGGACATTACATAATGATACAGGGGTCAGTCCAACAAGAAGATATAACCATTATAAATATATATGCACCCAACACAGGAGCGCCAGCATATGTGAGACAAATACTAACAGAATTAAAGGAGGAAATAGACAGCAATGCATTCATCTTAGGAGACTTCAACACACCACTCACTCCAGAGGACAGATCAACCAGACAGAAAATAAGTAAAGACACAGAGGCACTGAACAACACACTAGAACAGATGGACCTAACAGACATCTACAGAACTCTACACCCAAAAGCAACAGGATACACATTCTTCTCAAGTGCACATGGAACATTTTCCAGAATAGACCACATACTAGGCCACAAAAAGAACCTCAGTAATTTCAAAAATATTGAAATCCTACCAACCAACTTCTCAGATCACCAAGGTATAAAACTAGAAATAAATTTTAGAAAGAAATCAAAAAGGCTCACAAATACATGGAGACTTAACAACACTCTCCTAATTAATCAATGGGTTAACGACCAAATCAAAACAGAAATCAAAGAATATATGGAGACTAATGACAACAACAACACAAAGCCACAACTTCTGTGGGACGCAGCAAAGGCAGTTCTAAGAGGAAAGTATATTGCAATCCAGGCCTATTTAAAGAAGGAAGAACATTCCCAAATGAATAGTCTAAAGACACAATTACTGAAATTGGAAAAAGAAGAACAAATGAGGCCCAAAGTCACCAGAAGGAGGGACATAATAAAGATTAGAGAAGAAATAAATAAAATTGAGAAGAATAAAACAATAGAAAAAATCAATGAAACCAAGAGCTGGTTCTTTGAAAAAATAAACAAAATAGATAAACCCCTAGCCAGACTCATTAAGAGAAAAAGAGAATCTACACACATAAACACAATCAGAAATGAGAAAGGAAAAATCACGACGGACCCCACAGAAATACAAAGAATCATAAGAGAATATTATGAGAATCTATATGCTAACAAGCTGGAAAACATAGAAGAAATGGACAACTTCTTAGAAAAATACAACCTTCCAAGACTGACCAAGCAAGAAACAGAAAAACTAAACAGACCAATCACCAGCAACGAAATCGAATTGGTAATCAAAAAACTACCCAAGAACAAAAACCCCGGCCTGATGGATTCACCTCTGAATTCTACCAGACATATAGAGAAGAAATAACACCAATTCTCCTTAAAGTTTTCCAAAAAATAGAAGAGGAGGGAATACTTCCAAACTCATTCTATGAAGCCAGCATCACTCTAATATCAAAACCGGGCAAAGACCTCACCAAAAAAGAAAATTACAGACCAATATCCCTGATGAACGTAGATGCAAAAATACTCAACAAAATATTAGCAAACCGAATTCAAAAATACATCAAGAGGATCATACACCATGATCAAGTGGGATTCATCCCAGGGATGCAAGGATGGTACAACATTCGAAAATCCATCAACATCATCCACCACATCAACAAAAAGAAGAACAGAAACCACATGATCATCTCCATAGATGCTGAAAAAGCATTTGACAAAATTCAGCATCCATTCCTGATTAAAACTCTCAACAAATGGGTATAGATGGCAAGTACCTCAATATCATAAAGGCTATATATGACAAACCCTCAGCTAACATCATACTTAACGTCGAGACGCTGAAAGCTTTTCATCTAAGATCTGGAACAAGACAGGGATGCCCAGGCTCTCCACTGTTATTCAACATAGTGCTGGAGGTCCTAGCCACAGCAAACAGACAAAACAAAGACATACAAGGCATCCAGATTGGTAAAGAAGAAGTCAATTGTCACTATTTGCAGATGACATGATACTGTACATAAAAAACCCTAAAGACTCCATTCCAAAACTACTAGAACTAATATCTGAATTCAGCAAAGTTGCAGGATACAAAATTAACACACAGAAATCTGTTGCTTTCCTATACACTAATGATGAACTAACAGAAAGAGAAATCAGAAAAACAATTCCATTCACAATTGCATCAAAAAGAATAAAATACCTAGGAATAAACCTAACGAAGGAAGTGAAAGACCTGTACTCTGAAAACTACAAGACACTCCTAAGAGAAATTAAAGAGGACACTTACAAATGGAAATGCATCCCATGCTCTTGGCTAGGAAGAATAAATATTGTCAAAATGGCTATACTACCTAAAGCAATCTACAGATTCAATGCAATCCCTATCAAACTACCAACAGCTTTCTTCAATGAACTGGAACAAATAATTCTAAAATTCATATGGAACCACAAAAGACCCCGAATAGACAAAGCAATCCTGAGAAGGAGGAATAAAACAGGGGGAATTACACTCCCTGACTTCAAGCTCTACTACAAAGCCACAGTAATCAAGACAATTTGGTATTGGCACAAAAACAGACCACAGACCAGTGGAACAGAATAGAAAATCCAAACATTAACCCAAACATATACAGTCAATTAATATTTGATAAAGGAGCCTTGGATATACAATGGGGAGATGACAGCCTCTTCAGCAGCTGGTGTTGGAAAAACTGGACAGCTACATGTAAGAGAAAGAAACTGGACTACTGTCTAACCCCATACACAAAGGTAAACTCAAGGTGGATCAAAGACCTGAATGTCAGTCATGAAACCATAAAACTCTTAGAAAAAAACATAGGCAAAAATCTCTTGGACATAAACATGAGCAACTTCTTCATGAACACACCTCCCCGGGCAAGGGAAACAAAAGCAAAAATGAACAAGTGGCACTATATCAAGCTGAAAAGCTTCTGTACAGCAAAGGACACCATCAGTAGAACAAAAAGACATCCTACAGTATGGTAGAATATATTCATAAAAAATATATCTGATAAAGAGTTGACATCCAAAATATATAAAGAACTCATGCACCTTAACAAACAGAAAGCAAATAATCCAATTAAGAAATGGGCAGTGGACATGAATAGACACTTCTCTAAAGAAGAAATTCAGATGGCCAACAGGCACATGAAAAGATGCTCCACATCACTCATCTTCAGAGAAATGCAGATTAAAACCACAATGAGATATCACCTCACACCAGTGAGGATGGCCAACATCCAAAACACAAACAACAACAAATGTTGGCGAGGATGTGGAGAAAAGGGAACCCTCCCACACTGCTGGTGGGACTGCAAATTAGTTCAACCATTGTGGAAAGCAGTATGGAGGTTCCTCAAAAAACTCAAAATAGAAATACCATTTGACCCAGGAATTCCACTCCTAGGAATTTACCCTAAGAATGCAGCAGCCCAGTTTGAAAAGGACAGATGCACCCCTATGTTTATTGCAGCACTATTTACAATAGCCAAGAAATGGAAGCAACCTAAGTGTCCATCAGTAGATGAATGGATAAAGAAGATGTGGTACATATACACAATGGAATATTATTCAGCCATAAGAAGAAAACAAATCCTACCATTTGCAACAACATGGATGGAGCTAGAGGGTATTATGCTCAGTGGAATAAGCCAAGCCGAAAAAGACAAGTATCAAATGATTTCACTCATATGTGGAGTATAAGAACAAAGAAAAAATACTGAAGGAACAAAACAGCAGCAGACTCACAGAACCCAAAAACGGACTAATAGTTACCAAAGGGAAAGGGACTGGGGAAAATGGGTGGGAAGGGAGGGATAAGAGGGAAAAAGGGGCATTACGATTAGCAGATGTAATGTTGCGGGGGCACGGGGAGGGCAGTACAACTCAGAGAAGACAAGTAGTGATTCTATAGCATCTCACTACGCTGATGGACAGTGAATGTAATGGGGTTGGTGGGGGGGACCTGATGAAGGGGTAGTTTAATAACCATAATATTTCACATGTAATTGTAGATTAATGATAATAAAATAAATTATATTTAAAAAAAAACAAATAGAAAAGTATTTCATGATGTAAAGAGGAAAACCAGGTCATATAATTACCATGCAGCAGGACCAGTGCCGTCTTTCTCATACAGACCATTTTGTGGGAAGAGACCTGCTATGTGGGATCCGTATCCCTGGAGGCCCTCAGGTCCCCAAACTTGGCGGCCAAGGTGAGCCCAAAAGTAAAACACTGCTCCCCTGGGCTGGATGATTGTGCAACTCCAGAAGGGGTAAACTTAGTGGGTACAGATAGTGTGTATAAAATGTGTTTACCAAAGTATTAAAATGGACCATCTCCATTTCAGCTGGACTGCTCAAAGCCAAGAGAAATAAAAGTTTCAGTAGATTAGCTAAAGCCAGGGACCAGGCTGCCTTTGCAGTGACGGAGAAGTGTCTGCAAAGCTAGTTTTGCCGTCACGGTGTCTCCAACCCCACTGCAGTCAGAGGACAAGGCCAGAGGGAGGCTTCTTAGGAAAGAGAAATGAATGGCAGGTTAATATAGCCAGTCAGACCAGTTGCTTAAGCCAAACAAACCACATCCAATGATCAGGAAATCTCTGGGCAATCCCTCCCCTCCTTATTCTGAATGCCAAGTCTCTCCGGTCCCACTGAGACCACCCAGGAGCCCCCTTCACTTCTCTCCAGGAAGGCAGTAACAGCCCCTCCCAGCTCTCCGGCTCCCACCAGGCCTCCCTGCAGCCAGGCATGAGCCAGTTATAGCGGGAGTCACCCCACTCCAAAGCTCAGGCTGCTGGGGGCTCCTGCCTTAGCTGGCTCAGGCAGCCGCGACAAAATACTAGAGCCGTGAACCTAACACCAGACATTTCTTTCTCATGGCTCTGGAGACCGGAAGGCCAAGATCCAGGCACCAGGAGGGTTCGTGTCTGGTGGGCTGTCCGGGGGGCTGTGTGCTCACAAGGCTCTCCCCGTGCATGCACAGAGCACTCTTTCTCTCTAGGGGCAAGCTCTCTGGTTTCTCTTCTAATATCCTCCCAGATCAGGACCTTATGGCCTCATTTAACCTGATTTACTCAGAGGCCCTGTCTTCAAACATAGCCCACTAGGCATTAAGGCTTCACCGTACAAATTTTGGGGGCACATGAACATTCAGTCCTCAACAGCCCCTGCACTCCCCTGAAGGCGCTGAAGCTCTGCAAAATCAACTCTCTCTGCTCACCTTCTCCAAGGGGCTGACCCTGTCCCACAACACCCACCTCCACCCTGTCCCCACTGCTTCATACCGTCCATGGCACTTGCTCCTTCCAACAGGTGATGCCACTGACTCAGTCCTGTCTATTGTTTATCACCTTCCCCATGATACATGGCCAGGGGTTTGTCCATTTTGCTCACTGATACATCCTGTACACACAGATGGGTAACCAGCACATGTCAGGCATCTGGTAAATGTTCACGAAATGGATCAGTAAATGATAAACTGATCCTTGGTCGGGAGGCCCTTGGAAGAAAAAAAAAAATGGATCAAAGACCTGAATGTAAGTCATGAAACCATAAAACTCTTAGAAGAAAACATAGGCAAAACTCTCTTGGACATAAACATGAACGACTTCTTCATGAACATATCTCCCTGGGCAAGGGAAACAAAAGCAAAAATGAACAAGTTGGACTATATCAAGCTGAAAAGCTTCTGTACAGCAAAGGACAGCATCAATAGAACAAAAAGGCATCCTACAGTATGGGAGAACATACTCATAAATAACATATCTGATAAAGGGTTGACATCCAAAATATACAAAGAGCTCACACACTTCAACAAACAAAAAGCAAATAATCCAATTAAAAAATGGGCAGAGGTTATGAACAGACACTTCTCCAAAGAAGAAATTCAGGTGGCCAACAGGCACATGAAAAGATGCTCCACATCACTAATCATCAGAGAAATGCAAATTAAAACCACAATGAGTTATCACCTCACACCAGTTAGGATGGCCACCATTCAAAAGTCAAACAACAACAAATGTTGGTGAGGATGTGGAGAAAGGGGAACCCTCCTACACTGCTGGTGGGAATGTAAACTAGTTGAACCATTGTGGAAAACAGTATGGAGGTTCCTCAAAAAACTCAAAATAGAAATACCATTTGACCCAGGAATTCCACTCCTAGGAATTTACCCCAAGAATGCATGAACCCAGTTTCTAAAAGACAGATGCACCCCTATGTTTATTGCAGCACTATTTACAATAGCCAAGAAATGGAAGCAACCTAAGTGTCCATCAGTAGATGAATGGATAAACAAGAGGTGGTACATATACACAATGGAATATTATTCAGCCATAAGAAGAAAACAAATCTTACCATTTGCAACAACATGGATGCAGCTAAGAGGGTATTATGCTCAGTGAAATAAGCCAGGCAGAGAAAGACAAGTATCAAATGATTTCACTTATCTGTGGAGTATAAGAACAAAGCAAGAACTGAAGGAACAAAACAGCAGCAGACTCAGAACCCAAGAATGGACTAACAGTTACCAAAGGGAAAGGGACTGGGGCGGATGGGTGGGAAGGGAGGGATAAGAGGGAAAAGGCAGCATTATGATTAGCATATATAATGTAGGGGTGTGACATGGGGAAGGCAGTATAATATAGAGAAGACAAGTAGTGATTTTATAGCATTTTACTATGCGGATACAGTGACTGTAAAGGTGTGTGTGGTGGGCTCTCGATAATAGGGGGTGTCTAGTAACCATTATGTTGTTCATGTAATTGTACATTAATGACAGCAAAATAAAAATAAATAAATAAAAGAAAACATTAAGAACATAGAATCATAAGAGTTAGGTAGGATGAGATCAGAGAGGGGTTCAAGCTGAAACAAGGGAGGTGGTAGAGCAGGCCAGGCAAGAAATTGGCATACAGAGGAGGAATTAATGTGACATGAAATAATCTCTGTATAAAACAATGCCCCATTGTCGCCGTGACACTTGTTCTAATAATTGAAGGTTGAAGTGTGTAGCCTTTAAAAATCTTTGATACAGAGCATTTTCATTGTCTTTTAGAAATATTGCCCAGTTTTAAAGTTTTTAATATTTAATAATTCCTTAATGTACTGTTTCCAAAACATTATTACTTAATGTCCTAGCAAAGTTGGTCCCTTTGATTAAAATATTTCATATTTGTTAAAACTTTATTTGATATTGATTTATTTCAATCATTTAATGTGTACTTTCACTGAATATAAACAATTTATTGTGATTAAAACCTAGGTTCAATATGTGTTGACTATGGGTCAAGTTTGTCCAACATATTCAAATTTTTGAATCCTTAGTAAATTTCATCTGCTTTATCTACCAATTATCATCTGTTGATGTTTTTCATAAGAATTTCCTAGTTTATGTCATGATTCTTTCTATTTTGCTTTCCTGGACACTTCAAACATCATTACCTCACACCACACCCCCCGCCATTCCCGAACGGAAGGAACAAGGCCCTTTCCTCAGCTCCTCCCCAAACAGGTGACAGCTCCACCATGGATTCATTCCCAAAGTTCAGAGTAGGTGGTTCATGCTTATGCCTTTCTCCTCAGTAGGCCAGCTGGAATCATTGCTTAACACTGAATATTCTTTCAAAGAGCTGAAAAGCCTAGTTTGTTTCTTTATGATTCATATTCATTAGCTGCAAACTGAACCTTAAATACAACCTCTCATATGCTTCTTGTACTCACTTTGCTCTGCCCAGGGCATTCTGCTGCAACCTGGGAATATCTGAAATATGCCATTTTCCACCCAAATAAGATAATATATTTCAATGACTTCCTTCTTAGAATTTAAGGCAAAATGGCAACACCTGCTCCTAGATGTCCTGTGGTGTCTAACATTCTCCTCCAGCTCCATCCAGGCCACTTGGGGCAGAGTCACTGTTTTCCCTTCTCACTTTCTGCCCATCATTCAAGCTTTTCCATTTCACTGAACTCCTCTTACAGTTCTGTGCACAGCTGGTTCTAGGGCAATTTTAATTAGTTGCTTTAAAGATACATACCTATATAAGCTTTCTGTCATCTCTAAATTTTTAGAGGCCATGTATTCAAAATGAACTCTTCTTTTATTTATTTTGGTATCATTAATCTAAAATTACATGTGCAATATTATGGTTATTAAACTACCCCCTTCATCAGGTTCCCGCCCACCAATCCCATTACAGGCACTGTCCATCAGCATAGTGAGATGCTATAGAATCACTACTTGTCTGAGTTGTACAGCCCTCCCCGTGCCCCCCCAACATTACATCTGCTAATCGTAATGCCCCTTTTATCCCCTTATACCTCCCTTCCCACCCATTTTCCCCAGTCCCTTTCCCTTTGGTAACTATTAGTCCATTCTTGGGTTCTGTGAGTCTGCTGCTGTTTTGTTCCTTCAGTTTTTTTCTTTGTTCTTATACTCCACGTATGAGTGAAATCATTTGATACTTGTCTTTTTGTGCTTGGCTTATTTCACTGAGCATAATACCCTCTAGCTCCACCCATGTTGTTGCAAATGGTAGGATTTGTTTTCTTCTTATGGCTGAATAATATTCCATTGTGTATATGTACCACCTCTTCTTTATCCATTCATCTACTGATAAACACTTAGGTTGCTTCCATTTCTTGGCTATTGTAAATAGTGCAGCAATAAACATAGGGGTGCATATGTCTTTTTCGAACTGCGCTGCTGCATTCTTAGGGTAAATTCCTAGAAGTGGGATTCCTGGGTCAAATGGTATTTCTATTTTGAGTTTTTTGAGGAACCTCCATACTGCTTTTCACAATGGTTCAACTAATTTGCATTCCCACAAGCAGTGTAGGAGGGTTCCCTTTTCTCCACATCCTCGCCAACATTTGTTGTTGTTTGTGTTTTGGACGTTGGCCATCCTTACTGGTGTGAGGTGATATCTCATTGTGGTTTTAATCTGCATTTCTCTGATGATTAGTGATGTGGAGCATCTTTTCATGTGCCTGTTGGCCATCTGAATTTCTTCTTTGGTGAAGTGTCTATTCATGTCCTCTGCCCATTTCTGAATTGTATTATTTGCTTTTTGTTTGTTGAGGTGCATGAGTTCTTTATATATTTTGGATGTCAACCCCTTATCGGATATGTCATTTATGAGTATATTCTCCCATACTGTAGGATGTCTTTTTGTTCTACTGATGGTGTCCTTTGCTGTACAGAACTTTTCAGCTTGATATAGTGCCACTTGTTCATTTTTGCTTTCGTTTCCCTTGCCTGGGAGATATGTTCATGAAGAGGTCGTTCATGTTTATGTCCAAGAGATTTTTGCCTATGTTTTTTTCTAAGAGTTTTATGGTTTCATGACTTACATTCAGGTCTTTGAACCATTTTGAGTTACTTTTGTGTATGGGGTTAGACAGTAGTCCAGTTTCATTCTCTTACAAGTAGCTGTCCAGTTTTTCCAACACCAGCTGCTGAAGAGGCTGTCATCTCCCCATTGTATATCCAAGGCTCCTTTATCAAATATTAATTGACTGTATATGTTTGGGTTAATGTCTGGATTTTCTATTCTGTTCCACTGGTCTGTGGGTCTGTTTTTGTGCCAATACCAAATTGTCTTGATTACTGTGGCTTTGTAGTAGAGCTTGAAGTCAGGGAGCATAATTCCCCCTGTTGTATTCCTCCTGCTCAGGATTGCTTTGGCTATTCAGGGTCTTTTGTGGTTCCATATGAATTTTAGAATTATTTGTTCTAGTTCATTGAAGAATGCTGTTGTTATTTTGGTCGGGATTGCATTGAATCTGTAGATTGCTTTAGGTAGTATAGCCATTTTGACAATATTTATTCTTCCTAGCCAAGAGCATGGGATGCATTTCCATTTGTAAGTGTCCTCTTTAATTTCTCTTAGAAGTGTTTTGTAGTTATCAGAGTATAGGTCTTTCACTTCCTTCGTTAGGTTTATTCCTAGGTATTTTATTCTTTTTGATGCAATTGTGAATGGAATTGTTTTTCTGATTTCTCTTTCTGTTAGTTCATCATTAGTGTATAGGAAAGCAACAGATTTCTGTGTGTTAATTTTGTATCCTGCAACTTTGCTGAATTCAGATATTAGTTCTAGTAGTTTTGGAATGGAGTCTTTAGGGTTTTTTATGTACAGTATCATGTCATCTACAAATAGTGACAATTTGACTTCTTCTTTACCAATCTGGATGCCTTGTATGTCTTTGTTTTGTCTGATTGCTGTGGCTAGGACCTCCAGCACTATGTTGAATAACAGTGGAGAGAGTGGGCATCCTTGTCTTGTTCCCGATCTTAGATGAAAAGCTTTCAGCGTCTCGCCGTTAAGTATGATGTTAGCTGTGGGTTTGTCATATATAGCCTTTATGATGTTGAGGTACTTGCCCTCTATACCCATTTTGTTGAGAGTTTTAATCAGGAATGGATGCTGAATTTTGTCAAATGCTTTTTCAGCATCTATGGAGATGATCACGTGGTTTTTGTTCTTCTTTTTGTTGATGTGGTGATGTTGATGGATTTTCAAACGTTGTGCCATCCTGGCATCCCTGGGATGAATCCCACTTGATTATGGTGTATGATCCTCTTGATGTATTTTTGAATTCGGTTTGCTAATATTTTGTTGAGTATTTTTGCATCTACGTTCATCAGGGATATTGGTCTGTGATTTTCTTTTTTGGTGAGGTCTTTGCCTGGTTTTGGTATTAGAGTGATGCTGGCTTCATAGAATGAGTTTGGAAGTATTCACTCCTCTTCTATTTTTTGGAAAACTTTAAGGAGAATCGGTGTTATTTCTTCTCTATATTTCTGGTAGAATTCAGAGGTGAATCCATCTGGTCCATGGGTTTTGTTCTTGGGTAGTTTTTTTATTACCGCTTCAATTTCATTGCTCGTGATTGGTGTGTTTAGTTTTTCTGTTTTTGTTTGGTCAGTCTTGGAAGGTTGTATTTTTCTAAGAAGTTGTCCATTTCTTCTAGGTTTTCCAGCTTGTTAGCATATAGATTCTCATAATATTCTCTTATAGTTCTTTGTATTTCTGTGGGGTCCGTCATTATTTTTCCTTTCTCATTTCTGATTCTGTTTATGTGTGTAGATTCTCTTTTTCTCTTAATGAGTCTCGCTAGGGCTTCAAAATGAACTCTTAGACTGGATTCTCCATTGCAACATTTAGTAAATTGGCAATTATGAAAGCATTTCAAAACATTTCCCTTGTACATGCAGTTCCTGCCACACAACATCATCTATGAGGGCAGAACCTGATGTGTTGTTCCTATTCTGTAATATGACTGCGCCATGGGGCTTCACCCTCTGAGTGGGACCCAGGCAGGAAGGGGTTGAGGGGATGGTGGCGGGGCATCTGGATTCAGGCAGGGCTGCCTGGTTGGGGGATGGTGGGCATGTGTGGACTCTGGCAGTGTAGCCCACACAGCTAACACCCCCATGCCCTAGGCCAGGACTGACCTCCAGCCACTGGGCAGAGGCCACTGAGATGGGGCTTTTGCAGATCAGGTGCAAGGGGCGCACCAGCCCAGCACCCCTGAGTCCTCACCAAGCCCCCAAGCACCTGGGACAGTGGATGGGCCCATGTTCACAGCTTTCAAGTTCCCAAACAGTGAGGCCAGGGCTTGCTCACTGCAGGCAGGCTCTGGAGGGGCACACCTGCAGAGAGCTCCCAGCCAGCTCACCTGTCCCCTCAACCTGTTTGAAAATTTAAGATCTGTACCCTCAGGTGAAATAGGTTTGTGTCTTGTGATGTGTTTAGCAAAGCCAAGGAGAACCTGCACTGAGGGTAAGTAAGGGTACTGAGCAACATGCGGGGGATGTGCAATATGCTTGAAGAACTGCCCAGGGGAGATTCTGTGCCATAAATATGCATAGATGAGTGGTTTGAAGTAGAGACTGCACTGAGCATCTTTCAGATTATGGTTCACCTACCTGTTTTATAGGTTTTCTGGCATTTTCATGATGCTTGAAAAACCCAGAGGATATGAGGATCTGTTCCCTGAAAAATAAAAACAAAACTGCAGACATAACTCTTGCAGAAATATTGAGTTCTGTGAGACTGGGTAATGCAGAGATGGACACAGAACTCAGTATACTAAATATGCATATATGCATATAAAGGATACACAGGGATTTAAAAAACCCTCACAGTCATCTACATAGATGATACTGCTAAAGTTTTTGTATTCAAATGTCAAAGTTAACTGGCTTAAAATTTGACTTACTTTTTATTAAATTTTCTAGAGCTGCAGAACTATCTGTGTTTTGATTTGTTTTGGTTCTTTAGCTCGGTGTGTCTATTTTCCTTCAACATAGTGTTTCTGCATTCATCTATTCTTAAATTGAAGACCACATAATTTACTTCTTATAAATTAAAGTCTTAAGTGTAAAACTAAGACATGTATCCAGCAATAAAATATTCTGTGAGTGTAGGTCATGATATCAGGGCTTTTTTTTTCTCAAAAAAAGTGGAATATAAACTTCTACACAAGAAAAGTAAAATGTGGCAATCTTTTAAAATAAAGATTTAATATTATTTTCATGCACTGCAAATTACATAATTGTATTTTAAATAATTAAATTAGGATGGCAACTTACTAAATATATTGTTTCCTCTTAAACTGCTCAATGGCTAATGGGCAGGGAATCAGCTTGCAGCTGTGCAACTTTTTAAAAACTATGAATTACCAATTTTAAGTGTTGCCAGCTACAATAACTTTGTATTCACTGATATTTGTGTTTCTTCTTGTCATATAATTATTTTATTATGTTCTGTATCTCCAAAAAGTCTTCCTACATCTTTGGAAAATGTCTCGCCAGCACCAGAGGATGCTTACTACATAAAGCCACTGCTTTCAAGACCAGGAGGCACGGCTGACGTAGCTGATACATAAAAACAAACACAGAGAACCAGAGAGAGGAGGAGCCAGAGGAATATTTCCAAGCAAAAAGAACAAGACAAAACAACACAAAAAGTGCTAAATGAAATGGAGATAAGCAATCTACCTGATAAAGAATACAAAACAATGGTCATAATGGTGCTCAACTGAACTGGGGAAAAGAATAGATAATCTCAGGGAGGACTTCAACAAAGGGATAGAAAATATAAAAATGAACCAGTCAGAGCTGAATAATACAATAAGAAATGAAAACAATAGAGGGCATAAATAGTAGGCTGGAAGATGCAGAGGAAAGAATATGTGAGCTGGAAGACAGGTGGTGGAGAGTGACCAAGCTGAGGAACAGACAGAAAACATTTCTAAAATGAGAAGACATGAAAAGATCTCTGTGACACCTCCAAACAAAACAATATTCTCATAATAGGGGTTCTGGAAGCACAGAAAGCCCTTAACAAGGTGAACCCAAGGAGGTCCACCCCAAGACACATAGTAATTAAAATGGCAGCGATCAGCGATAAAGAGAGAATCTTAAGAGCAGCAAAAGAAAAGTAGACCATTACCTACAAGGAAACTCCAGAGGGCCATCAGATTTCTCAGCAGAAACTTTACAGGCCAGAAGGCAAGGATATGAAATACTCAAATTAATGAGAGGGAAAAAAATCCTAAAACCAAGAATATTCTCCCAAGCAATGTAGCATTCAGAATTGAAGGAGAGAGAAAGTCTTCCATAGAAATTAAGGCTAAAAGATTCATCACCACTGGACTGACCTTACAGGATATGTTAAAGGGACTTCTTTAGATGGAATTATTTTTAAATTGAGATGTCTTTCCTCAGTGAAATATAGCTACCCATCACTTACAAAGTGAGTATGAAGCACAAAAGGCAAAAGTAGTAAAAGCAATTATATACAAAATTAGTAAGTGATATGCAAATTAAAAATATGTAGATTATGAAATCACATACATAAAACATGGAGGGGAATACTAATTAAGGTGAGGGAGTATGGTGTAGATTTAGGGCATTAGGGTTTGGTTTAGCTGGCATTACGCACAAGTCGTCCATTTCCCCTGCCCCTCCATCTCTCTGGGGCCTCCAGGATGGACAGGACTTGCCCATGGTCCCACATGAGACAGGGTTAGGCTGGACTGGTGGTTTTCTGTCCTTCCCCCATCTCAGTCCTGGGCTCTGAAAGGAGGAGAATGAAACATGCACTCTGGTGCTGACTTCCAAGTCCACCTCCGTCATGTGTTCTGGAGGCACCAGAGATCACGCTTCCTCCTGCCCCACCTGGGCTGGGCATTGAAGGCCACGCTCCTGGGCAGCCCGACGTGCCTGTCACACAAGGGCCCGTGGCAGGCGTGTGTGGATTTATACAGGGCTGGGTGCAGTGGCCTGCCAGCTCCCAGGTGTTGCCTTCTTAAGGGCTGGCAGGGCCCTCTTGGAACTGGCTGGATCTCTTGTCCTTTCTGGTGGGCAGCCACAGACAATCACACATAGACAGGACAGCCCTTGGCTTCTGTCCATCAAGCAGGCATCCACGGTCCTATTCAGGCTAGTCTGGGCCCTGTCAAGCCCCCTTGGCCAGTTACTGAGCTGACCCTGCTGCTGGGCAATTGAACAGCTACCTGGGCAGTATAGACAGGAGACTGCCATGAGAGATAATAACCTTCTGAGTATTGAATGTGGTCCCGGCCACAGCAGCCATACAGCAGCATTCCACACATATAGCCCTGCAGTCCTTCGGCCCTCCAGCTATAACAAACCTTTGACATTTGAACTCATTGAAAATCAGAGACCTGAGAGTGACTGTCTCCCAGAGGGCAGGGAGATGCCTATTACATTTACCACCAGCATTAATGCTGCTTTTGCTGTCAGTAAAGGAGCTTCTTGTGGCCATGGCAGGGCCACAGGAGCAGCAGATGGGCAGATGCAACCCCCGGCCCTATGTGAGCTCCCTCCTTCCTCGGGCTTTGGACTCACCGCTGTGCACTGGGCCAGCAGTGATGTGGAGTGTGCTGCTTTCCCTGCCCGGCACCTATTCTCATGTCCAAACCTGCACCTCAGCTTTCCTTTGGAACGTACATCTTACCTGTCTCCAGTCCATTCAGCTCAAGAGGGCAGACCCTATGTTCCACCCACCTTGGAGATGGGTGTGTGATCCCAGCCCAGCCAACCCCACGTTCCATCCTGTGGGTGCTCTGATGGGGTCAAGGATGCAAATGTGACTGGAGCCAGGTCAAAGGCATTGAACGACATGACTTTTCATGGAACCCAAGGGAAGGAGAGACACTGCCTTAGAGTGGACTGTGAGTGGGTGTCCACCTGGAGCTGCTGGAGGCCCCAGATGCAGTGAGAGAGACTGCCCATGAATGGGGCCACCCCACAGGCACTTAGGTTGGAGGGTTGGAGAGGGACCATGTCATACTGGGAGAGCCCCTGTGTCCTGAGCCCCTGGTGTCCACAGCTCCCTAGTGTCCTGAGCCCCAGGTGTCCTGAGCCCTCCGCTGTGCTGAGCCCCTGGTGTCCACAGCTCCCTAGTGCCTGAGCCCCAGGTGTCCTGAGCCCTCTGCTGTGCTGAGCCCCTGGTATTCTGAGTCCCTTGTGTCCTGAGCCCGCTGGTGTCCTACACCACTGGGTGTTCTAAGCTGATGGTGTCCTGAGCCCGTGTTCTTAAGCCCCTGGTGTCCTGAGCCCCACTGGAGTCCTGAGCCCCTGGTGTCCTGAGCCCCACTGGAGTCCTGAGCCCCTGGTGTCCTGAGCCCCACTGGAGTCTTGAGCCCCTGGTGTCCTGAGCCCCTTGTTTCCCGAGTCCCCTGGTGTCCTGAGCCCACCAGTTTCCTGAGCCCCTGATCTTGAATTTGCACCAAATAGTACACTGAGGAAATTGGATATGGGTATAGATAAAACAAGACTGGCCATAAATTGATAATTGTTAAATCTCATTATACTATTTACTATTTTCCATACTTCTGCTTTAAAAAAAAATCTTTACGATGTATAATTTACATCAATAAAATTCACCAATTGTAAGTGCACAATTTGGTAATATTTTGTAAATCTAATTATGCAATCATCGCTACAATCCAGTTTTAGAATATCTCCATCAACTCAAAAACTCTCCTTGGGATTCTATTCAATTCCTAGCCCTTCACACATCTGTTTTCTGTCTTTCTAAACATGCCTTTTTGGGACTTTCCATTTAATGGGAATCATGTAGTCTTCAGCTATTCTCTCTACTAGTATATGTTTGACATTTCCATAATGAACAGTTTTGTTGAACTAGAGAATGACTTACATTCATAGCAGTTTTTGTTCTTTGAAGTGCTTTCATGTACTTACTGAATCACACCATACTCAAAATGCATGTGTGAGGTAGGACAATGCTTCTTACCAACTTAATGGATGAGGAAACTGAGGCTCAGAGGGTTTCAAGGACCTGACCAAGGTCACAGAGCTAGCAAGTAACTGAATTAGGACTCCGTTCAGGCTTCCAGTCACCTGGAGAGGTATCTTCCCTCACCGTGGTGCCTCCTTGGACTGCCTGCCTCCTTCACACCCCCACCCACATGTCCCATCCCTCCAACTCAGGCGTCTCTGCAGTGAGCTGGAGGGTCTGGGCTGAAAGCCATAGCCGGCTGTGCATCCTCACCCAGCTAACAGTGGCTGTAAAAGCAATCTCAGGGCTTTGTTTCCCATCTTGAGAAACAAACAAAATATCCCTTCTATTCTTTCCCCTTCAGCCTGAGGTGGAAAGGGGATGCTGCCACTACAGAGGTGTGGGCCCTAGTAGATGGAGGCTGGCTTATTTTTTTCAAGACACAGAAGCAGGATCGAGATTTTCAGTGAGTGCGTGTGCATGTGTGTTCATCTGTGGGAACAGCTGGAGGATGAGAGGGTAGAGGGGGCTGCCCATCCAGGCACCTGGCACTTCCTTCCTAAAGTGCATGGATGTGAGGGGGGTCTGGGGACACTAGGGCACGCCTCCACGTACACAGTTGCCCCATGGTCCATGCATCTGTGGCTGGGACCATCTGAAGACAGAAATAGCAGGAAATCTTGCCTTCACTTTGTGTCTTTGCATTTTTAAAAATGATGATTGTGTCTGCTCTGTCACGCCACCCTTCTGGTGTTTTATAGTTATCATTCAGGAAGAACTGAGAGGAAATTAATGGTGCTTTCCTCTGGGGAATGGGCTTGGGGTCTCAGGACTCAATTCCCATTGCATTCTCTGTCACATTTGAATTTTTTGTCCTATACTTGTGTTATTTTCATAATCAAATGAGGGAGAAACCGTTGTTATTACCAGTAAGCAATGGTTGTTTGCCTGTCTCCCTGAAGATCAGCCTACTACAGGGCTGAGCAGATTACAAAGTGCTGTCAAATGCAACTTCTCATTTTATCCACTCATTCATCCAACAAATATTTGATACATGTTTCCTATGTGCCAGGCATAGTTCTAGAAGCCAGGGATATAGCAGTGAACAAAACAGATAAAAATTCCTGCTTTCCTGGGGACTTACATTCTACTGGGTGTAGAGAAACATAACACAAAGTTAATAAATTATATGGTACATGAAGAGGAGGAAAGGCAAGGCAGGTAAGGGTGGTAGGGAGCATTGGGGATGGGAAGCTGCCATGCTGAAGAGGGCACTCAGGTAAGGTGACATGGCAACAGTGTTGGGGGAGATGAGGGAGTATCTGGGAGAAAAAGCCCCCAGGGAACAGTAAGTGCAAAGGCTCTGAGGCAAGAACGTGGCCAGCCTGCTCCAACGGGCCAGGACAGCAGAGGAGTGAGAGTAACAGGAGCTGCGGGTATGCGGCAGGAGTCACCAGACCATGTGCGGCCTGGTGGGCCACTGCGGGGTTTGCGGGTTTTACCCCAAGTGAGAAGAGGGTCTGGAGAAAGGTGCCTAATGTGTCCGCTGACGCACCCCGGCTGCTGAGTGGAGACCAGACTGTGTAGCAGGGCCGTGGGCAGACCGTGAGGCCGTTGAGAGAGGAGAGGCAGTAGAGAAGGTGGGTGGACGTCAGGTTCTGGAAATACCTAGAAGGGAAAAAGACAGGAGAGCTGCTTGCTGATGGGCTGGATGTAGGGTTTGGGAGAAAGAGAAGAGTCAAGGATGATTCCAAGGGTTTGGGCCTGAGCAGCTGGGAGGATGGACTTGCCTTTGGCTGAGATGTAAGACTGAGGGGCAGCCGGGAGCAGAGGTGGCTGAGGTGCGGCGAACACGAGTTCTGCCAGGACAAGTTAGAGGGAGGAAGTCCGGGAGGCACGGTTCTCACACGCGGATGTCGTCGGCGTCGGGATGGTAATGCCATCCTCCCCCCCTTCCCCTATTTCGCAGGCGTTCACCCTCGGGCCCCGGGCCGGGTCACGTGGCCGCGGGCTGGCGCCCCCTGGCGCGGGACGACGAGCGGCGGCGGCAGGGATGGCGGCGGCGATGGCGGCGGCGGCGGTGGCCGGGGCGCTGGAGCGCGGGGAGCCCGGCGAACCCAAGGCGGGCCACCGAGCCCTGTACTTCTGCGGAAGCATACGCGGCGGGCGCGAGGACCAGGCCCTGTACGCGCGTATCGTATCGCGGCTCCGGCGCTTCGGGGTGGTGCTCACTGAGCACGTAGCGGCCGCCGAGCTGGACGCGCGCGGTGAGGCCACGGGGACGCGGGCGGAAGGGGTCCGGGCCCGAGCCGGCCCGCCTGCCCCTGAAGCGGGAGCCAGGCTCTCACCGCGTGTGTGCGAGTGCACCTGCGGGGGCGCGCCCTGGCCCCGCGCTCAGTGACCCTCTTGACCTTTGGGTCCCTCTGGGCAAACTTTCTGCAGCTCTTTCCGGGGGCGCTTATGGGGAGGGGCGGAATGGGAGTGGGTGGAGCCGCTTCAGTTCCCACTCCATCTGCGGGCATTTTCAACCCCACCTAAGGCAAAACCTCCTCTCTTTGCCTTGTAGGCATCAGCCTCTCTTAGATCCGACAGACCCCAGTCTAGGGACCCCAGCTCTCACGCCTTCTGATGAGGCAGTTACTGATGTGTTTTCCTGGCTGCTGGCTCTCTCGAAAACATGCCTCTTTGACCGTTAGGTTTGGAATCTCAATGACGCTTCTAGTTTGAAAACTGTGCGCAGAACTCTTGTACTTCGGCTCAGAAATTCTTAAGTAGGTACCCCGTGCCCCACCCTGGGGCAGATCCAGGACTCAAGGGCCTAATGCAATTCTGGGAGACCTCATTAAAAAGGTGAAATCACAAAACCCCTGGGGTGTTGGAAATGGCCTGTGCAAGAGAGGGACTCTGAAGCCAAGGCTGGTTTCATGGCATGTCCACCTCCCAGCCCCTCACCTTAATGGCTCTCAGACTTCCAGGTGTTTAGATATAATCTGAGGGAGGTTGTTTAAAATGCAGGTTCTCATAGCATAGTCTGGTAGGAAAACTTCAAATATAGGTTTAACAAGCACTCCAGTAATTCTGCTGTGATGCGGGTGCTGTGAGCTTCACTGTCCTATCCAGAAGCTTTAAGTCAAGCTAGAACACAGCCTGAGCCTGGTATGCCTCTCCTACCTTCAGTTCCACCACCTCCTACTGGTCATACTTTGCATATAAGCAGTGGTTCTCAAAGTTTGTTGGGAAAGAGTCACCTGGAGAGCTCATGAGGTGGCCCAGACTCCTATAAAGTTCTTGGGTGACTGGGACCCACCAAAGCTTTGGAGCCATGCTGCTGGGCTCAAGCTGTCCTCCTAACTTGCCTTGCCCTGGGCTCTCTTGCTGCTGCCTGCCACTTCACCCCTAGGATGCAGTTTTCATTCTCTCCACCTCTGTGGTCACTGGGACCCACAGTGAGTCCTTCCCTTACTCTCATCTGTATCACTCATTTGACCCCAAACATCCCACCTCGCACAGGATTGAATTTTTCTTGTGGCTATTCCACCATCTCACCCGTTTTCATGGAATCTTAGTGTTGGGCAGGCCCCCGGAAGCCACTGAGTATGTCTCCCTCCCTCCCTGAGCAGGGTGGATATGGGGGTGGTGAGGCCAGAAGAGAGGGACTGAGTACTGAGAACTGGGGTGGGGTCGTGGCCTTAACTACCTTTCCCTCAACCACAGGGGAAGAGGCTGCCGGGGGTGACAGGCTCATCCATGAGCAGGACCTGGCCTGGCTGCAGCAGGCAGATGGTGAGTGGCCCCCCTCCTACCTGCAAACTCCACTGAGGTGTTAGATCCTCCGGACAAGCCTGGCCTCCATACCTAGAGCTCCCTCCTCACCATGCCCAGGCTCTGTCATCTCTCCCTTACAAGCCAAATAGTGAGCCTTAAGTCTCGTCTTTCTTCCAGTGGTCGTGGCAGAAGTGACCCAGCCGTCCTTGGGTGTGGGCTATGAGCTAGGCCGTGCTGTGGCCCTCAGCAAGCAAATCCTGTGCCTGTTCCGTCCGCAGTCTGGCCGCGGTGAGCACTTCTAAGCCCTGGATGGCCACAACCTCCCGCCCCAGCTTTCTAAGGACCCAGCCCCCATCTTCTTTGGGAGGTTTCAACAGTGCCTACCCCCAAAAAGGGATGGGGAAGGGAGCGGGGAGGAGGAAGTGGGAGTACCTTCACCTTCCTTTGCCTCCCCAGTGCTTTCAGCCATGATCCGGGGAGCAGCAGATGGCTCAAAGTTCCAGGTGTGGGACTATGAAGAGGGAGAGGTGGAGGCCATGCTGGATAGATACTTTGAGGCTGACCCTCGCTAGCTGGTGGCTGCCTCACCCAACCCATCTGCTTGACTTAACCCCACTTTATTAAATTCTTCTAATCCCAGACTTCTGCCTCTTAACCCTGGTACCAAATTAAAAGGTATGTTTAGAATTCTAGTTTTCTGTCTGTATGTGTGGTGAGGCAGGGTAGGTCCTCGTCCCACCCACTTCACGATGTAGAGACAAGTCTCCAGGCCCCAAAAGGAGGCTAGGCAGGGCCTGGGGTAAGCGGGCAAGACCCCACCTGGCCCTGTACCACATGCACTTTCATTTCCCTCTGTCAGCTTGGGTGAACAGGGTCTGTTTTGGGCCTTCTCTGAGGACAGAAGAGTCTGGAGGTCTAAAGAACACAGTAAAAATGAAGGTTGGCTGTGTGTGGAAGGACGGGGGGATCTGAAGCTGGCCTTTGGGGAAGCTGTGCAGCCTGCTTGCAGAGAATTATGTGAAAAAAACTTTATTCAGTAAACAGAGGTACTGTGGATACTGGGAATTGCCTCCTCCCAGGACAGTGGGAAGGGACAAACTCCTACCCCCTCGGCCCCAGTGACTCTGGGACGCTCCATGTGCCCCTGAAGCACCCCCTTCCCACCGCTCAGTCGTAGGCCTCCTCCTCCTCCTCATCACTGAAGAAGAAAGTCTCTCCGTCCAGGTTCTCAGACTCCTCATCATAGGAGAAGCTGTCATTGTCCAGCTCCTCATCAAACTCATCCTGCTGCCACTCTGGCAGGTCCTCCTCCCCATCCTCCTCCTCCTCCTCCACCTCAAGTCCGGAGGAGCCCTGGGGCCTGGAGAGAGAAGGCACCATGCAAAGCCGCAGGGAAGCCTGGCATCTCCCACTCCCCCTCCAGGCCTCGGCCCACTCGACTCACTGATTGCCAGGCACATTGGAGCCTTTTGCCTCCTGGGCCTCTAATGATGGACTCTGGAGACCAACCCGGAAATCCTGCCAGGAGATAGGGGGATGTGAGTAGTAGGAGGGAGGACATCAGCCCAGCATCTGTGCCCAGCATCCCTTCACTCACTGTCCTCTTGAGGGCTGACTTGAGGCCGGGACCCTGGCAGAAATACACCCACCTCTCTCCCTTACCATTAGCACTTCACAAACCACTCTGCTTTGTACAATTTAACACAGAGGGGGTCTTCAAGGACCCAGGATACGAGTTGAGGACATCACCCCTGTGCTTCAGGAGCTTACAGCCTATGTTTACCCCTTTTCTGCCCAAGTTATTTACTAGTCCATAAGCTCCCTGAGGGCAGGATTCATAGTTTAGACTCAGTAACAGTGTATCAGAGCTGTAAAGAACCTCAGAGATCTCTTACTCTAGTGGATCTCAATCCCTTGGCCCCCACTCCTGGGATTCTGAGTCCACATCTAGAAGTATGTCTGAAAAAGCCCCCCCAGTGATTCTGATGAGTAAGCATCTGGCCAAGCCCCCTTGATCTGGGCTAACTCCTTTACTCTGTAGGGAATGCCAGGTGGTTAAGTGGCAGCTGTACCCAGGCAGGCTGGCCTAGGAGCTGGCACACACACCCAGCTCTCCCAACATCCCTTGACTCTTGTGGCCTCTCCTGCCTCCGCAGGGCGGGGCTACACTGGGCACAGGAGGCCCTGGGTGGGGTGGCATACCTGGGTGGAATGTTGCAGGATAGCGAGTAGCCTCTCCTGGATCCGCCGGAGCAGCTCCAGGCCCGTGCTGAGGCAGTCTGGCCGCAGGAGGCGCAGCGAGGCGGCCAGGTCTGTCCACTGCAGCAGGGTCTCCTCTGCAGTGGGGGCAGGGCACAGGGCACCCTCCCTCCTTTCATTCCTTCCCTTCCTTCACCAAACACCTCCTGATCATCCTCAAGTCCTACCAACACCCACTGGGCACAGCTCTATCAAGGGGCACTCACTGTCAAGGGGTTTACATGCTAGTGGTGGGAGACAGAATGTAATCAAAAGGGAAGGTGAAGATCTGCACCCTTAGGGACCTGACAGCAGGTGCTGTATACCTTCATACCTGAATTTTAAAGGCTGATGGTGATAAGGCTCTGAAGAGTTAGGAAGAGTAAGAGGCCAGAGCAAAGATGGGGGCTGCTTCCCCGCCTGTTTGTCTGTTGGGATGGCATGCTCCGAGGGGAGTGTGGGTAGGAGAAAGGTCTGACCCAGTGGGGCCAGGCTCACCAAGGAGGATCTGCAGGGCATTGGTGTGCAGCTCCAGGTTCCCAGTCTGCTGCTCCACCACATCCATGTGCTCCGTGTCCTGGTTGTAGAAGCTGTACACACAGGCATAGGCCAGCACCTAGGGGAGCCCAAGTCAGCCCTCTCCCTGCTGAGGTGGGGATCCCCACCACACTCTCTCCTCATTCCCTCCACCCAGGCAAGTTAGAGGAAAGAGGCCCAGCCCACCAGACCCCCTGGCACATCCCTCTCCCCCACCCCCACCTGCAACCACCTTTCGAGCCTGCTCAAGTCCCCGGCAGGCATCACTGAGGAAGGTGAAGGATTTGGGTGGGGGCACCTCGTGGATGGCAGATACACGGTTCCGCAAGTTCACAGCAAACTCCTGTGCAGAGGAAGGCAGATCAGCGTGGGTGGAGCATTCTTGTCCCCCCAGTCAGAACAGCACCCATCCAACCTGGGCCTTTGGCCCCACCCGGCCATCTACCCGAGCCCTCTGACCTCACCAAGCCAACTGTTTCCTCCCTGCTCACCCGGGCCTGGTGATGGAAAGTACACCTCTCGTTATAGTCCTGAAACCGCTTCTCCTGGCGAGCTGCCTTGCTTACCTGGGAAGGACATGTTGAGAGGGCTGCTGGGTGCATTGCTGGGGTGAAATAGGGTCAGTAATCAGACTAGCTGCCATTCGTGGAGGCCCTTCATGACTACTCAGATGTCTTCAGGCAATCCTAGTTCTGTGAGGTGGGCCTCATTATTATCCCCTCACAGATGAGGACGCCGAGGCTCGGGTGAGTAAGCAACACCACACACTGAGCGGCTGAGCCAGGCCCTCACTCAGAGTCTGTGTTCTTCTCCACTCAGCATAATGCCTCCTGAGAATGCCCAGCCCACCTCAGCCTCTCTGTAGCCCCCTCTGTGAGAAGTCCACTTCTGGGGTAGAAGATGCCCATGCATGGACCTTCCAGGACAAGCCTCCCTGCGCCTGTAGGCCCAGGGGGCTCCTGTCTTCTCCAACAAGGTTTTGTCCCAACAGCTGTTTGGCTGCTCTAGACACAGAGCCCTCTCTGCCCGGCGTCCAGCTTCCCATCCCGACCGCCCTGGGCCTCTGCTCCCTCTGGGCACCCAGTCTCTTACCATAGCGGAGCAGTTGTAATAGTCCTTATGATTTGGTTTCCAGGACTTGAGACAGCGCCAGCAGAACCCATGGTTACATTTGGCACAGGTCATGCTACGGAGGAAGCTGCTGGTCAGAGGGCTCTTGCTGGGCAGGACCACACCAGGAATGCCAAGGGCATGGACACACCACTGAAGATGCCCAGCCCCTCCCTGCTCGTAATGTCCTTAACCTCACCAATCCCTACTGAATGCACCACGCTTCTGAGTTCCCCCATACAGTATAGACTTAATATTCCCCTGTACACTGTAGGCTTAACGAGTGGGAGAGGAACATTAAGATCTGGAATCACTGCAGGATGCCAAGAGAGGGGTGGTTGAGTAACTGCCTGTTTGCTGATGTTCCCAGTAGGCCCCATCACGCTTCCTTACTACTAGGCCTCCCCCCGCCCCCGTGCCCTCCGACTCTGCCAGGGCCCACAGCACCCATCTCCCCTTCTTACTGCAGACACCCCTCGTTCTTCTCAATGGGAGCCTGACAGCTAGGACAGCGCTTGGAGATGAGCTTGGCAAGGTGCTTGCTCTGGGCCTCCACGCTCATGCCGTCATAGTAGCCGCCATCGTCCACCCACTGAGACATGTGGCCACAGCTGGCCGGGTAGTGTGCCTAGAGTAGGAGGGGCAGTGAGGACACAGCGTGCCCTTACTGAGGGTGGCACTGCTGGCATGCATGAGAGAGAGGGAGGGAGGTCACATTTGGAGAATTACAGGAATTACAGGAGGAGGAAGAGTGCAACAGAGTGGCAAAGGATGAGGACAAGGCGGTGTTTGCGGGAGGTGGGGCAGGACCAGGGCAGCACCACCTCAGGGAAGCTGCAGTTGAAGCAGGAAGCCCAGCCACACTTGGAGCAGGTGGTCCCATAGCCCAGGCCTTGTCGGCAGAGGATACGGTCACAGCCCTGGGGGTTGGTACACCAGGTCAGGTTGGAGCAGCTCTCCACGTAGCCACGCAGGAGGGCCTTCTCGTACTGTAGGGACATAGGTGCCTTGAGGTGAGGGCATGGCTCTCCAGCATGCCATACCTCTGGGCCCCCACTCCCTGTGGCCTGCCCCTGGGGCTGTGCACCATAGCATCCCTCAGAGCAGGGGATACCTTGGAGATGGCCTCTGGAGAGGAGACGATGGCACGGATGAAGGCCCCGGTGGGCTGGGCAGGGCAGTCAGCAATGGGGCAGGTGCAGTGCAGCACAAGGTTCTGCTCAATCCGAGTTGTCAGATACTCACTCCAGCAAGACTGGGAGGGAAGAGCAGGGGCTGCTCGGGGACGGTAGGGAAGCAGCACAGGAGGAAACTGACACAGCACCCCTCCCGAGGATGTAGAAGGCCCGAGACAAGCCTGCTTCTAGGTCAGCCTCAAAACCGACCCTGATCCTCCTGGCTCCACACATTTTCCTGGGATTGGCCCAAATTACAGCTATATTTGAGAATGTGGGGGCCAGGGTAGCAGCCTAATTATAATTATTGTTGGGATGGACATGGAGAGAATGGGGAAAGAGAATCAAGAAACAGGAGAAGAATCAAGTTCTAAGAAAGATTTGGAGAGAGCAAGAAGGTCAGAGAGGAAGGAGGCCTGGGGAGGTGAGTCACCTTCTCCCTAGGGTGGTGCCCTTCAGCACCGCAGCTGCGGCCAGGCCTCTCCTCCGGGCTCCGCTGCTCACCTCGCTGCCTGCCTTGATGCTCCCATCTCCCCAGACTCAGCCACTTCTCCACAAAACAGACCTGCCCACAGCAGCCCCCAAATCCTGGTCAGTGGCACCACTGCTCCCCTGGTCACCAGGATTGGAACCTTCACTTCCCTCAATTTCTGTTCTTGCTCCCCCATCACCACTCCACCCTAAACCAGACCATCATGATGTCACCGAGGCGCTGCAGGAGCCAGCCTGATAAAAGGGCTTCCCACCCCATCTCTCCCCATGCAGTCCGCTTGCTTTATGTGTGATCGGCGGCCTGAGCTTCCTGAGAAACTCCATTGGAACCTCCCTTCCCTCACCCGCCGATGGCCAAGCTTCCCAAAATGATGCACCTAAACCCCTGGAGAGTACAGGGGCCTGTGGGTTGGTGGGATCACAGCTCTAGAATTAACAGGAAGCACCTTACTGGACTATTTTTACTCAAAGACAGTACCAAACCAAATCAAACCAAACCAAAGAAACCCTTTTTACAGTGAAACAAACTCAGAGAAACTGGGCTTGTGAATGCAAAATTCCTGCATGTTTGAAATAAAACAGAAAATGTTTCCAAATTCAGACTGCACACTTGCAGGCACACGGGCATGGCAGGGTCCCTCACGGCCTCGGAGGACAGAGGCCGGCATCCGCGTGGGGGCTGCCCCGCTCTCCCAAGGAGCCCACCTGCTCTGGGCTTGCTCTCGGCTCCTGCTGTTCCCATCCCGAGGGAACGCAGTCTCCAGCCCACTCTCCCCTTCCTGCCTCTGCCAATCCCGCGGGCCGGTCACACTTGAAGTTGAAGCCTTGACTTGAAGCCTCCTCCAACTGCTCCAGACCCCAGGATTTCCGTTCTCTGAGTTCTCCTGCATTTCATCTGCTTCTCCTTGGCTGGAACTGTCCAACCAGCCTGTTTGTCTCTGTCACGTTTCCAGGCTTCCAGTCTCTACATCTCTCCCAGGTGGGGATGCGCCAAGCCCAGCACCCTGGGCCTGTCTCTCTCTCCCTGAGTGATGCCAGCCAGACCTCTGCAATTAATTCTGAATTCAAAACTTGACTCTCCACTCGCCAGTCCCACACCGGTGTCTGACAAGCCGATCAAACTTCACATGGCCAAAACAGATTGAATTTCCCCTCAAACACCTGCCCTCCCCTCAGCCCCGATACTTCTCCCAACTCAGTACAACATGACACATCCCATCCACCCAGACGCTCAGGCCGAAACCCAGGAACCATCTTTGGTGTCCTTGTCCTAAGCCCCCACATCTGATCCACGACCCCAGTAGCTCTACCACCAGATGTATCCCAGATCCATCCGCTTCTCTTCACCACTGTCCCTAGGCGAACTACAACCATCTCCAATGGGCATCCCTGCTTCCACTCTTGTTCCTTCCAAGCCTCTTTTCCACACAAAGGGATCTTTTCAAAATGTAAATCAGATCCTGTCATTCCCTGTTTAAACCTACCATGTCTTCCCATAGAATAAAACCCACTGTCTGCAACCCCACCCCAGTTGGGCCCCTGTTCACCCCCTAAATCTCTCCTTCCACTGTCCCACCACTTAACTGTGCCTTAGCCACCAAGCTCAGCTTTTCTGCACTTGCTGTTCCCTCTGCCTGCCACACTCTTCTCCCAAGATGTTCATCTCCTCAGACTGGCCCTCCCTGACCTCCTCAATCTTAAGTCCCTGACAAGCCCCTCACTCTACTCCTAACCTCATGCACTATGACATGACCCCATTGTATTTTCTTGCCTTCACTTATCATAAAGGTATGAAAGGAAGGCCCTGGAATGAGACTGTCAGATTCTGACCTTGGGCAAATTACTTCTCCTCTGAGCACCTCCATCTGTCATCTGTAAAATGGGGATAGTAAAAATACCGACCTCACAAAACCGTTACGGGAATTAAGAAGATGATGCATATAGAACAGCAGAATGGCCCAGGGTGAGTCCCCCAGAAATATTAGCTGTTGTTATGATTAGCTTGCAAGTCATTTTTCTTGCTCGGATTTCCCCACTCCCTCACAGAGCACCCAGTGCTATGCGCACTGTAAGTCCATGACAAATGATTAGTTTAATGAAAAAGTGAAAGTTCACAGGAAATAATTAAGGACCTGGGAAAAGGGAGCATAGGCAACTATGTGAGAAGAGCAACTAGAAGCTGAGAGGAAGGGAGGGAGAAAGAGTAACAAGCACACGCATGCCACGGTGCATGTCCAGAAGACCCACCACTGGGGAAGACGCTGTTGGGAGAGGCAGCTAGAATTCTGCAACGAGGGCGCTCATCCTGTTAAGCTGCTGTATGGGGCTTGACACCAGTTCTAAGAGCTGAGAGGCAGGGAATATCAGACACTCAGTACCAGGGTCCCTGTGCTCAGCTCCTCCCCATTGTCTTTGAAAATTACCCACTCCCCCATCCACTGCCTTTCTGCCTCAGCTTTACAGCAGCAGGCCTGGACTTCCCCTAATTCTCTCTGCTTTTGTGCTATTCTCTGGTTTGCACTATTTCCTGGGTTTTTTTGTATTAGATTATATGACGAAGTAATGACGCTCTGAGAAAGAGACTTGAATGGTGATAAGAAAATCTCTAGTCAGCACCGATTCACAACAGTTCCCATTTACAAAGTGCTCTGATGTACGTTATTACGTGTGTGTGTGATCTATCACCTATCATCTATCAGTAGTTCTGAAACTTGGCTCAACACTGGAATCACCTGAGGTGTTTTTAAAACTCCAGATGCCTAGGTCTCACCTCCAGAGATCCTGATTTAGCTGGGCTAGGGTATACACCTTGAACATCAGGACTTTTTAAAGCCCGGAGTGATTATAATATGCAGCAAAGCTTGAGAACCAGTGATATGTGTCACTGGACCCTAGCAACCTCTCTTTAGAGTGTCAAGGCAGGTGGCACGACTTATTGATGACAAAACTAATTTAAGGGGAACTAAGAGACTTGTCCAACATTGCCCAGGTTAGGAAATGACAGTCCTAGGCCTACAACCCAAGAATTCCCAAGGAATTGTGTTAAAGCAGAAAGCCAGGGGCAGGAGAAAGGCCGGCGGGGCCTTACCTTACAGCAGTGGTGCATGCAGCAGAGAGAGGGCAGGTCTTCATCAGGCTCCAGGGGGCTGACACAGACAGGGCAGAGGTCGGGCCGTGGCGGGGCAGCCTGGGCCTGGGGTACACACAGCCCAGCTGCTAGCAGCAGTGGCTCAGGGTTATCACTGTAGCTCTGCAGCAGCTGCTCGGCCCCCCAGCGGCAATGAGCCAAAAGGTGCTGAGCCACATCTGGCTCTAGGTTCAGTGTCTCCTTCACCTGGTGCACTGTCTGTTCCATCAGCCCTTCCACCTCCTGGGGGCTCATGGTGCGGCCTGCAGGCAGCTGCAGGGATGCCAGGGCAGCCACCACTTCTGGGCTTGTGGGGGAGGAAAGAATCAGCAGTGAGTCTCCCGCCCTGCTTATGCAGCCTACTAACTGAACCTCACCTTGGCCTCCAATTCCTTGTGCGCAACTCTGTTCACGCTTAACCAGCCTGAGGATAATCACCCAAACCAACTTTCAGACCACAGCCTGAGTATCAGTATCACAGGCAGCACTATGCGATCAGGATAGGCATTTAACAAGGCCCAGGGTTACTGATGTGTGCGCCTACGAGTTTCCTCTAGATAACTCACTTGTACACAACACAAATAGCAGCATAAAACTAGTACCGTAACCACTTCTGGGGAACTGGATCTGATGTAAAAAGCTTTAGGGGTACCAGTTAATTAGGGGAATCTTACAGCAAATCCTCTGTAGAACAGGCTTCCTGAAAACTAGTTTGTACATTTCACTGAGCAGAGTATATAGTCAGCACTCACCTGCATATCTCATTTTTGCTTAGAACGAGAGACATCTATACAGGAGCTTATCATGGTCTGGGTCCCTTGCCTAAGAGCTGGTTCTAGGAGGATGGGGAAAGCAAGGCCCCCAACTGCCAAGGCAAAGGGGATGACAACGCTGGGAGGGAGAATGAGGACTGGCCAAGCAGGGGAAGTAACAGGGACAGGAAAAACGGGGTTAGACAAGGAAAGAACTGAAGTGCTTCTCCATAAATGAGCCCAGCTTTGGCACTGCAATCCCTCCTGTGTCACTACAGTGACATCTGTCCTGGGGATCCCATCCCTCTCACTGGCCTGGAGCCCTTGCAGTGGGGACTGGGGCTGGGTGGCTACCTAGGCTTGGAGGTCTTGGTGGTCTGGTTACCACAGAAGGGGACCTCTGCCTGACCCCGGCAGGGCACCATGGGCTCTGGGGTGGCATACACCAGGATCTGGGGCCGGTCATCGCGCCGTTTCACGTAGCCCTGGCCCAGAAGGTGCAGAATGCAGGAGAGGACATCAGTACTGGTACAGGTTACGGCCCCAGCAATGGCTTGGGCCAGGCTTCCAGGGGGATTCGGGCCCTTCTGCCAGGCCTCAAGTACCTGGACAGGAGAGAACAGGCCGGCCACTTTCACCTGGAGGAGTAAGCCTGCCTGGGTTCAATGCCCAGCCCTTGCACTTACTAGCTGTGCGACTATGGGTGACTTACTAACCCTCTCATGCTTCACTTTTCTTATCTACCAAATGAGATGATGATAATAAGAATATTAATCCTATATTAATATTATTATTATTATTGTAATAATAATAATCCTATCTCACAGGACTGTTGTGCAAGTTAAATGACTTAATCGTGCAAACTCTTAAAACAGGGCCTGGCACATGGTAAACACTCATGTCTTGTCTCTATCTTCTAACTGCCCTGTCAGGAACAGAAAACCCAGACAGAAATGTCACCTTTCAAGGTCTCATATGAGAGAGTTTACCTTCCCTTGTGATGTGCCCTGGCTCCAACCCCCAACCCCAAGCACGACTCCCTCCCTCCCCTAATGTCAGGGTCCCCTTTGCCTACCAGACAGACCAGCTGATCAATGTGGAGGCCCTTCTCCCCATGGGCTTTAAGAATACGGACAAGAAGACAGCTCAAGAGGTTCCTCTTCTGTTCCAGGGTTCGGCCCTCATCCTTCTCTACATTCAGATATACCTGGGGTGGCATCAGCCACAGCGCCTCCCCATGGGGCTGGTGCCCAGGGTCACGAAGCCGGAGCACACCTGCAACTCACTTCCAGTCAGTGCCCAGGGGGTACCGATGAGTGGGCGAGGGGAACCCCATTCTTCTTCCCTGCTGTCACCCCCACCCCTGAAAGACCCCAGAAGCAGAGGCTGAGCCCAGCCCCCACAGACCTACCCCTGTGTGGGAAGTCCTGGCCCTCATACAGGGCCAAAGGGCCATTCTCTGAGGTGAGGGGCAGGAGTGCCTGGAGCAGCAGCTCCGGGGTGAGGTCGGAATTCTTCAGCAAGGTCTCTACTGACACCTCCTGGTGAGGAGAAACAGGGCTGAGCAGGAGTAGATAGTCGAGGGAAAGGAAAGCAAAGGGGAAGAAGGACTGAAGAAGGAACAGAGTTTAGGAGAGTAGTGACAGACAAGGAGGAAGTGAAGACGGAGAAAGGCTAAGGAGCTGAGGCACCTCTGTCTCATTGAAATTCAGCAGCAGCCACATCTGCACAGTGGACACATGCAGGGTCTGGTCCCCAAACTGCAGCTCAGCCCGGCCCAGCCACGTCCACTGCAGCCGCCGATGCGGGCCCATGTCCAGGACTGGATGGATCTGACCTGGGAAAGCATTGAGGAGAAGGGTGGAGACAGAGAGTAGGGGAAACGAGGGGCTGGGGTGGAGGTGAGGATATGCCATTAGTCAAGCTTTGCTCCTGCAGCCTCTGTTGGGAGGAGAGTCCCAGCACTTACAGAGAAGTGCCTTTCGGGATTCCAGAGCTCCACCTCCTCTGTGTCTGCCTCCCTGACAAGCCACAGTATCTGGGAGACCACCCTGTGCTTAGCCCTGCACCAGGTGGGCACCAAGGAAGAAACACCAGAGAGAGAAAACCTGAGTTTTGTCTTCAAGGAGCTGACAGTCTGAAAGACCCAGCAGGCTGAGCCCCTTCCTCCTCCTCCATCACAGCTCAGCCAAGGTAAGCCTAGGATGTTTACTCACTCTAGAAAGCAAGGACGCTGTCAAAGGGAGACACTACCAAAAGGAGCCAACCTCAGAGGTGTTCTCTGGCCAAAGACAGAATAATTAATAAAGTAACACCTGTGATGGACTGAAACACATGAGATATTTTTAAACCCGTGGGTTCATAATGATATATATTTTTAAAGACCTCATTGGTCATCTCTGGAGGATACTAGAGAACCAAACCATTATTTTGAAAACTAACTAAAAACAAGGGGGAGGAGGAAAGAATCAAGCCTTTCCTGTATAAACTGTATTTCAGGGTAACCGAAGAGCTGATGAGAGTAAGTTTCTTTTCACAGAGAAAACATTTCAGCTAATACACGTAGAAGGAATGATAAAACCGGAATATCACTAGTTTGTAACCCCTAATAAAATGACAAACCTAAACAATGATAATGATTGCCTGGTGAAAAGCTGATGGGAAACTGCATCTGATATACAGATCAGACAGACAACATTGAAATCCATTGCTAAGATCCATCTTAACATCACAGAGACAGTTAGATGTTAACAGCCTCCTGGTGGAAACACACAACAACACATATGATGTGTTCTTGCCCAAGAAATCAAACCCTAATCTAAATAAGCTTCTATACCTAAGTATGCTTCCAGGAAATAAAGGAGACAGAGGAACATGCTAGAGGACACCATGTGTATAAATCAGCAGAATCCAGCCCATGGGTTGGACCCAGTTTCCTCTACAAACAATTTCAAGGGGAAAAAAAGGGAGGCAGGAACCTACAGATTAAGGGAGACAAAAGATGTAATTCATGAATGCAATGGGTGGGCTTTGTTTGGATCTTCAATAAACAAAAAAACTAGTCTTAAAAAACTCAAGACAATTAGGGAAATGTGAATACTGACTATAGTATATTTGCTTTTTGGAACTGTTATTAGTTTCTAAAGGCTTGGTCATTATGTGTCCTTGCATTTAAAAAGAGAGTCTTTATCTTTTAAATTTAAGGGCTGGGAAAAGTATGTGAGGGTAATAGATGAAACAAGATTGACCAAGAATTGACATTTGTTGGTGCACTGGACTTTATCCTGTCTACTTTGTGTATATCTGAAATTTACCATAAAAAATGGTTTTTAAGATGAGGGTGAAATAAGTCACTCTCAAATAAAAACTGAGAGTTTTCCACCAATACTCCGTCAATGAAGAAACTTCTAAATGATGTACTTTAGGAAGAAAACTGAACTCAGAAAGAAGAATCAAGATGCAAAAGCAATGGTGACTAAAGCAATTGGTATGATGGTAAACCTAAACATCAGCTGACTAGAACAACAATAATAATGACTAGCTGGGAGGTAAAAAAGATAATTCTAAAATACTGAACACAGTAACAAGTAAGATGGGAGTTAGAGCTGGAGTTAGGATTTTCTATAGTCCTTTTATCATTCAGGAAGGTGGGAAGTGATATTGACAAGTCAAATATACAGGTTAAAAATTTAAGGGTAATCAACTATAGAAATAGAATGCCTAACTTCCAAAATTGATAAGAGACAAAAAAGGAATTAAAAATATATCAATCCAGAAGAAGAAAAAAGTGCACAAAAGCCCAGGGTAGAATCGTACCTATGAAGGTGTTCCGTTTATTCTTCTTTTAATTGTACATATGTTTTATATGTACTTTTGTATATATGAAATAACTGAAATTTAAATTTGTAAGAAGGGTTAAACTAAAACATAAAATAAGATGTTAGAAAAAAATCCAAATATAGCACTATTCATAATAATTATAAATAGGCTAAAATTGACAACTCGAAAAGACAGCGTAAGATTGAATAAAAAACAAATTCTGGGTATTTACAAGACACATGCCTAAAACACAAGAGTACGGCAAAACTAAAAGTAAAACGATACTGGGGAAATTCTGATGAGAGAACGCTGGCATGGTTTTAAAGACAGACTGCTCCCCCAACAGACTGCTTATTAGTAGGAACAGGGAAGAAATATTAACTAACTATACAGTGGAGAAATCAAACAGCCTCTTGACCAAGTTGTCAAAATTAACATCACAAAAGAAAGGCAGATGGAAATTGTGTGCTTCCAAATGTAATACCCTGAGGAGCACGTAATGTCACTTACTTAGTATTCTGGCCCAGAAAGCATACCCTGAATCTAATCATGAGGACACAGCATACAAAGTGAAAATGAGTAATGATTTAGAAAACTTAAAGGACTGTATCCCACAAAAATATCAATGTCATCAAAGACAAGAAAGGCCGAGGAATTGTTCCAGATTAAAGGATATTAGACACATGACAAATAAATGTAATAGGAGAACCTAGACTGGATGATGTCCTGGACTAAGGAAAACAGAAAAAAGACCTTATAAAATCAATTGACAAAACTGGACTATGGAAAGTATATTAAAGCATTAAACTACTCTTAAATTTCAAAATTGATAAACTGTGGTTACATAAGAGAATAACTTTATTTTTAGGAAATATGTATTAATGTACTTAGGGGCAAAGGGCCTGGGTATATGCAAAGCTACTCTCAATGGTTCAGGAAAAAGAAGGGTCAGTGTATATATATATACATACATTTATATATACACAAAGAGCAAATAATAAAAGCAAATGGAACTGTTAAAATTTAAGATAAATTTGGATAAAGAGTCTGTGAGTATTCTTTGTATTATTCTTACAATTTTTCTGTAGATTTAAAATTTCTTCCAAATAAAAAAACTTTTAAGTAAAAGGGTAACTGAATTATACACCTAAAATAATTAAAATGGTCAATTTTATGTTATTCATATTTTACAATAGAAGAGACTTAAAGAATTATAAAAAGAGAAAAGAAAGTAAAAGGACAGAAAAAGAGATACTAAAAAGATGCTAACCAAAGAAATCTGGTATACTATTAATACCAGATAAAAACAGGCTTTTAGAAGAAAAGCTTTACTAGAAAGAAAGGTCACTTTATAACAGTAAGGTTTAATTGACCATAATGATGTTAAACCTGCACAGTCCATCATGGCAGCCACTAGCCACATGTGGTAATTTTAAATTAAAACGAAATATTCAAACTAGTCACATTTCAAGTGCTCAGTAGCCATGAATGGCTGTCACACTGAATAGTGCAGAAAAGATCCTGTCCATCATTGCAAAAAGTTCATCGGACAGCCCTGTAAAATGATTTTAGACCTGTATCTAATAACAAAGTCAAAAATAAATAAAGCACAATTGATACAGAAGTTAAAAAATTCCTTATCATAATAGTAGATTTTTGCACACCTCTCTCAGTAACGAATCAGACAAAAATGAGTAAGGTTAAAGAAGATTTGAACAACACAATTAACAAGGTCAATTTCCTAGAATAGGTAGAATCTGTATCGAGCAGCTGAAGAATACACATTCTTCTTAATCACATACAGAACACTTATTAGATCTGACCATCAGTCAGGCCATAAGGAAGTCTCAACACATTGCAAAGATGCAGAATCCTAGAAACCATATTCTTTGGCCACAGTGGAAAGAAGGCTGAAATCTAAAACAAAAAGATGACTAAACATAAAAAAATTTGCTTGGAAATTTTGAAATATACTCCTAAAAAAACTAATAAATCAAAGAAGAAATAATAATGGAAATGAGGACATTCTCAGAACTAAACAATAATAAAATACTAAATAATAAAAAGTTATGCAACATCCCAAATGTCCATCAACAGCAGAAGGGGTACATATATTCCATACAATGGAATATGACTCAGCAATACAAAGAAGAAAGTAAGGATACAAAAAACAACCTGAATAACTCCTACAGACATGCTGAGTGAAAGAAACCAGACAAAGCAGAACACATACTCTATGATTCCATTTTATGATGTTCAAATACAGGTAAAAACCTATGCTGATAAAGAATAATAGTTTCTCTGGAAGGAGATACTAACTAGAAAGGGGACATGAAGGAGGAAGCCTTCTGGGGTGTCAGAAATTGTTGTGCACCTTGATCTGAGGAGTGGTAACAGGAGTGTATACGGATATGAAATTCATTAAGTCATAATTAAAACTTGTGCACTTTACTGAACACTAATTATATTTCAATTTTTAAAAAATTAAAAAAAAACAAAAAACTTATAGAATGCAGCTAAAGCAATATTTAGAGGGGAATGAATAGCCTTAAATACCTTTATTTGGAAAGAAATCTAAAAAGACTAAAAATTTAGTAAGCTTGCAACCTCAAGTTAGAAAAAGAAAAACAATTCATACGAAGTTTTAGGAAATGATGAGAGAAATTAATGAAAATTTAATCCACACTTTTTCACCATTCCCTAGTAGACTATTGTCCCTGGAGACTATTTTTCTTCATACATACACATTCCTGTCCAAAGGTCCTCTCCTCTTCCTCTCCTGCCACCCCAAATCTCACCCCAATCTCCAATTGCCTGTCCCTATCTCCTCACTCTGGCTGTAGAAATTGGAGAAGCAGTCAAGGGCATCACAGAATTGTGTGGGAAGGCACTTTCTGGGATGGTACAGGTAGCAGAGTGGGGAGACTGGCCAGCAGCGTGGTGACAGGACCAGTATAGAAACTGTTGGACTTGGATCTTCAATAAATAGTTCTCTCTCAGCCTCCTCTGCTTCTTCTTCCTCCTGAGAGAGAAAAGGATTTCAGGGGCTCTTGTGCTCCCTTCTTAGGCCTACTTCTCCTGCTCTCCTATTCTCCCACTCCTTTCTGTTGCTCTTACCTCCTTTCCTTCTAGATCCTGCTCCTCCTCATCCTCCTGCTCTAAGAGCAGCTTGTCAAGTTGCTGGAGCTGGTAGACGTGGAACTGGCGCTGCAGCTCCTCAGATGTGCTCAGGCTCCACAACATCTGCTGGGGGAGGCGGTTGGGGAAGCAGAGGCCAATCTGCTCCAGCACGGCCCCCTCCAGCCAGCTGGAGCCCACGCTCAGGAGACGGTCCGCCAGGTAGTGCCTGCAGCACACACAGCCCGGGCCGAGCCTCAGTGCAGGTGCTCTGCATGGCCCACCTCCCCAGAAGGTCAGTTCCTCTGTTGCAGCAGGCCTGAGTCACAGGCTCTCCCTCACCTCTTCCTGCCCACTCCCTCTCCACCAGAGCCATGGCCATCTCTATATCTTAATCTCCCCTCCCCACTGCCTCCTTTTCATCTTCCCTCTAAGACCCAACTCTTCACTCTCTCTAGACCCTAGGCCTTCCATCCCCTACCTTTCTAGACCTGCACTCACTGGTAGAAGTGCTCAAAAGTGGTGGCCAGCTCCAGGCCAGAAAGGACCATGATGGGCTCCAGGTGCCGCTGAAGCCGCCCCAGCATTTCCACTCCAGGGGCTCCACCAATCAGGCCACCCTGGATCTGTAGGTCGATGTGCCTAGCAAACTGCTCACTCATCTAGGGGCAATGAAAGGGCACCAGCCATGAAGAGGGAGTGGAGTAGGAGAGCGGGGAGTGAAAAGACATCCAAGGGGAGAGTAAGGGATGAGCAGGGAGAATGAGCTTACAGCCCACAGCCTGGAGCTGGTGGTACTCACGTGAGCAGCAGTGAGGAAGGACTGCTGCAGCAATGCGCCTGAGAAGCCGCTGCGCAGGGCCAATGTGAAGGCTGCCCGAGGCCCAAAGAGCTCTGAGCCTGCTCTCTGCAAGCGCTCATAGAGTTTGCAGTAACGAGGCACGAAGTCTGGGGCCCTCCAGGCTGCAGCCAGGAACCTGCTGACCTGAGGAGATGGGGAAGAAAATATAAAATGCTCACTCCCGATCTGTGGCCAGCCCAGCAGTCCTGGTGCCTCCTTGCATGTTAGCGTCCTTCTGCCCACCTGCTCCTGCACCACTCTCAGCCAACACTGGGTTATATTCCTCAGGCTGCTGCTTGGAAGAACTGGTAAAGGCCCAGGGCTGCGATGCTGACCCTTACTGTTCTTGCTGACTGTGGAGACAATGGGCAAAGGAAAGGGTTCCATCTCAGTACCTGAATCCAGGGGGGGTCTTGGGTGCTGACCCCTGAAAAAGCCGCTAGCAGAGCAGTAAGGATGAGTGAACTCCAGGAGGGAAGGAGCTGCCTCAGTTCTTAGCTTAGCCAGCCTCAGCTGGGACTCACAGGGCCGAGTGGAGGGCTCCGGAGAAGGACCAGGAGGCAGCTCCACATGCACCAGCAGGTGGCAAAGGTGACGAACTCGAGAAGCAAAGGATGCTGCCCGACTCAGGGGGTTTCCGGAGCTCTTCCTTTGCTCTAAGTACTGATCCAGCAGCCATCCCAGGGAGCTTATGCCTCCCGCATCTAGGAGAAGACAGGTCAGGCACTAGTCTCCACAAGAGTGGGGGAACGGATAGCCAAGGGAGAGGAGGGAGAAGGAGCAGCTACACAGACAGGTTTGGGGTGCAGCAGGGCCCTACTCCTCCAAGCTTACTTCAGGCCAGGTCTGGGGATATGGTAACGGGAGGGTGGAGGGGAAGATTCAAATACCAGAGTCTCAGGGAGCAGTCCCTGGGGCAGAAAGGAGAAGAACACTGAGTGACAGGCCTTCAGGGATAGACAGGAACCCAGAGCATTAACTCAGGTGATCCCTGGGAATAATGATGAGGAGCTGGTTAGTGGGGCCGGGGCTTGGGATGGTTACCGGGAGAGGTGATGTTCTGCACCAGGGGGCTGACCAGGGCCTCCCAGCAGGTCTTGCCCAGCGCCTGGGCGGCCTCATCATCAGGGAGGAAGCGATCAGCAAAATTTTGCTCGTGGCGCAAAACCCTGTTCAGTCTGGAATAAACAGTATATGGTCAAGGATTAAAAGTACAGATTCCTCTGACACCTCCACTCAAGTGCAGTTAACTCCCAATGTCCCCCACTCTGTCTCTCCCCCCACTCTCCCCATCAGCACATTCTTCTCACCTGTGTTCACTTTCCCCTCATGTCCTGGCTACTGCTTCACCTTGCAGAAACCCACAGAAGTCTCCCCCTACTTCTTAATGTTGTCTTGCTCCCATAACCATCTCCCCGCCTCCCTTTGACACAGCCTGCCTCCTGCCCCGCCCACCTGGGACAGAGCTGGAGGAGGCGCTTGCGGTCCTCTGCTATGTCCCGGCTCCAGGCCTGCGCCCAAATTGTGTAGAAGAGACATGTACGGCGACACAGCTGCTCCCGGAACAGTGGCCAGAAGGTAGGCTTGGGGCCCAGGACCTCCACACCTCGGACCCGGGTGTCAATGCCGCCCTGTAACATGCGCAGACTTACCTGTCACCTAAGCCACCAAGCATGACCAAAGCCAGGGCCCATGCCCTGAGGTCCCTAGAGCCACCCAAGACCTTCCCTCATCTCTTTAACCCAACAGGTCCCTGGGCCATCCCCAACCTCGGCCTGAGCCTGGCCTGCAGAGACTGGAGAATGCAGCCACCATGGAGACCCTATGCCACCTCCTGGGACCCAGCCCCAGCCTCTCCCCGGCCCTACCTGCTGGCAGCGCTTTATGCGGATCTGGATGACAGGCCAGAAGCGGTTCAGGTTCTCCAGGAGGACCACCCGGCTGGTGGAGGGCATCACATTCACCTGGTGCGGAAGGGGAGCAGAGGGAGAAGGCGAGCTGTCACCTGCAGAATTGTGGCTGAAGGACTAACGACAGCAACCAAGTCTGGGACAGTGTGTGCCCCGCGCTCCTCCTGAGCTTGAGCCCATGGATCTATGTGAATCCACAGCCCCAATTCCACTCTTGATGACTATGGGGCAACGTCTGCCGAGGAGGAAGGGATGTGGGAATTCCCAGGGACTGGGTCCTTCCGGCCCCTGGGACAAACAGAAGGAAGGGGAGAGAGGTGCCCGGGCACCAGGGTCCCCACCGTGTTGAGTTCAGTGCTGATGCAGCTGGGGCTGTCACCCCCAAACACCACCACCTTGGCAGGCATGTAACTTGAGTCCTCACTGGCCACGAGCAGAGTCAGCTGCCTGGGAGAGAAAAAAATGAAATGAGTCAGACCAGGGCCCTGGTCTTTGTTTACAGCTCCAACTCACCACTTCCTCCTCAGGCTCCTGCCCCTCTGCTGGCTCCTCGAGCATTTGTCTTCCCCAGACTCCCTGCTTTTCCCTCCATCTACCTGCAAAGTGACTTCATTTAAAACCATAGTTGCAACTGAAAATTCATACCCTAATGACTCCAGATTCACATCTCTACCTCAGACCACCCTTGTGAGCTTTCATGCCGTGTACCTGACAGACATTTCCAGGGCAACATGCCCAAATGGACTGACCATCCTTACTGATTTTCCAGCCTGGCTCCCCAGGAAGACTGAAGGCAGGTAATGTACCTTATCGTCCTTATAGTCCCAGACCCTTGCACTGAGGCTGGCACAGCAGATACCTTAAATAAACGCCCACAGGAAAAGTGGGTGAGTTGTTACTTTCAACGCCAAGCACAGGGCAATGAGTTCTGTCCCTCTGGGGGAAGCATGTCACCAGGAGGGAGGGAGGGAGGGGATGTCTATGGTTAGCAGAGGGAAAGCAGGTCAATGTGTCTATCTGTGCACTGCATAAATGTGTTTGTGTCCCTCCAGCACAGGGGTTACAGACTGGGATATGTGTATGCAGGTGCTTGGAGGATGCATAGTGGGCATATCAGGATAGTCATGTGTATGTGCACGTGCACTCATGCGTGCTCATGAGTGTGTTCACACCTAACCAGAACACCACGGTGCATGTGCAAGGTGATGTAGTGGGAGCCGGTGCTGCCGTTGGACTCCCAGTAGGTCTTGGGGTTGCGGTCGGTCAGCTTGCTGGCCCGGTGCGGGTTGGAGGACACCTCCACCTTCTCCCAGCACTTGTCCTCCTTCACTTCCACACTGGAGCCTGGGGGCAAGGGGGAAGGGGTGGCGGTCACAGCCTGGTTAGTTGGGAGAGAGAAAGGGAAGGGACTAGGGGGTTAGAAGGAAAGGGGAGAACAAATGCTGGGGTGGGGGCCAGGAGAAGCAGAGGGGGCACAAACCCTGGCAGAGGTGTCTGAGGAACACGTCAAAGAAGGGAATGTTGATGGGCTGGTGGGTTCGCCTGTGGTCTTCAATCTGGCCCAGCACCATCTGCAGCCGGAACGTCAGAGAGAAGGGGTGTGGGGAGGAGGAATGTGGAAACACATATGGAGAGAGAGTCAAGGGGCAACAGAACACTCAACCTCTTCCCAAATTTTGGCACAACAGGACCATGTGGAGCAAGTTTGGGGAAGAAGTGTCCTAGATTTGCCAACCAGGGGCCACCTCTGGATTCCCTTTCCCTGCTCTGGGCTTACGCTCCCCCTCAGCCCATTCCACAAGCCTCCTCACCTGAATGCAGCCAGCCAGGATGTTGGAGGTAAGGTCACTGTTGAGCTGGGCATGCTTTTCACACTCTATCACCAGTTCCCGGAGCTCACAGGCCAGCAGCAGCCGAGCCGGGTGCTTGTCCAGGACTTTGGAGAGGGCTTCCTCGGCTCCCAGGCGGCAGAGAACCACTGCATAGTCCTTATGCGTTGAGGCCAGGTGATGCAGGAAGCAGAGCAGCTCCTGGACAATCTGAACCCAGAACCACAGAGATGAGTGCATGGGAAACAAAGAGCAAGCCACAGGAGGGCTGAGGGGTAGGTTTATACAGGGAATGTGGGGGCTGAGATTTCAGAGAAGCTTGAAAGCCCAGGGAAAGAAGAATACCAAAGACAGGTTGGAACAGAATATTGGCGTGCTGGGACTCCAGAGGAAACTGGCAGGGGCAGAGCCTGGGCACAGCTTCCCAGGTTCTTCCTGCCAGGGCTAAGGTTTCTCAAGAGCCAACTGTCATGCCTGATTCTCACATACAAAGCACAACCCCCAGAGGGCTGGGAGCAAGGAATGCTTGGATTGGTGAATGTGGGTTTCTCCTAAACCAAGAATCTAAAATCCAGGTGCAGCCCAAAAGGTTTATACTTCAAAGGCCCCAGTTCTGGAGAGTCTAAGATAACATCAGCTTTCTCTTTCCTACCCATCCCTCCCAGTGTCCAGACTCATCCAGAAAGGCTGTGCTGGGCCCTCCAAAGTCTTGCAAGGGATCTGGTGCCCCAGAGGCTGCCTTTCCCTCCCCCACCCTTACCCAGGTTCTGGTACCTCAGAGTCACTGCTAGGGCCACTCAGACAGTTGAGGCAGGGCTCCAAGACCTCATGCCAGGGGAGGTCCATTGCCTCAGGGTGATCCAACAGCTGGGTCATGACCCTGGTGAGGGGACAGAAACAAGTGAAAGCCCTGCAGTGTGCCAGCTCCCCCGGCCCTTAGGCACAGGTGCGTGAACAGGCCCCTCACCTCAGCGCAGTCAGCAACAGAGCCTTGTTGGGCCCAGGGGCATCCAGAGTCCGCAGCAACAGAAGGAATGGTTGGGGCTCCTGCCGGAGGCACTTGAGAAGGGGTCTGACAGCGTCCCCTGGACCACCCTCCTGGCACAGCACACGCTCCAGGTCCAGGAGGAGTTGGGCAGATGGGCCCCCCACCAGGGATCGGATCAATAGCTCAGCAGACCCATCCTGGCCCTGGGCACCGGGGGTCTCCAGTGCTGCTGCCCACACACATGGGAAGAAAGAAGCAAGTGTGAAGAGGAGTCAAATGAGCCAGTCAAACCAAGAACTGAGCAGGTCCAGAAAATTGTCCCAAATTTTCCTCCCATTTGGAGGTTTCTACCAAACTGGGTGGACTCTTTTCTGGCCCCAAATATATACCTAACTATATCCAAAAAAAAAAGTCTAGTATGACAAACACTGTCAAGTTAAACACGACACATTTTTAATCTCACACAGTTAGTACAATTACCTTTTGTTATTAAGTGGTAGCTCTGATATTAAAGAAACAAATAAATATTAGCTGTTATAATTACATCCCATACTACCTAGCGTTGTGACGTTAGATGCTGTACAAACCTGAAGACACACATTGCTTATTTCAATTTGCCCCCATATTTCTGGGTTTTCACTTGTTTGTTAAACACAAAAGGCTTCTTCCTCATGACATGAGCAATTCATGTTTCTAGTCACAAACTTTCTGTACTGTAAGCTACAATTCCTCTAAAAAAGGCCTCTCTAGGAGTCATTTTAACCAACCTTCCAGTATCCAATGAGATGGAACAAAGCCAGCCCACACAGATGGGAAGCCTCATGTTTAAAGCCATTCAAAAAATTTCCTTGTACCTATTCTCGAGTCTCCCTCTCCTCTTGGTCAGGAAGTTCTAATTAAGAGCTAACTTGAGCACCAAAACCCTCACTCATTTCCTGAAGAGTCACCCTGTCTTTCCAGCAAGAGGCCAGTACCTGAACCTTAGCCCCCAGGCCCACGGGCAGGCATGGCGTGATCCCTCAGCACACCTGCCCCCTCCACAATGGCACCTTTGTGTTCAGGACTGCGCAGTGGCTCTAAGCAGCGACTGAGAAGCATCGTGAGGACAGTGCGTGTGGTGGGCATGGGCTCTGTCCCCGGCGCTGTCCCCGAGTGCCTCAACAAGGTGTCTCTCAGCTCTTGGGTTATGATCCGCTCTCCCAGAGTGTGGTGGTCGCACAGCAGCAGGCTGAGCAGGAGCAGGCCGTTTCTCACGGCGGAAGAGCACCTGGGAGGTGGGAGGGGACCAAGAAGAGATTGAAGGAGGGAATGCAGTGGCGGGGGGAGGCATGCACAGAGAGGGAAGGAGCACTGAAGCCAGGGAGGAAAGGGCTCTGGGGGTCCCTCTGAAGACACCTGCTCCCCTGACATCAGATCACTCTTACCAACCCCAGAAAGGAAGGTCAGAGTGTCCCCGCTCTCTCTGGGAATTTCTCAACCCCCAACCAGTTGGCCTCTCTTCCAACCACAGAGAGGGCCACCGAGGCTTCATCCAGAGGTAACAATGTGAGGGGATTTCTGGGAGGCACGTAAGACTAGCAAAGTGGAGCAGTGGGGCTTGCGGCTTAGCAGGAGTCTGGAGAGTGATGTCCTGACCCCTCGGTGTTCAGCATCAGGGTCACGGCCGCAGGGACTGTAAGGAGCAGGCTCTCAGAACCCGGGCGGGTGGCTGAGTCAATGCTGGCAAAGATCTCTCTGGTCATCTGGGCATCAAACAATGGGTGGATAGAGTCTCGGCCAGTAAGAAAGGTAGGGATCTCCGAGGAGTTGGCAATGGCCAGCATCTTCAGGGCCTGCGAGGGGGATGTAGAAGCAGAGTTAGGAGTGGCCAGAGCCACCAAGCAGGAGAGAGCAGGCCATTACTCTAGACCTCAAACTTGGGGCAGCTGAGCTGTTTGCAAATAGGCCAAGTAGGACATGGAAATGGAAGAAGAAATAATGGAACATCAAATGCAAAAAGAAAGCCAATTAAAAAAAATCTACAGCTCAACGGTAAAATCTGCCCATCTCTGCCAGTACCATGGCTGACAAAGTGGGAGGGCCACCCAGCCCCCGGCCCCCCTAGAGCTTTCTCTCAGGATGGTACCCTTTCACAGCACCTAGCTTCCTTCAAAGGCTTTCCCTGAAGTTGTCTTCCATCTCACTTGACCACTCGTCCCTTTGCAAAACCTCTCTGCCCTGGAGTTCCGTGAATTCATATCCTCCTGGTTGTCCTACCTCTCCGGGCTTCCTCTGCCCAATCCGTAAACCCAGAAGTTCCTCATCCCTTTCTCTGCTCACTTGGCAACCTTGTCCACTCCCTTAGCCTCAGGTACAACTTTTATACTGACACTCCCAAACCTATGTCCCCTGACCTTTGAAGCCAGTACCCAGCCCTCCTCAACAAGACTATTTGGGTTGTCTCACAGACACAGAGGTAGAAATTATAGGAAAAAATACTTGTGGTATACATATTTGTTTGCTGGCACTACAGAGAAAATTAAATTGCAATGAACACTGTATCATTAGAGTGGAGGATGTCTCTCCTGGTGAAAGGCTGACACTTGAGAAGAAACATTCTAGGGATGGAGTTGACTAGAAATAATTCTCAGGACAATCCCCCTTATGAAGCCTGCATCCTCCAAGCAAATGCGCCCTCACAGTGAGGCTTTCTCCCTTTGGTTACCCCTCTCTCCCCCAGTTAGCTGAATCCTGTAGACCTTAAGTATAAATAAGATGATGCACAATGATACCTTAATTAAAAAAATAAATAAGATGATGCAAATTTGCTATATGGCAAGTTTTAATTTAGGAGTAAATGCTGTATTTTGGTCATGTGATTTGAAAGAGTCAGGGAATTCTTTGAGCAAACAGGGTCTAGACTGTGAATGTGTGGCTGCTCTTGGTAGGAGCAGCATCTAGCTGGACCCACACAGGAAAGCCTCCCAGCCTCTCCCTGGGCAGCCTGCTCTAAGAGGACCTGTGCTCCATCCATACTGTTGCTGCCATTATACTATGGGAATCCGTTCTCAGAACTGCTCTGGATGAGGCCTACCGTCCCCCTCAGGGACCCACAGGCTACACAGATCACACCCTGTCCATGCTTCCTAGCCAGCACTGCTGTCTATAGTAGTTAGGAAGCCAATTCTATAAGCTCCCCCAGTAGAAGGCCTCCCTTCCTCATTCTCCAGGCCCAAGGCCACAAAGCAATGGCCATGGTGACTCTGTTTTACCCATACCTGCTGAGGCGGTATTTTCTGTGTAAGCATACCACTCAGATCAAAGAGTTAAAAGTTATTTTGCCACATCTCGAAATTTAGTCTCTAACCAGACACATAACTATAACTAAAAAGACATTAGAAATTCAATATACCTAAAAACTCAATTCCTGACCTTCTCCCCACACCTCTTCCTCCTCCAATATTTTCCTACTTAGCAAATGGCCACCCTATCTGCCCTGCTGCTCCATTTTAAACCCTAAAGTCATTCTTTAAAACATCCTTCTCCTTTTCTCCAAACATGCATTCAATCTGCAAGACTACCCAGCTGGAAGTCTTCAATCCACTTGCATCTTTCCATCCCAAGGTCTCCTCCCTGGTCTAAATCAACAGAGCACCTCCTCAAGATCAACAGTCCCCAACAAGCCCCTCTTGCCCATTGCTCCTTCGCACCAGCCCCAGTCCACTCACCGCCAGCCCTGCTTGCTGCACCAAGACAGAAGTCTTATATTCTTGCATGCAAACCAGCACAGCATAGATGCCACCCTCCCTAGCAAAGAGTGGGCGCCACTCATGCTTGGTCATGAGCAGGTACAGCAGGCGCAGGGCCAGCACCACCGCCATCTTCTCTCCCACCTGGTTGGTCAGCAGCTCCACCAGCATCTTCACTAGCTTCTCTCTGAGACAGAAGGGACATTGGAGTTCCCCATCGCCAAAGCCATGCCTGACTCCCTGTCAAACCCTACCCACCAAGATCCAACCCGTCACTCCCCACCCCTCTCCAACCTGCTTGCTCTCCCGGCCTTAGCTTTCACTCCTGACCCCCTTTTCTCTGCAGTCTAACTGACTCCGGCTCCACACCTCAGGAAGGAGGCAACACAGCAAAATTTTGGTTACAAACACTGGCTCATCTTCTCATATATATTTATAAATTCAGTGTAATTCTAATAAAAATGCCTAAAAAGTCTAAAAAAAAAATGGCAGGCGGATTCAGGCAAAGGAAGAGAAAATATACAATAGTCAAGAAATGTTTGGAAAGAAATAATGGTAGATTTGCCTATGAATTACCAAAATATAAATATAGACCTGTAATAACTAAAACTCTGGAAATGGTACAGGGTGGCCAAACAGATCAATAGGTGGAAAGAGACATAATGGCGACACCTCAACCAGTGAGGCCGGGAAGGACTGTGCAAAAGGTGAGGTGGAGACACCTAGCTATCCCTGTGAAAAAAATCAAGCAGAAGCTCTGCTTCATTCTCTCTGCAAAAATAAACTGCAAGCAGATCTTTAAATAAATGTAAGAAACAAAATCATAGATATTCTTAGAAAACATAGGGACGTATTTTTATAATCCTGGAACAGGATGGAGCCTCTTAAAACCAGGAAGCCATAAAAATGCTGAAAAACAGCAACAGGAACATCTAACACTTCAGCAAAACAAAAGACACTACCTAAGTGAAGAGATAAGCCCCTGAGGTAGAGGGAAGAGGGAGGGCCCAGTGGAAATGATGCTCAGAAGGAATGGAAGAAGTGCCTCCAGAGCCCCCAGATCACAGAGAGCACAGCACGAAGAAAAAAGCCAGAAGTGACAGCTTTGCCCACAATGACAGAGACACATATGGAGATGGTGGCCTACAGAGGAAAGGAACACAAAAAAAGGAATTTGGAGAAAGAAGGCAAATAGAAGTGCTGGGAAAGTTCTGTCTTTACCTGTCTTTTCTCATGAGCTTTATGATGACTACACCATGAATCAAAAATGCTTTAAATACATATCTCCTTTTGTAGCCATGATTTATTATAAACTAGTTAGTGTATATATTGGTAATGTAGAAAACTGGATATAGAAATATAAGCAAGGATTTTTTACTAAAATGCTAACAGTGACTATCTTTGTATTTAGAGTTTCAGATTATTTTTATTTTCGTAATTCTCTACTTTTTTTATGGTAAGCATATATTATTTTACATTCAGAAAATAATTAATATGATTTTGAGAAGACAAGCAAAATATCTGAACCACAAATAACAGATTAATATGCAGAGTGCCTAAAATCAGCAAGAAAAAAATAAATATCCAATCAGAAAGTGGACAAAGGATAAGAACAGGTTACTCACAGAAGAAGAAACAAAATATAAGCTAATATGCCTAATTTAACTAGAATTAAGAAAGTAAAACAGAGATAGCAATCATTTAAACTTTTGCCAATCTGATAGATTTAAAACATGGTAATATCCAGGGTTGGGAGACCGAGGGAAACAGATCCATTAGAAAACAGTGTATTTGAACTTGGATATAATCAATATTGCAAAGTCCTACGCACCAGTGAAAATAATGAGGCGGCTCTGTGCAGACTGACATGGAGAACCCTCACAGACATACTGAGTGTGGGGGGAAAGTTGTAGAAACATGCAGAGTATGATTACAAACTAAATTAAAACACAAACTCAGAAACATTCTATTTCCAAACACACTAACAAAGGAAAATTAACAGGAGGTCTAAAGATACACGCCAGACTGGTGACAATGGTAAAAAGAGACTTTATGCTCTTTCATAATCTTCAGGTCTTTTAAAATGAGAACATATTTGTGTGTTATTTGAATAACTAAGAAGCAGAAAAAACAGAACTTTTAAAATAGAAAGTAGGTAGAGAGGAAAAAAGGAGAAAAAAAAATTCAAGCTCTAGAGCACAAAGCTCTAGAATCCTGGCTCTGCTACCTGTCAAACTCTGGGCGAGTTACTTACATTCTCTCCATCTCCTCACCCCCAGAGATGGTTAAGAATAGTATCAACCCTTCCTCAGGTGACAGAAGGTTTAATGAGAGAAGGACTCAAACTTTCAACACAGAGCCTAGCAGAGAATAAGCTCTCAAGAACATTAGCCACTGTAGTAATTCATCCTCCTGCTCAACTGCTCCTCAAGCTGAGCCATCTTTCACCCCCAGCCTTTCTATTCTGGATCTCACAGCTCCTTCCCTCCCTTCCACTATCCGCTCCATGACAGCTTAAACCAAAACCCCTTCCCCCCGCGACCCTTCTAACCTCAGGGATCTGTCAGGATGGACCAGAGGGTGGTCCTGCACAGTGACCTCCTCCACAGCCTGAGAGAGGGCATAGAGCCCTGAAAGCTGTAGCTTTCTGTCTGAGGTGGACATCTGCACAGTGGCCACAACTGCTGCCACATGCTGATCCAGGAAGCTTCGTGGTCCAGGACCCCGTAAGGCTCCAGCCATTTCTGAAATCGGTGAGGGAAAGGCAGTGGCTTAAAAAACGGTGGCACCTCCAAAGCTGGAAGTTTTTAAAGATCAGGCCCAGTTATCCTATTAACATTTTACTAGATTATTCATCACTGTGACTTGTTGCATTCAGAACTTTTCCAATTCTGTGTGAGGGATTTAACAGTCAAACGGTCCTTTTCTAAGGATACCAAAAGAAAGGAGCAGTGACTGATTAGATACAATCAAGGTCAAAGAAGAAAAATGGATGCTTGCTTCCGAAGCATTTTCCCAGGCAAAAGTGACTTATTCCACAGCTTGCCCTCCGGCCTATCCATTTGTATGGGAACCAGCAGGACTTGACCCAACTTCTTTGCCCTCCCCTTCCAGCACCTGACTCACCATTCGCTGCCTCCTTCATCTCAGGAGGCAAAGCCATCCCCTCAGTCACCAGAAGCTGGTTAAATAGCTGCGAGTCACTCTGTGCTATGGGGGCCTCAGTTTTCCCCTTGGCAGGTTCTGCCTCTGCTTTAGGGGGCTCAGCCTTTGCTTGGGGGCACTTGGTCTCCTCCGCTGAGAAGGTGGCTTCCGACTTGGACTCCTCTTCTGGACCTGGAGTACAGCAGTGACTTCGTGAAGACGACAAGCTGCTCACTTCATCAGGTCGCAGCCCATACTTGATGTAGATTTGGGAGCTGAGCAGGTCACTCAGGGTGTTGCCCTCGAACCGATTACTCAGAACCTGTAGCAGACCCTCAGCCATCTCTATGGGCACAGAGATTTCACCAAGGGCCTTGTCACCCAGGCTCTGTCAAGTGAAAAGGGTATGCATTTTACAGACAAGCAGACACAAGTAGGTCCTGTGGACAGTAATAGGAAGGCTGGCCACCTCCTGCCATGCCTGGAACACCTTCTGCATATTAGACCTTCACAGCATTTATTCCCTCCGCCAGCTGGACCCCTCATATTCTCTAACTTCTAGCCCCAGCCTCACCCTAAGCAGTCCCTTATCTAGAACTCCCTTAGAGAATCCCACTTCAAAACCCGCTACAAACCCAGTATCTCAGGCTTGCAATACCTCATCCAGGTTCTCCCGAAGATTCTGGTAAATTGGCTGTTGCTCACACATGTCCAACTTCTTGATGAAGAAGAGCAGCTCCCACCACTCAGCCTGGGTCAGGTATCCTAATTCTTTCGTCTGAGGCTCAGGCTGGAGGTACGGCAAAGAGTAGAGCCCATCTACAGGCTTCCAGTCCCAGGAGGGAAGTGCTGAGGATACAGGCATATGGTCTCAGCATGGATAAAGTGGACTTCTGAATCGCTGGGGCAGCTTCTGTTCAGGAGTGGCTTTATCCCAGTCATTACTCCTCTCTTCAAAGACATGCTGTCCATAGCCCCTGATCCCCACTCACCTGAGCCCAACAGAGAAGCCCCTGCCTCCTTCTCCACAGCTGAAGCTGTATCCTTGGCAGCTTCCTCAGGGCCCAGGATTTCCAGCATGTGCCAGTGTACCCAGTAGGTGCGGCCTGTTGACTGCCAGAAGACCTGGAATACAGGGAGGAAAAAAAGAAAGACTAGAATGGGCTAAGAGGGCCTCTGGGCTTTGCAGGCTTGAGAGGACATGGCTGGGCCCAAACCTGGGGCACACAGCCCTCAAGATGCATACCTGGCTAGGCTCCCTTTCCTTATAGGCATGGGGCCCGCCTCTCATCTCTTCCTAAACCTGGTGGCCTGTGCTCTGACACTCCCTCCTAGCCAACCCTGCTGGTGGGGGACAGGTGTCTTGCTACATCAGTTCTGCTTTCTAGGTGTGAGTCTCTCCTTGACCTCACAGCCCATTCACTCCTGCCAGATTTTCTCAGCCTTCCAAATGGCCCACCTCTCAATTGCTGAGCTCCTTTAACCACTTTAAATCCCTTATGGGTTTTCTCCTTGGGTGGCTTGCTAGACCGCCTGCATGGAAGCCCCAGCCATGCCCCACCTAAAAAAGATCCCCAAGAGTGTCCCCCCAGCGTGCACTTGCTCACCTGCACAGGAGGCACACCATTGTTGCTCTGCTGAAACTCGCCCTTGTCCCCAGCACTGATCTCTTCGTAATCATCCAGCATCCTCACTCGCATCCCGGGCTGCAGGGTCTGCTGCACATATTCACCATAGCCACTGCGGCTAGAGAACGCAGAGCGCTGGCGGAAGGCCCGCCCTTGCCTTCTGGGGGTGCTAGCAATGGTGGGGAGTAAAAGGCTAGGGCCTGAAATGCAGGGTTGAAAGATGGACCGGGCTGGCCTGGGTAGTGACGTGCCCTGTTCGCTGAGGTTCTGGGCCCAGCCCATGCTCCGCACCAGCTCTGAGATAAGGTTGCCCATAGCCATACTGAACTCCAGTTCCCGCTGCCCCCGGCTTTTCTCCTGGCCAGGATCCCTCGGGGATGGGGAGCCTTGGTCTCCAGCCCCTGACTCCGGACTGTCATTCAGCTGATCCAGCAGGGAAGTGACACACAGGTAGCGTTTCACCAGAGAGAAGAGCAGCTTTCCTGGGATCTGAAGGACACAGTCTGTGGTATAGGTTCATCTTCTCCCACTTTTAGCCCATCTCCTTTCCCCTCAATATCATCCTCTAGAGAAAAATACAAAGGCTTCATCCTCACACCTACAGTTCTCAAACTGTGACTTAGTGATTAAGATACAGGGAATGCCTGAAAACACAGAGTCCTGGATTCTAATCTCAGAAATTCTGAGTGGAAAGGGGATCATGACCTTTCATTTTAACAAGCTCCCCAGGTGGCTCTGGTACTGATGCAATCTGTACCACATTTTCAGAAATGATGCCCTAGGCCTTGCGCACAGCATTGCCCCCACAGCTGCCAGAATACCTGAGGCAGGTGAATGCCCTCAAAGGCCATGCAGTGCTCCTCAGAGGATGTGGTCTCTGCAAACAGCTCCAGCAAAGTATAACGGCTGTCAAAATCCATATGCTGCTCGATGCCATCTTGCTGGCTCAGTGACAGGAGGACGTGAGCTCGACTACCTGTAATCCACACCCAATCTGTATCTTCTCCTCAATCCCCAATATTTTCCCCCTACCTCTCCTAGACACTCTTTCCCTGACCCCAGAGGCTTTCAAACTTCTTTGTGACTGAGACCCACTTACTGTGATGTGCCGTTTATATGGTAATCTCAAAAGAACACACATAACCGAAACATATAACACTATGAAAATTACCTTACAAAGTACTATGTACTGGTTACTTTACACTTTTTTTTTAATGTTGGTTGTAATCCACCAAACTGACTTCACGAGCAACTAATAAATCTCAACCCACAGTTTAAAAATATAAACCTACCCCGTTCTCTTCTCTGCCACCACACTGAGAATGGACAGATAAACCAGGTACTATCAGTTTATCCTGTTTATGGAGCTGTTAAGAGCTTACTAACCCATACTTTTCCTATCACTGAATTGATTTTCACCAAATCCTATGTGTTCTTAGCAGAGCTGAGAGACCCCTACTCTTTCTGTTCTCACCCCCGTGGCCCCCTTCTCTCCAGTGCTTTCCTTCTTCCCTTGGCTGTCTCTTACCAGCATCATGCGCTGCCAGAGCCTGCAGCATCTTGCCTGCACTCCTACGGATCTGAGGCTCAGGGTTGCACAACATGTGCATGAGTAGGTCCAGGGCTCCTGTCTCCCTGAAGACCCCAGTGAGGGGACCGATGCTGGCATAGGCGCTGAGCACGTGGATGGTGTGGAGCACAGCAGCTGTAAGGCTCGGAGTCCCACCTTCTGCCAGCTGCCGGGCAGCCCTGCGCACCAGCGCCCGCACATCAGCTTCCATCTCTCCCATTGCCATGTCATCCAAGCCTCCTGGATCTCCGGGAAAGCTTCCAGAACCCCCAGCTGGTTTGCACTGAGGTCCCTTAGATAGTGCCCGCTCACCTAATAGCATGGGGCAATTGGCGTAGACCTCGGGGGCTGACAGCCACATGTGGATGTGTTCTGCCTTACCCTCTTCCACACCCGCTCTGCTCACTTCCCCACACTTCAGGACACTCCATCGGATTAGGTATTCAGGATGCCCATCATGCCCAGGCCGCTGTCGAATAAGTTCTTCAGGATATGCCTGCAGCCGGGGCCCCAAGGGCACCATGAGGTCCCCAGCACGCCGCTCCCCCACCATCCTGATCTCCTGGGACACACAAGGAGAAAGATAAAGGCAGTATAGGAATTGAAAAAGACAACATGGAAGGGGTGGAATCTTAAGACAAGAAGGGTGAGTCATGGCTTGTAGGCTGCATGGTGGAATTTACAGGCTAAATAGAAAAGGCCAAGATTAGGACAGGAGAAATAACTTGGACATACTTTGCAATTTATAAGAGAAGGAGAATGGAGTGAAAACAGCAAGAAGATGAGGGGTTTAAGAAAAGGAAGAGGTTATAAGAGATCATGAGAGGAATGGCAAGGTAACAAGAGTGACAGTTAAGCAGAACAGCAGGGTGGCTGAAGGGATACAGATCAGGAATTAGTAGGCTTACATGCGTGGGCAGGAAGGACAGCAGCACGTTAGATAGTGCAGCCAGAAAAGGTGAGGAAAGCGGGTGTGTGCGTGTGAGGACAGGCAGTGTAAACGACAGGGTAAAGCCGGACTGTGGATATACGGGGTGGGCCATGGCAGATACAAAGCCTATAGATGAAAAGAGGCTGGGCTCTGGGCCCCCACACCCGGTCGGCTAGATGGGAAAAGTGTATGAGAGGACTGTAAAAGGGAGAGGGGCCTACGGGGCCAAACTAAATTATTAGAAAAAAAAAGACCGGATCCCACCCTGCACTTCCGCTGTGTGTATGGTGAGGGTCTAAGTCAGGAGGCTGGAGGAGTAATTGTGGAGTTGAAAGGTAGGGAATAAAATCAGGAGATGGTGGAGGTATTAGAGAGGCAATATAGTACAGATTACAGAGTCTGACAAATGTGACTCTGAATTCTGGCTTTTTCACTTATTATGTGCATAGTTTTGGACAAGTTATTTAACCTCTGCACCTCAGTTCCCTCCTCTGCAACATGGTAATAATATTCAAACTACCTCACGAAACTGTAAAAACTTAAGTTCATGTATGTAAAGCATTTAGAACAGCCTTTAGCACATACCGAGTGCTCAGTACACACAATCTGATATTATTCTTAGATGGTGAAGGTGGGGGCAGTCCTCAGATAAATGCAAAGTTATTAAGTCAGAAGATTATAAATGGGAGTAAGGTGTGGACTATGCTAGTCATTGGAAAATATATGTGTGATATGAGACAGTGTGGGGGCAAAAGGGAGTGGTGAGAACAAGAATGGAAGGTAAGCCCAGATGCAGAAATGGTGATCAAGGGTGCAGTCATGCTGAGGTACAGAAAGTCGTCGTAGAGAGAAGAGGAAACATGGGATGCGGACCTCAATGCGGGTTGGAGTCCAGTTAGCATGGGGGGAAGACTGGGAGGTAGCCAGTGACGTGGTGATGGACAATGATGAGCAGGGTAGAAAAGTAAAACAATCAACAGGCCTAAATGTTGCGGGAGAGGTCGATCTACGTGAGCCTAGAACACAAGCAATAAACTGGTGAGGAGGTGAGGTCTGGATGCGGGGATGAGACAGCAGAGAGGCTCAGGCAGCAAGGTCAGGCCCAAGCTTGAAGACCAGCAGAAGCGGTGGAGGAGGCCGCTAAGGCAGTGGGAACGGGTTTGGGGGCGGGGAGACAGGGGGGTGCGGTCCGAGGAGGGTGATAGGACTGAGCGGATCTCGGAGAGCAAGACCTGGCTCCCGTCGTCAGTCCTTCGGGGAGTAGGTAGGGGTCCGGGGAGGGGACGGGACCGGGACCGCGCGGAACTCTCCTCTCACCTCCCACCGCCCGGTTTGGCCCTCGCTGGGACCCAGCAGCCGGATCCCACCGTCCTGGTCCCGCCTCTTCAGCAGCTCGCTTCCGGGTCACACAGCGAGTTCACGCACCGCCGTGCATCTACGAGTCCCACCGCGGCCCATAGTCAAGCGTGGCGGAAGAGCGCGCAAGTGGAGCATGCGTAGTACCCGCGGGCCGTCGCGTCTTCGGTATGCTGCCGCGAGAGCCCGGGATCACCGTCTGGAGGCGCTTCACTGCAGTGGGCAGCCCGCCTTCCCATCACAGGTGGGTCTCTCATTTCCCTGAAACCCAGTAACCCACACTCCCACCCAAAGGCTGTCCTTTGATTTTTTTCACTAGGTCACGTGGCAAGGAGTTTCCCAAACCCCCAGCAATGCTTTGGATTGGTTGAGTCACTTACCCTATTAATTAAAATTGCTCATCTCTGTGTTGGCATAAGCACCTACCAAAGTCATGCACAAAGATAAAGACCCCAGTTCCCCTCCACCCCGAAGAAATGTTCCTTAAATTAACTCGTAAAGTTCAACAGCCCAAAGCACTCCTTAGCATTACTGGTGTTTTCTTTCACCAAGCTGCCAGGCTGGCTGCTCAGAGCCGCAACAGCAACTTCAGGAGTTTGATTCATGTTCATACCTCCCTCCCTATAAGGAAAAACAGGCAAAGACCTTACAGTCTGTGCACAAAAATGATACATTTATTGAAAGAGTTTTTTTTTTTAATACAAAAGAAAGCTCTGTACATAGGACTGTGACCATGTCCACTATTCCTGGGTCAGCATCCCAGGGGAAGTAGAAACCACTGACATACACACTTCACATTCACACACACACATTCATTCAGACACACACACACCCCAGAGCCACCAAGGAAGGGAAACACCAAGGGTTGCTGCATATATAAATGCCACCTCATCCCTGACACACCCATGCTCTCCCAAGGCCTCGCTCATACAACACACATTATAAGCACTTTGCCTGATTCACTCATGGGTCTGTCTTTTGTGGGAAGGAAAAGGAGGAATTGATCAAGGCCTTCTCCCCAGGGTGGGGGAGCGGGGAGTGAGTGAGTGATAGTGGAGTGAAACGAGCAGAGAAAAGGGGCTGGGCAGTTACAGACCTGAGTCCCAAGCTCCCCCACTCTCTGGCCCCCGATTTGCCATGCCCCAGCCTTGTAGGCCACCCATAAGCCCCAGCTATCTCCAGGAGAAAGCCCTGAAAGGTGACTTCCATCTTGGCACCCCAAATTGGGGCAGAATAGCAATGGGGACTAGAGGTTAGGGGGTTCTTAAAACATGTTGGCAAATCATCCCCTTGATAACTAGGCTGTGCGTAAAAACTTCCCCCACCCCTTCGCCTAATCACAGAAGCAGGCTTGTTCCTGCTGAAGGCAGTCATAAAGGGTTAATAAAGCTCCACTCCAACTGCTGCACTGTTCTGAAAAAGCTCCCTTTCTGGATATAGGCGGTGAAGGTAGGCTCTGACACAGGGTGAAGACCCTCCCCTTATGCTGGCCCAACCTCAAGGTCTACCCCCAAGGGGCCAGAGGTGGGTAGGGCACGGCCCCTGTACAAATTACATAAATACTGAGGTTACACTTAGAAAAATAAAGTCATTTTCTTCAAGGCTTTTTGTCTTAATTTAAAAAAGTTACAGTAGCTGCTCACTCCCTGGGAGAGCTGCCCATTTCTGGCTCCCCTACTGCTGCACTCAGCCCAAGAGCTGCTCCCGTTTCTTCGGACCTCCATTCCTGCCTCTCACCCCCTCCCAGACCCCACCCTGCTCACTGCGACTCGGGCCCCAGGCAGCTGCAGGCCTGGGGGAGCACAAGGCTGCAGTGCCCGTGCTTGTGACGCACATGAAGTCAGCTGCCCCTACCTGACACCCTCCCACTCCCACCCCCACATTTGGTCTCCCTCTTCCCTCTCCCTAGCAACAGCCCTGAAGGGCAAAAAGAGGCCCAGAGCTGTGGGTCACCCTCCCCACCCCGTTGGGGCATGGCCTGAGGGCCCCTCCCCCGGTTTTCTCCTGGAAACAACCCAGGACCGGGCAATCCCAGAGTCTCCCCCACACACTGGTGGGCCCTAAGCTCATGGGGTGGCTCTGTCCCCAGAGGCCCAGCCAGTTCCGGGGAGCCCTAGGGCTCCCCAGGGAAGGGGAACTTGGGCAGGGAGGGGGATGAGAAAAACGCCATAAAAAAAAGTTAAATATTTTAAAAATATATATTTATAGATTTGTTTTCACTTCGTCTCCTCAAATAAAAAGTTCAAAATCAACTTAAGTAAAGCAGCTGGGAGGAGAGGGAGGAAGACAGGGAAAAGGAACACTGGCGGTTCCCTCCAACCCAGGAGGGCCCCTGGAGCTCAGGAGAGTGGGAGTGCAGGGCAGGTGGCCCCTGCTCCATGCATAGGCCCATCTCTCAGGAGCTGCAGGGGCAATGGGCAACGGTGTGAGGAGAGGACCCCCATCTCCCCAGCTGGCTCCCTGAGGGTCAGGGGTAGGGTTCCTCTGACCCAGCCTGTGACACAGTGCTGACCTGGGGTCAGCAAGGAGGCTGGGGAGAGGACCCAAACTGCTTCCTCATGGGGGGGACACAGTGCCTAGTCCCACAGAAGCCTTTGTGTGGGAAGGTGGGGCACGGTCCCATTAGGTAAGCTAATACTCATGGCAAACATGGAGCCAAGCTGGCAAGGGGAGTCTGAGGAGGGAGGATAGCCCCACCATCAACAGAAATGGGAGGTGGAGCAATAAGGAGGGATGGGCGAGGAAGGACGGCATGGAGGGCAGGCTGGCCCAATTCTTTGGCTGGAGAGAGAGGGCTCAGTCCTGTGGCTGCCCACTCCTCTTCCCCCCTCCCTCCTGCGGCCCGTCAACGTGTGTGTAAAGAAAACGTGAAAAGGCAACAATAAATAAGTGGTGCCATCCCTTGGGCCATCCGTCCAGGGTGGCAGGGCGGATCAGTCACTCTTGGTGCTGTGGGTGGCATCCAGGTTCACCACCTGTAGCTCTGTGAGGTTGCTGCTGCTTGCCGCCTGCTGCCCTATCACAGCCATCTGGAGGGAAGGGGATGTGTAAGTACAGGGGGGCAGGAAGGGACCAGCCAGCTCAGGCTCCCACTGCTTGTGTGCCCACCCACACAGGCCTGACCAGGAAAATAGGCTTCTTGGCTAGGGATCTTGGGATCTTGGCTTTGACCAACTGGTACGGCACCCTTAAGATCAAGATAAAGAAGTGGTTGGCTGGCTGGATGGGATGGGGTGAAAGGTGCCGTTGCCTACCTGGTGAAGCTGGACTGCAGACACGGGAATCTGCACGGTCCCAGATGGTGCTGTCAGGAACACCTGGGGGACGCCACCTGCATTGCAAAACCACAAGAGATACTCAAAGTGCTTGTTTAAGAGAAACTTCCAGGTATTAGAGGAGTGGTGATAAATGCACATGACTGGGTAAGTCTCAGAACCGAGGGACTAGGGGTGAGTGTCAAATGCATCCAATGGTGCCTGTGAGTGTGAGAATTCAAGTGTGCCTGGGTACCCAAGTAGACAAGCATGGGCATCAGAGTGTGTGTACAAGCATCCTTTGTGTGTGTGTATGTGTAGGTATACATGTGAGCATCCATGTATATGTGTGTATGAATTTGTGTGGAGGCATTTGAGTGTGTGTGTGCAAGGCAGGAAATGGTCCTCTTTTCCTCAGCCCTGCCCCCCAACTCACCTTGCTCCTGGACCTGGCTGTGGGACACCTGCATGGTGGATGGTGCCTGGGAGAAGGCATTGAGCACGGTGAGGCTGCCGTCTGCCAGGCCCGAGGTGGGTGTATACATCACCGCATGGGGGCTAGGGTACATCATGTGACCACCCACAGTTGTGGGCACGGATGAAGTCATGATGGTGGCCGGCAACGTCACTGGCAAACACAGACACGTCAGGGAGGTTGGCACTGGCTTACTGATAGCCCTCATCCAACCCCCAGAACTCCAGGCCTCCAGAGCCCTCTTGCCATTTCCCAGTCACACAAGACTTGTTCCTTTGCTCCCTGTCATCAACTAAGAAAAGGCTTATTTTTTCCTTGAATACAACAGCACTAACCTTTTAATTGTATCCTATCACATGGTGCTATTCGATTGTCTATCTGCTGCATTCTCTGTTCCAAGACCCTAAGGCCCTGGGAAAACTGTAGATTACAATGACCTACCCACCCTAAGGAAATTCAGAAACTCCCATTTTAGGAAGCGCCATCACCCCATTTTTCATTTGTTCTCACTCCTCCTCCCTCTTCCTAAATATGTAGCTAACAAATTCATCTTTTAAACTTCTCAAATGGTAATGCAGGAACAGTCACCTGGGGGTCTTGTTAAAGTGCAGATCTGATTCAGTCAATAGGTTTGGGGTGAGATTTAAGAGTCTGCATTTCTTTCAGGCTCCCAGGTGATGTAGCTCCTCTTCCACAAACTACACTTTGTGTACAAGGTTGTATAAAAAGTTGTAAATAACTAGAACTAAAAACTAATTTTATTTTGAAAGCATCTCATCATTTCTGAAATGACTAGAGACACCAAGGGGAATTTCGGCTACTCAAAACCTAGAACACTCCCATAACAAGACAACTGCTCAATAAATCCTTCCTGGTAATTAAGCAAATGTGTATCTTTGGGCAAGCAACTTCTCCTTTCTGGGCCTCAGACTTCTCATCTGAATGAGGCGGAGGGTGGCTTCAACGGTCCCTAATTTCTTCCTAGCATCCACTGCAGGGCAGGATTTCAAACCCTGCCATCCTCACCTGACTTTCCCATAAGGATTATGATAAAGGTTAAGTGAAAAGCCTCAGTCTCTGCACTGAGAAATTCTCTGACCTTAGTTATAAGAGGGATACTGATGGACACCTGCTACTAGGTCTCATGAGGGAGGCAGGGCAGGGAGGTGATAAGAGCTTCAAGCTATACCTGTCCCGCTGGAGGAGGTCTGCGTGAGGTCTGTGCTGCTGTCACGAGAGGGAGACGCTTGCTGTGGGGCCTGGTGCACCTGAATGGCCTGCACTGGGACCTGCTGGGCCACTGCCCCACCTATGAGACACAGAGACTTACTCATGCTCAGTCCTACCCAGCCACCACCAGCACCAAGCACCCTTAAATACCCCCAGGCACAGGGTCTGGCACACTGCTCCCCAGCTCCCACTACTACCATTCCTTGGAGCCAAAGAGGCCTGAATCTTGTCTCCAGGGGCTTCTGTACTCTGCTCTTGCCCTACCCTCTTCCTCCCACCCAGGCCCTGCTTCTACCTCCTTCAGTTGACACAGGAGCTGGCACTGTCCCATCAAGGACATGATCTGCCCTTCAGTCAAAATAGTAGAATGTCCACTGCAGTGGGGCACAGCGCTGGGCTAGCTACATAAGGCCAGAGCATATGGTTGAAGCTGGCTGACAAAAGGGGTCCCAGTGGGGAGGGGCATGCCTGCCAGTGGGACATAAGAGGCTTCTCTCAGGATCTGGCCCCTGTTCACCCTCCTTCTTAGCAGGAAAAGGTTCTCCTTGTGCCAGCCCTAAACCCACTCTTAGCATGCTCATTTTGCCCTTTGTTACTCACCAGGCATGAGGGTAAAGCTGGTAGGCAGCTGCATGAGGCCCCCCGAGGAGACGGGGCCACTGCCCGTACTCTTCAGCACAGTCCCGTTGGCACTGCTGACAGCGCTGGGGCTGACACTAGCAGACACTGGAGCCAGGTAGTTGGTGATGGGGAAGGAGGGGCCACTGCTGACTTGCATGGTGGTAGAGGTGCTGGGTGCTGTTTGGATGGTGGAGGTGGTACCTGGCAGGTTGGTGACCGTGAACGCTGGTTTCAGTGTATCCTACACCCAGAGTAAAGATGGAGCGGTGAGCCTCTACCAAACCCTGCCCCTGCAGGAGCTTTGTGTGGATTCACAGCCAGACTGGAACCAGAGTGCTTGAGCTCAAATCACAGCTTTGCCGTTACCTGCTGTCTGACCCCTAGGCAAGTTATTGAGCTGCTAGGCTTCAGTTTCCTGCCTGTAAAAGGAGGACAATATCTGCCCCATAGGTGTTGTGAAGATTAAATAGGCTAACATACATAAAGCACTTAGAATAGTGCCTAACATAAAAAAAGCAATAAGTACTTGCTGCTCATATGATGATGGCAATGATAATGTTGTAGTCATCATAATTCCCTGTGTTCTCTGCCCCAGGGGACTGTGGTAATCACACTGGTTGGGGAATCAGGATACCCACGTTCTGTTCCCAGCTCGGGCAATGATCATCTGTGGGACCCTGGGAAAATCCCTTCCTGTCTCTGAGCCTCATTTTTCTTCTTCTACAAACATGAGGGGGCTGAGCTATTATATTCTCTTTAAAAGTGTCCTTCCAGCTCTGATTTGCCAGGCTTCTGAGATAGGAACCAGTGTTTTTCAGGGAACTTAGGGTTTCAGAGGGATCTTGGGAGTTCGGCAATGAAGCACTTCATGCCAAATACTTGATTAAAACTACCAAAGGAATTCATTCATCCAGCAGAATTTCCTGAGAATGAATGAGCTCTACGGCTAAGAGAATCAGAAAAATATTACAGATGATATGCCACTAATAGACGGGGAAGCCCAGAACACTGGCTCCCTTCAGGGAGCCTTTGTTCTTAGAAGGGTAGGGAGGAAGCCGCAAGCTGAGAACGAAGCCCGGAGAACTGAGGGGATTCAAATACTAGGGGTAGATCCGCGCTGGATGTTTGCTAGGCAGCCTAGCTCTAGGCCCTTGATTGGTGGAGGCGTTGCTAAGGCAAACAGTGCCGCTTCCTCCGATTGGGCAGCTAGTGAAGGGCCAGCCTGGAAGGTGGAGCTCCCCAGAGGAACTAGGGAGGAAGCCCCGCCCCCTCCCCATACCGGGAAAAGGAAGGGGGAGGCGTAACTAGGATCGGCACCCCTAGCAGCCAGCGAACACACTCCCCAAGGTGCCCAGGCCCAGACATCCTGAAGAGGTAGGAGGCTGGCTGGTAAGGTAGTCTCTAGCCCAGTCGACCAGCCTACCCGCAATGTGCTGTGTTCCCAGGACGCCGGAGCCCATGAGTGCTTCCTTTCTACTCCCTGGCAACCCAGCCGGCTGGGAGGGCAGGGCTAAGCTACGCCTCCGCCCCCAGCGGGGAGACAGCTGGCGGGAGGAATGCAAGGGCCCTGCCAGGCAGGCAGGCTGCAGGCGGGAGGCCGGCGTGGAGCCGGAGCCGGCCTTATATGGGCACGGAGGCCGCCCGCTTATCTAGGGGGCCGGCCTCCTGTCAGGATAGCAAGGATGGACACCTGTCCCCTAGGTTGAGGAGCACTAACGCTGCTCCATTCCTCATCAGTGGGCACCTATCCACCTGTCCTGGTTGAGGGAGAGAGAAGGTTCCCCCTCCCCTCTCTGCCAGTCAGGGCCCTCCCCTTGTTTCCCGAGACAGGGGACCCAAACACACCTTGGTCTCCCCACTGCTGTCGGACTCCGACACCTGGTAGGTGAGGTCTGTTTCTTCAAAGCCCGTGGCACTCATTCTCTGGTCTGTGGTGGGGTCTGAGCGGGGTGGAGAGTCTGGCGAGTTGAGGCAGGTCTGAATCAGTGCCTTGCCAGTCTCACTGGTGATCATGGGCTGCAGTTTGCGGGTGGCAAAGGTATACACATGGCCTGTCTCACTGGCCACCAGGAGCAGCACTTGTGTCCCTGTCAGCGTGGACAGCTCATAGGCCTGGGAGGTGGGGGGGTGGGGGGGAGGAGACAGGCAGGTCAGCCAAACTTATCTCTGCCTTCCTTGGGAAGTAGGAAGGAGAGGAAGTACACAGTGATCTCAGTCCCCTCTCCCATAATGACCTTCCTCTCCGATGACTGGAGGGGCCTGGGGTGAGAGGAGGTGTTGTATCAAGGTATCTGAAGATGAGCTGGAGATCAAGAAAAACTACTACTATGTTCCGCCTTTGAGGAGCAGCCCCACTGAACTGCAGATACCCCAAGCAAATAGTCACAGAACCCTGGTGACAGAACATAAAACCTCAGAGGACACAGAGTTCCCAGTAACTGCTTCTCACTACAGCCTGGTGCCCAGAGCCTGGTGGAGAGATGGCTCCCACCCGCCCCTCACTATCACAGGGAACCACGATGAAGTTGCTAACACATTGGATATCACATAAGACACTACAGATAAGGGTCCACCTAAGTTCTAAACTGTCCTGTGTTTCTTTCTAGGAACTACACAGGCCCTCACCTATTGCCATTTTGTCCTTCTGCCCTCTAATACTGTGCTACCCATTTTCCTTCTTTGTCTTGATACAATAGTGTCTGGAGTGATAAGAGATGGGTCTAGATTAGCAGCTACTACCCTGCCATAAGCCCGGAAGAGGACCTTCAAGGATGGCCCCATAGGTCACATCCTCACTCCCAACAAAGTTCTACGACTCACCTTGGAAGCAGCTCTGGTTTCTATATGGGACAGATAAAGGCACAGCCAATGTTCCCAGGGTTCTAGCTTCTTGTTTCCCAGTTCCTCTGTTTCCATCTCTTCCCATATCTTCTATACCCCAAGAGGACTCCATTCCTCACCCCTTTTCACTGATAATCAGCTAGAAGATGAGGAATTTCTAAGTACCTTTGTAAACCTTCCTGCCTTCCCCCCAGACCACGCACAGATTCTCCCTAGGGCTGGAAATCCCACATGTCCCAAAGGCAGATGCTTCTGAAGCCTGTCCTGCAGGGAGTGTGCCAGCTTCCAATGGATGTGATGGAAGACACATGGCCATTGTGGAACTTGGTCCCTGATGCTCAGGGCAGCACCAGTTTTCCCGCCCTGCTCCCTTACCTGGGGCTGTGGAACCCCACTGGATCCTCAGCCCTGCCTGTCCTTCCAGTCAACACTACTCTAGTGGTGCCCACCTTCCTCCCACACATGCTGGCTCATTGTTGTTACTGAGCTCCAGCCTCACCTCCATACCTTCTCTTCTGCTCCCTGCTTTTCCAGCACTCTCCCCGGGACACCGGAGCGCACTGGACCTAGTGATCCCGTGTCTTATTAACCACCCCCCGGGCTGCCTCCAGCTTCCCATGACCACTACTCACCCCTTGACTGTGCAAGGGCACTTATTCCTCTCTCGCGCCCGTCACTCCCACCTCGGTGCCTTTCCCCTCTTTTCCGGACGATCGGGGCATCAGCCCTCTCCCCACATTTCCCTGGCGGCCCCTCCCCTTACACCCTCCCTGGTAACAGCCATCCACTCCCACACACCTCCTGCGGACTCGCCGCCTCTCACCTCCGCCTCGGCTCTGCCTTTCTCCCGGGCTCCCCTGGCGCGTCCCCACCCTCCCGGTCCCCGGTGGTGGGCCAGCTTCCCGGCCCCGTACCTTCTTCATGATGCCCGTCTTCCTCTTGCTGAAGGTCGTGTAGCGCCGCAGCTTGTTGTCGATGAACTCCATCTTGATCTTCACGCGGCCCCGAGTCTTCTTACCCGGTTTGGCCCCGCTCACCGCACCACTCACCGGCCCATAGCCTCCGGTGGCTGCTGCCGCCGCCTCGGGCCCACCGACCACCACGCCAAGCTCCATCTCGCTCAGGCTCCGCTTCAGGCCGCGCCGCTCCGCGCCCAGCTCCTCCTCCTCGCCCGACTCCGAGTCGCCCTCGCTGCCGCTGTAGAGGGCCCCCGCGGTGGGCGCCGGGGTGGCTGTCGCTGCTGCCGCAGCCTCCCGCTCGAGGCGGCCCGGCCCGAGCCCCGCGCCGTTCCCTGGGACCCGGCCCCCGTTAGCCCCGCGAGTCCCGCCGCCACCTCCACCGCCCGGCCGCCCCGTCGGGGTCCGGTTCAGGCTGCCCCCCAGGGCCGAGCCCCGGCCCAGCGCCGCCGCGGCCCCAGCTTGGCTCGGTAACATGGCGCTCAATGCAGGAGGGCGGACAGGCAGTCAGCGAGGAATCGGAGCCGCCACCGCCGCCATCAGCTTCCCGGCCCAACCCGGCACTCCCGCTGCTGCTAGAGCCGCTGCCGCTGCGAACCAGGAGCCCCTGCACGCCCGGGTCGACCTGGGCCCTCACTTTCCTGCCCCAGTGGCCCGGGTTGCCCCAGGCCGCGCGGAGCGCCCCCTGTCCGTATGCTAGGGCGGCGCGCCCGGCGGCCGTCAGCTTCCCCCGGGGGGCAGGGGCTGCTGGCAGCGGCCGAGACGGCGGGTGGAGGGGGCCGGGACCACGCGCTGGCGGCGAAGGGATCCCCCGACCCTTCCCCCCATATAAAGAGATACAATGTTTCCTTTTATGGCGAGGCCGCTCCTTATATGGTGAGCCCCTGCGCCCCCACCCTATTGGTCCGCGGTTCCGGCACCTCCGCTCCCCATTGGCCTACAGGGGGCGTTCATTTGCATAGGCATACCGAACTTGCTGCTGTCATTTCGCGTCAGACGGCGACTCCAAGAGGGGAGGAGCCGACGTCTCTTAAAGGAACAGGGGAGGAGGTACGACTCCGCCCCCCTGACCAGAGAATGGTGGAGAGAGTTGGGAGGGACCTGAGAAGAAGAAGCTTGGGAGGAGAGTGAAGCGGAGCGCCGTGTCGCCGAGGAGAGGGAGCGGCATTGGGAGTCTGGCACTGCAAAGGCTGGAAGAAAACACTGGGGTAGTACTTGAGTGGATCGTGCCGGTTGCAGCAAATAATGTAGGCCAAATTCCAAGAAAGTGCAGGGATTGGAGCACTTCCCTACGCCTTACCTGAGGGAGGCAAAGTTTACTAACCGAGCAGAGAGGCTTGGGTCCTTGGTTTACTGACTCGTCGCGCCCCCGCCGCTCGGCTCCAACCCATCCCCTCCCCTCGACTTCCTTTCCTTTTCCCTCTTTTCAAGGCGACGACACTTCCCACCAGGCTGGCTCCTCGGTCCTCATTCATCATCCTCTACTGGAGGGTCTTTAACAGAGGTACATCTGGAAGAGACCGGGGAAGACAGTCCGTCTTCCTTGATGGGGGCAGGGAGGCGGGCCAGAGATCAGTGAAGACTTCCAGCTGCGGGCTGGGCTGGGGGAGGGGGTTGCCCCGGGGATTAAGCCCACCTCCCAGCCTGTGCAAAGGCCTGGGAAAAAGTTTAGCCAGGCAGAAAATTTAAACAAGCGAGAAAGCGCGGGCGCGCGCCCTTGTCTGGAAAACCACGGAAAGCCCATAGGAGGGAAGAACGAAAAAAAGTTTAGAACTGGGGTGCAGCAAATTCCAGGTTCAGGTTCTGGTCTGGGTCTTCTTGGTCTTAGCTTCAAGGCGGTGAAAATAGCTCGGGCTTTGATGTTAGAGAAATCATTCAAATCTGGAATCTGCCTCTTCCTAGCCTTGTGCCTGGAAACGAGTGTTTGGCCTCTCCAAACTCCATATTCCTCACGGTTGGTACACATTCCATGAGGTTCTTAACGCAGATTTAAATGGGATAAAGACTAAAGCTCAAAATTAAGTGGTCAGTGAATGATTGACAGGAGCTACCTGGGGTAATCACGTCATCCCTGGGAGAAGCATCAGTTGTGTTTAAGGGGTTGGGGAAAGACTGATGCCTGCCTTAAAAGTTTTTGTGAAGATTAAATAAAGCAGCTGGTTGCGGCCCATTAGTGGTAGTGATAGTGAAATCAATTAGTGTGCCAACATTTAAAATAATAAAGGGTAATAAATAATAGGTATCACAAAAATACTTAATGGGTATCACAAAATGCAAACACAGATACTGTTGCACAAAATTTTTGTGTGCATAATTTTCAGGTTGAACTACATAAAATTGCCATTTTATAGGTCAAGAGGGTGGAATATTGTCCATTTCATATGATCCAATGTGTGTACTACTAGATGAACATACCAGCTGCATATCTTACTGAGTCACAATCCAAAGGCTTTGAGAAATACTAAAGTGTGTTCAAGTGATTTGTATGATGCAGTACACACACACATAAACCGATATACACACATGTATAAAAACATGGGCTTGTTCATCAAACTCTTAAATACAGGAATTAAGAGGCCTCCTCTTCCCCATTTCCCAATAGTTTCAAAGCTTTTCTTTTCCTAATCCACTCTACACAACACGTAGTTAAACATATGGAACGTATGAATTCAAGAGGAAGAACAGGTCAAATAGATAAATAGATTCCAGAAGGGCTTTAGGGGCCACAAACGGTGTTTAGGATGGTGATTTGTCTGAGCAGCACGGTCCTATACCACAGCAGCCCAGGGGTTTCATTCCCACCTGGCTTCTAAAGACTTTTCTATTTAAGATCCCTAATTTAGATACATGCAAGATTGACAACCCTCAGCAGTGGTACCACACAGGAAAATTGCTGTGTGCCACATCCACAGAGTAGGGTGCCCAGGATGAGCACAATTTTCAGCTTCCATTCAAATAGGCTGCCCTCTCTCTGATTTCACCCACTCCCTGGGCCATTGCATACCAGCATTAGTGCCACAGCGCCTTGGCCTGCTTGGGAAGGCTTCATCGTCACAGGCCTTTGTTACCACAGAGCAGTGGGAGACTCACATCCATACTATATTGGATTACTGCTGGTTCAGGAGCCAACATCACTGATGTGGATAAAGTAAAAATAAACTGGCTTATAGATGTGTTTTGTTTGAACTATATATTTTTAATTCAGATTTACCTAAAAACCTGAACTTAGATTCTCTCAAAAAATTGGAATTTTTATCAACTCTAAGTCTGTGTGCCCATAAGAGCATTATAGCCTGAAACTGAGTTGAGTGACAGCCATAGAGCAGGTATGTGCTCTCAAGTTAACTGCAGACTCCACACAGCCCACTGAACTCAGATTAAGTCCCCTGCCTGGCCTCTCTGGAATGTGAGTTTGGTGTTTCTCCGATAAGACCTTAATCATCATAGCCCTTGGAATATGGGAGCTCATGTCCACCCCAGACCATTAAGGACCTCCAGGACATCAGAATTCCAGATGCCCTCAACCACACCATTCCCACCCAACCTTTATTTCTTTCTCCTGGTTTTTATCACCCAAATAATAATTAGAACAAAACTTAATGATTACTGTAAAAACTTACCATCACCAAAAAATAAATAAAATTACTAACACTCTAAAACTGTTTTCATTTGGAGTTAACCTTTACACAGGGATTCTTAATTTCATGTAGTAGAAAAGAGGTCTCAGTTGTGATGGCAGCATTAGAGGGAATGAAAAGGAAGAGGTCTTGAGTCTGTGTGCCCAGGAAAAGTCTGGAAACCCTTGTTCCAAACACTAATAGTGCTAACCACTGGATAGTAAGGTTGGGACTAGAAGAGTATGTTCTTGCTTTATGAGTCTGTACCCTTTGACTTCTTCCATGATCAGTATTACTTTTATACACACTGTTTTTTTCTCTTAAAATTAAGCAAAAATGGAAATAGGGCAGATAGAACAAATGGATCTTGGTGACAGGCTGCACAGAGAAGGGGATAACAGAGAAGAGGACTCATGATGGACTGAGATTTTGAGTAAGGGTGACTATTCTCTAAAGTGGTACCATTAATGGAAAGAGAGAATGTGGCTGGAGGAAACAGGTTTGGGAGACGTAAGTTCAGTTTGGGCCCAGGGAAACGTCCTGTATATAGAAAAGGGGGAGCATGAGTCTGGAGCTTAAGGTAAAGGCTGGAATTGGAGCTAATACTCTGGGAACTGTCCACACTGAAGAAGCAATTAAAGCCACGGGAGGTGAAGTGAGATGAGATTCCTGAGGGTGAGAATTTAGAGAGAAAGCCCAAGAACAGAATCCAGAAGAAAAGCCATCTCGGGGGCAGGCAGAAGAAGGAAGCCTCAGCCAGGGCTGGAGAAGGCCCAGTCCGAGAAGGTGGGGACGGTGTACCATCATAACATCGAGGGAGAGGAGGCAGATGTGGCCGGCAATGGTAGCGGCAGCAGAGTGCTCAAGGAACACCAGGGGGAGAAGAGGATTAGTGACTATTGACCCTGCCTTCCCAATATTTCTGAGTGCAACCCACAGTAAGAAATCATTACACATTGTAACCTGTACTGAATTAATTATTGCTCCCAATTCTTCACACCTTGTGTTGGAATTAAGACTTCCACACCCTTTGCCATATGACTTTCCAGTAGCCTCCTACCGGTGTTGATGTTGGGTTTCAACATGTGACTTGTATTGGTCAGTAAAGTGTTAACAGACTTGTGGTTTTAAATGTGCTTCATGATCTGTCTGGACCTCTTGGGCTCCTGCCTCTGCATGAGAGCATGCTCCAGGGCCAGCAGAGGAGACCCAAACCAGACCCACAGTCTGAAGCCAAGCCCAGCTGAATTCAAATAGGTCCAGTCAAGATCAGCCGAACCTCATCAACCTGCAGATCCATGAGTAAGAAAAATATTGTGACTGAGATTTGGGGGTTATTATGCAGCATCACCACCCCAATAGCTGACTAACATAACCCAATATACACAAGCATATATTAAATATTACAAACAAAATTTTGTAAAAAAAATACCCTTAAGGTACACAGTGTACTCTATAATAGTTCTATTATGTTTCTTTTTTTTTTTAATGTTGGTTGCGACCCACAGTTTGAAAAAAAACTGCCCTAGAGGAACTGTGCTTGGGGTTTTTTCACCCCAACACACTTGAGGGATGTTACACACTAAATCAGCAAGTGGCTTACCTACTAGCTGTGTGACCTTGGGGAAACTTCCTGACCTCCCTGAGCCTCGGTTTCCTAATCTGTGAAATGGAAACAATAACATCAACTAAAAGTGGTCACAGAGATTCAGTGAGATAATGCATGCTCAGTGCTTAGCAAAGTGACTGGTACAAAACAAATATACTAAATACTAGCTGGTTTTTTCATTACTGAGAAGTTTGGTGAGGAATAGAAGAAACTAGAACAATTTAAGAGTTAAGGGCTCATTTTTTAGGATGGGGAAATAGGCTGAAGTTACTGGAATAAGGCAGAATATAACTGATGACACAAGGTCTAGGAAAGGAAGGGGACAGGAATCAAACCAGCTGAGGGCCCTGGAGCAGCGAGACACGAAGCACCATCTCCCTGCTCAGTTCTACCTACCCCATTCCCTCCTAGAGTTGTGAAGGAATTCAGAGACCAGACTCTGTCATTAACTCCTCCAGTGCTTCTCTGACTTACACCCCCAAACACTTCTACTCCCCCAACCTAAGCATGAGGTCTAGGCCAGCCAGCAGAAAATACGTAGCTGGCATTCAAAGAGCAACACAGGGTCACACAGACAAAAGATGGCCTTGCCTCCTCAGAGGCCACATTCTCAACTGTTCTGCGTACCAGAAAGACTGGTGTTGGCTGGTTATTCTTGCCCAAGCCCCACCAGACTTCATGAAGGGATGTGGCCCCTTCCAATAAGTGAGGGAAAAAGGGACATCACTCATGGGCAACAGCAGGGAATGCGTATCAAAAGCACGTTGTAAAAAAGGCTTCTTTATTGAGAGCAGCGAATGTAAAAAACAAAACAAAACAAAAAAACAAACAACAACAATAAAGGTGTGAGGGATGGATGGCCCACCTTCCCATCTTCTTCAGGGCCCACCCCTCCCTCTCATTCCCACCCACCCCACGCTGCAAATACATACAAAAGCCGCCCATGGTGCATACAAAAAGGGCGGGTTATATAGTGTCAAAAGCTCCTGAAAACTCCTTCATCTGCCAGGCACTTAGGATGAGGAAAGGAGGGAAGGGTGGGGAGGAGGCATGGGTATGGGTCAGTGTGCACAAGTCCACGGGGGCAGGGAGGACTCACTGGCTGTGTCCGTGATCCTGGTGCAGACCCTGCTGTGGGCCCCACGGGCCAGAACTACCCGGGAGCTTGAGTATAGTAAGGAACTCCTTGTAATCCCAGCTCAGCTCTAGCCTAGCCCTCCCTGGGCAAAGCTAGCAGGTGAGTGGTAGAACTGGACCTGGTCAAGAGGAAGAGACCCAGGCCAGAAATTGGGGTTACCTGAGGCACTCACACTGTCCCTGATGGGAGAAGGGGTAGCAGAGAAAGCTGCCCAGCTCAAGGCCCTAGTCACCCAGACTGGGTCTGAAATCGGCCTCCACAAGGGCTGAGGGTGGAGGAGGAGGAAAACCCAGACCCTGCCCAGACCTCAGCAGTGCCTGTGGTGCCAGGGCAGGGCCTCCAGGGCCAGGAAGAACCAGGAGCTTGCCCATCATGCTGTGGGTACCCCTCAAGAGGTCCTCCCCTGCCCGCGCCATCCTGAGGCACAGCCTGCCCGGGCTCCTTCCTCACGGCTTGCTGTCTGCAGGGCTATCTCCCAGGGCGTTGGCAATCTCGCTGAAGGAGGGCCGGTCCTTGGGGCTAAGGGCCCAGCAGCGCTGCATCAGCCGGTAGAACTTAGAAGGGCAGCCCTCTGGCTGCGGGAGTCTAGCCTTCCCAGCCTGCAAGTCTGCAGAGATGGTGGGGGCAGTGTCAGTCAGAGCATTTAACCACCTGTCCGATACTCTATAGAGGCTGCAGTTCCCACAAGCAGACACATGAGGGTGACTCGGGATCAGGGGCGCTGGCCCCGTGGTCGATGGGCACTAATGGAGTATACTGGAAGTATCTTGCAACCTAAGGGGATGACTCCCCTCGCCCCTGCTCTCTCTGCTGGTTGGGGCAGCATCCATGTAGTGTAGGAGGCAGGGGGCCAAAGAGGGGTCAATAGGCAGGCCTCAGAGTAGCTCCAGAGGGCACTGTGGGCAAGGGCCATTTGCCAATCAGTATGAAAGTATTTCAGCAACTAGAGAGGCTGTATCTGTGGACTTGCTAATATCAGCCCTTCGAGGCGAGGCAGGCTGAGCCAGCCGCAGGACCCTGAGTAAACCCTCCACCTGGAGACATCGACATCTGGAATCACCCTTTGGAAACACAGCCGCCTACCTGCCAGCACTTCATCATCAGCCTGCCCACCATGGGGCATGTCTCCGTGAGTGAACACTTCCCACATCAGCACACCGAAGGCCCAGACATCCGACTTGGTGGAGAAGTCGCCGTCCAGGACGGCCTCAGGAGACATCCAGCGCAGCGGCACCCAGGCCTGGCGGAAGCGGCAGTACTCGCTGAAGGAGAGAGCCGCACACACGCGGGTGGGAGTGGGCGCTCTGTGGCTCACAGGGCGCGGTGGGTGAGGGGCACAGGCAGGGATCCCGACCTCACCCCAGGTCTGGGCCTCATGACCGAGCCAGGACCCAACTCCTGCTACGTGAGGCACTCAGAGAAATCAGTGACGTATAGACTGAGCACAGGGGTATACGGGATGAAATCTGGAGGCATCCATATGGAATTTAATGGTTAAAAGTCCTATGAACTATCAAATCTTGCCTGAACATTAATATTTTAAAAAGCTAATCATCATACATACTTTCTGTGTTGGTTTTTAAAAATGTGAAAAGTGAGAACACATTAAATGGAAAGAATGTTTAAAGAGCTTTACATGATAAACCAATCAGGACTAAAGCAACAGGCAGACCAACTGGGGTGACTCAGAAGTCAAAGGAAAGTTCCCAGCGGCGCCACGTAGTGCGCTGTAGGCATTCCAGAGCCATCTCTGGCTGTGGGGGCTGAGCTTTTAAGTCTTAGGCCTCAAAATAATTACTACTGAATTCAGGAAGTAACGGAACCATACAACTAATTAAATGATTTATAAACTGTTATAAAGACTGACTAGTGTTAAAAGGTTTCTAATTTTTTAGCACTAGAGAGAATTTATAAGCGTCAGGGACCTATTGCCCACTGGCTGGGAACCTGCTACACCTTTGGAGAGAGGATGGGAAGTCCCGCCCCACACACCCCTAAAGTGCATCTGCCCCCTGCCCCTTGCCCCACCCCACCTGTGCCCTTCTACCTGTTGTACACATCCTTGCTGAGCCCCAGGGCCGACACCTTCACCTGTCTCTGCGCGCTGACCAGGCAGTTGCGAGTGGCCAGGTCCTTGTGCACAAAGCGGTTGTTGGACAGATGCTCCATGCCCAGGGCCACCTGAGTGCACAGGGCCACCTGGAGCAAGAAAGGGGCCTTTCAGTGTAGCCCAGGACTAGGGAATCAAGGTGAGAACCTCTGGTGGGGTCTCAATGCCATCAGTGTGATGCTTAGGAAGCCCAAAAGCAAAGGCACAACAGCCTCAGTTTCCTTCTCTGTAAAATGGCGATAACAGTGCCTGCTTCGCTGGTTGTTAGAACTGAATTAAATGAAATTAAGCTCTTGGATCCACTTCGACACAGAGGAGGTGCTAGATTAAGTGAGTGGCACATGGGGCAGGGAGAACACATGGTAACTATTAGTTGAGTGAAAAATAACTGGGTAGTATTCATAGCTTGCATCTTTGTGAGTTGTTCCTTATTTTTTAACTTCGAAATTACGTATTTTCTACTAGTTGTGTTTTAAAAACAAAAACAAAAAGCAAAACAAAATACATATACATATCAAAAATAACAATACATATCAAAAAGTCTGTGTGGTGTGTGTGAGAGAAATAGAGAGAGAGAGAGAATGGATGTACAGACACACACATGACTAGTTGCCTCCAAGGAGGGGAGCTAGGGGCTAGAGAATAGAAAGGTAGGGACTTGCAACTTATTATTTTTTTTAATTGTGAACTACATATAGGAAAGTCCATAAAATATATATATACTTTCACAAATAATTACCAAGCTCATACCCAGGTAATGGTTCCTTACCAAGCTCATACCCAGGTAATGGTCACGAAGTTAAAAAACAAAAACAAAAACCCAACATTGCTAGTACCCCAGCTTCCCCAAAGGGTTCCTTCCAAATCAGACATTCTCCCTACCTCAAGGTAACCTGACTTGTAATGATAGTAATTTCTCGGTTCTTTATTGTTATAGCACTTACACATACATTCCTAAACAAAATCATTCATTTTGCTGTTTTGGAACAGAAAAGGCTGGAAGCACACAAAATTTATACTCTTGTGCCTTGATTCTTTCACTCAACATCGTAAGATTCATCCTCCTTTTTTGGGGGGGGGATGTATCATTGCACTAAGTTCTTTTTCATCATGAATACACCACAATTTATTCATTCTAATACCAACAGATATTTGAGTTTCTTTTATAGTTTTTGGTTACTAAGAACAGTGCTGCTGTGACCATTCTTATGGATGTATACATACATGTATGAGTTTAAGATACTAGGCGTGGATCATGGACTATAAGTATCTCTAGCCCTACAAAATAATGCCAAACTATTTTCCAAAATGTAAGAGAGTTGGACATATTTTTCACTGATACCCTTTTAAAATTTTTCAGCCCTGTAAATATATTATATACATCATATATATTATATGTAAGTATATATTACATAGAATACATAACATATTGAATGTAATTATTTAACTATATTATCATTTTTAAAGTATACATCAATGCACAGAAAAAAACGGAATTGAGCATCTACTGTATACCATACAAAGCCTGGTTGGTGCTGGTGGACTATAACAGGGATGGCAAGACAAGACTCCTGCTGAGAGGGCAGTTTAGAAGGGAGAAGAGACTCTTATGCACAAAAAGGCTACAGCTGCCAGGGAGATGGTGTCTACACCCAACAGGCAAAATCAGAGCACCAGGAGAGTGCTTGTAAAGACCCCTGGCCCTTTCACCTGTCTCCCTATCTAAACCACTGAGGATGCATGGGACCTGTAGCATTTCCTTGTATAGAAAAACCAGGCAAACAGAAGGCAGAGAGGTCCCTGTGGAAGACCACTTAAGTTACTGGCCAGCTGTGTGTTTCTTCTGACATAGATTCTGAAGATCCGTAAGGGAGAAGTGACCCACCACCTACCATTATCTCGAACAGGTGAAGGTAAGAATGTGGCCAATAACCAGGATCATCAGTGGCCAAGGAAATACAGATCAAGGCTCGACAAAGTATCACTTTACACAGATCTGACTGCAAAAGGTCAAAAGTCTGCCTCCAATCTATCTCAAATGGTTCAGGAAAAAAAATGCATTGAAAAAATCATATATGCACACAGAATGATAAATGGGGCAAAATGTAAACAACCAAATCTGGATAAAGGGTTTATAGGAGTTCCCTGAGCTAGTCTTACATTCCTTTTGGTTTGAAATATCAAAATAAAACTGACCATACACACACACATACAAATGGCCACTAAGCACATTAAAAAACAACAACTAAGTAAAAGCATCCCATGTACGAACCAATAATGAAGAGTATGTCATAAACTAACCAAAGATTATGGTTAATCTTACTCTGTGTCTCTGAAGTTCAAAAAGTGGATGGGAGCAGTAGAAGAGCTGCTGCCAAGTCATCTAGTGCAAGGAGACCACCCAATCAGAGAGAAAGGGCTGGAGACACTTGTTGAGCACCCACTGTGTACCAGGGCCCTGAGCACCCACTATGTGCTGGGCCCTGAGCTCTCCTACTTGCACTCTGTGAGCTGGGGCTCATCCTCAGCTTTGCCCACAGCCCCATAACAAGGCTTTACACCCAGCCTAATGTGGCCTGCGCTTCCCCCAACACCACAGCTGCCTCTCCTGGGTCACATTACTAGTGATGGGGTGCAAAGAAAGGACTGTCTGCCAATCAGCGAGCCCGAGGTGAAGTGCTGGCTGCCGACTAGCCCTTCAGCACCCCTGGCTGGCTCCAAGCAGCTTCACCAACCTGGCTCCCAGGATCATAAGGAGCTGAGTCTGAACCCCGAGAGAGAGGGTCACTCCAAAAACAGAGCTCAACCTGTGTGCACTAGCCACTGACATTCCTGCAGACCCCACTGCCTCCACCGGTGATGGTCTACTAACTACAGTCACAACCTATTAATGTGTCATGACACCAATGCAGTGAATCATTACCAGCATTTTTAAAACGTGGAATAGAAAATGTCAGATTGCATCACACTTAGTAAGGGTATCATTTTTGAAGCTTTTTCCATTTTTTAAATATATACACACACATGTGTTGGGTCGTGATGCAAAATATGCTTTTTGCTATTGTGGGTCTCAGTCAAAAAATTTTTTTAAAAACAAGGGGCTAAACCTGTGTCGTCCAAACAATAGTCCACAGCCCCATGTGGCTTTTTAAAGTTAACTAAAACATAAAATTAAGTCACACCAGCCATATCCTAAGTGCTCAGGAGTCACGTGGGGCTAGTGTCTACCACGTTGGACAGGGGTACTTATGAGACATTTCCATCATTGCAGGAAGTCCTATTAGATAGCACTGAGCCAGTCCATGACCAAACTGGGCCCATCTACATACCTAATTTATTGCCTGGCACTGCACATGCAGAGGTGCTGAACACAGGACACCATCAAGAACTGGGGAAAATCTCACCTTCTTGGTGCATTCTTTATTAAAAATTAAGACACAAAAATTTCTGGATAGCTTCCAACAAAATGTGTGTAACCAGTGAGGCGGTTTAAAGAAGAGGTCAGGTGAACAGGTCTGCCAGCGTTACTGAGCCCTTCCTGGGTGCAGAACCCTGCACTGGGTCTCCAAGGAAAAGCAGAGGCCACACTCCCCAAATAGCTCCCAGACTGCCATCCTCAGAATGTCCAAAGTGCCACTGGTGGTAAAAGGGCCAGATGGCCACTGAAATGGTCATCGTAAATGGAGACTCTACTTCAGGCTTAAAGACCCCAGGGCACTGCCCAGCCTTGCTTGTTATCTGCATCCCTGGTCAGCTTTTACAATGTGCCTTCCATCAGATTTGCCATTCCCCTCGGCCTGTTCTCTCTGATCTGGCTTACAAGCAAAAAAATCTGCTACTAGTCAAGGGAAACAGAAGACAGTAGACTTGGCATGGTGACTAATTTGGTTTCTTCCAGAAAGGCAGTGTTTCTGGAAATACTGGCTAAGTGAGGACAGTAAGAGGGAATTCTGTTAGACCCAAGCCAATTAAGTGTTTCCTTACTGCTGGGCGAGATGCCATCAGATGGCCACTGGATTAATTTTCAAATACTGTTATAAAGATCTGCTCTTTGGTAAAGAGACCCACCCCTTCCTTTCTGAATTTAAGAGTCTCAGGGCTAGCTCAAGTCCTGGCTAGCCAACTGAAACGCTACTGTGCTCTTCTCACAACAAGCCTGCTCTGTTTCTCACCACAGAGAATCTGACGGTGGAAAGCGCTGTCCACCAGATGTGCCAAGCTGACTGACCCTGTTCCTTGTCTTCTCAGTAGCTTGCAGGGGATCCATGCAGAAATCACAGGTTATAGCTCTCTGACTTCAAAATGTTCATCATATCAGCTATTCAAACAAACATTACCTACAATGATGCCAACACCCAGAGCCCATGTCTGATGTCTGATTTCTGTCACTCTCCACTGTTATCCTGAAACCCTCCTGGGGCTCCCCCAGCGCACCCACGCCAGTACGGCAGCTTCATTCCAGTTCCAGCTGGCCAGGGGGCACCCTGCCTACCACTCCACCTCCCTTTAAAAACTTCACTCTTCCTCCTTCCATTCCCCCAGGACCCTAAAGACGTAAAGTGACACAGGAGCTCACCAACTTATGAGCTCAAGAAAGGATCTACAGTTTTAGTAAATCATTCCTAATAACTTTAATTTTCATAGAAGCCTCAAAAAGCAGCATTTTTCGAACTATTGGCCAAGACCCACTTGGGTCTCAAAACCAATTTAATGGGTTGGATGGGGGTGGGGGTGGGGCAGGGGGGGAAGGATAGGAAATACTAAGTGTATCAAATACAGTGTTGTGTAAGTTTAATTTTGGGGGTGTGTGTGTGCTGGATAACAATATAAAATGCATTCCTTATGGGGGATCCTAATCAAAAAATAATTCAAAGCCACTACCCTACACCAAGGTTCCTTGAACTTTAAAGAGCTTTACCATCAGCTGGAGAGCTTGTTTGAAAAATGCAGGTCTTCAGACCCCACTCTCAGATATTCTGGTGCCCTTGGTCTAAGGTTATCATCCTGAAACTTCCTTTTTTTTTTTTAAACAATCCCTCTGCCCCACACTTGCCACCCTCTGATGCAGAATATTATCTTTAGAGAATGTGGAACTCAACTTATTGAAGCTCCCCTAGCAAATTTAAGATGCTATAGAGAAAAAGTGTGGGAGAGATCTTTAGTAAAAGTGGTGATGACTTTCAGCCAGTCTCTCACGTCATGTGACAGAGGTAACTGACTTCCTACCAGCCTGTCAACATCCCTGTCGCAGCAAGAGAAACCTACCTTGACTCCCCTCTCTCCTGAAGCCATCCCCTTCCTGCCATTCAACTACTTCCTGTCCTTGAGAATTGAACTCAAATGGCTTTCTCTACCAGGAAACCTTCTTTGTTAACCACACTGTCTGTCCGCCTAAAGGACATGGATATCTTCAATGTCTCTTAATTTGTGTCTCTCACTCACTTCCTGTGTTGTATCTTAAGTCTAGAAAGCACATGCCATACTCATTTACCCAAGCTCCCCACTAGATCCTCCATGCCCCCAGGATGCCCGGCAGATTCAATTTTGCATCCCCATGGGCCTTTGGGCCATGGCTGGCTCAGATTCGCTGGCTCCATGAATGTCCTGGTTTGTGAGCTCTCGGGTTCTGACATCCCACTGAGCTAGAGTAGCACCCTATCCTGTGTCTTCCCATCTATAGCCACAGTAGAGAGTTCCTGCAGCTTCACAGGGATGGGGGCAGGGGTATGGTATCAGGGGGCCAGTTCACTTGCCCTGTGTAGGCCTTAAAATTCACATAAAATGCGAAGAGGTCAGCCTGACAGGCACAGCCACTTCCCCAGAGAGATCAGAGGCAGACAAGGTCCCACTTGCCTGACTGATCAACCAGCCATGCCTTTCTGTCCTGCCCCAAGTCTGTGAGTGGGTCAGCCTACAGGCAAGGAATGGTCACCTGGAAGGGAGGGCCCGAGCAGTAGCTCTGGTTGATTTATGAGGTGACTGTGCTGTCTGCCTGGAAGCAGAGTGGCCAGTCACATAGAAGGAGTGCCAAGTTCCATTTCAGAGGGGAGGGGAGGAGGTTATGGGCAGGAAGAGCTGGACCAGAGGGTACATCTGAAGTGGGCCAGGGTGGTAGGCAAGCTTTCCCTTCTTCACTCTTTCAACCCAGGTCTGCTCCACCATGGCACCCCAGCCAGGGCTCTGTGCCTGGAACAAACCTCTGCCCAGAAGGCAAGAGGAGAACCAGAAGGAAAGGTTGGGCGGCCACAGTCCAAGTGAGAGCGAGAGTGTGAACCACAGCCCATTCACAGACATCTTCCACATGCAGAGGCTGAAGAAACATGCTTAGCCACACCCGGCCCTGCAGGCCCCTAGACATACTGCCTGCTGCTCCTGTGAGTGGCTCAGCGCTCACTGCAGGGGAGCAGCGGTCCTGCTCCAGCTGGCAAGGGCGGTGAAGAGCAGCTTTTTCATGTGAAGGCAACAGAGCACTACAAAGCCACCCGAGGCGACAGGACCCACTGCAACAAGTCCCTTAACCTCTCTAACCTCAATTTGGGGTTTCACCTGCAAAACGGGGATAGTGCTAGCCCTAGAGTAAGAGGATGACTGTGATGGCTGGGCTAAAACATGTAAGCACTCACCATACGGCCTGGCCCACAGGGCGCCCTCCACCAGGGACACCTCTGTTAGGATGGCTGCCCGGCTCCTGGCCCACCCTAGGGAGCCTCGCCCTCTCAGTCCTCACCTTCTGCTTAGTGCTGAGGGGCTGTGACTTCAATTTTTCATCCTTGCTCTTGGAAATCCTCAGGAACTGTTTGAGGTCTCCCTGAGGGAAAAGCCAAGCGTCTCTGTCAAGTCAGAGCCCAGCCACTATGAAACCAAGCAGGTGCCCACAGGGTGTCGGCCTGGGCAGGTGGTGAAAAGCCCTGACCTGGACCCCCACCCAGCCCAGACCCCCTCCCTTGAGGAAAGTCTAGTGGAAATCAAAAAGTATGTAGGGGATGCTTCTCAGACACTCTCTGTGCCAGAGAGAGAGAACTGCCAGGGTTGTCTTGGGAGCCCCTAAGACAGGTGGGTGACAAAGCCCTGCCATCAGGGAGCCAAGAGGAAAACACAGCCTCCAACCTTCACAGACCCCGGAGGAAACTCCAGTTCTCTGGGTGTTAATTATCTAACAGACATGAACAAACCGGGGCTGGTGGGGCCGGGGGAGGCACCAGCAGCAGAGACATACGTAAGCAGCCATCAGTACTTGTTAATGGAAAGATTAAGGATTATTCCTCCCCCTTCCTACCCTCACCCCCACACCAAGACGGGGAGTTGATAAGCAGCAGTTTGAGGACCAAGGGGCTTAGGTCCAGATCAGCTGGGGAATGAATAGTAAGGGGCAGATCTGGCATGACAGCTGAGTGGGTGACTGGGCCAACACTGGTGCCCCAAAATGGTACAGGATGCCAGGAAGGAAGGAAAGCCGGGTTCTGGTAAATTCATACTCACGGGGTGATGAGCCCTGGGGAGAAGGGAAAATGACAAACCAAAGAAAACCAGAGTCAAGGAAGAAGAGCTGGATAGCATCCAAGCAGTGTGCATAGTGAGAAGCTGGGAAGAACTTGAGACCAACCCCCAGACATGGGGCTGGCAGACAGGAAAGATGGGGCATTAGTCAAGGACAGGCAGATGTCGGAGAGCGGGGGGAGGAGGAGGCTGAGTGTCTCAAGGGGACACCAGCAGGTGGGCAGAGCTCTGGTTCCCATGGTGCCCCACCCCCACCCCATCCCGGCCCTTCCCTGCCCTGCCCCAGACTCCCAGGTCCCCTGCCAACAGCATACCAGGTCCACATACTCCAGCACCATGTAGTGGGGCTCGGCCTCCCGACACAGCCCCAGGAGCCGCACCACGTTGGTGTGGTTTAGCTTCCCAAACATCTCAAACTCCCTCCGGAAGTCCAACTGTTGCTGCTCATCCCGGCTCTGCAGGCTCTTCACAAGCACCAGGGTCTCTGCCACTCCCTCCTCCAAGCCCTGTGCCTTCGCCAGGAACACCTCCCCAAACTCACTTTTCCCTGTGGGCACAGGTCTGCGTCAGCCATCTGCCTTCACCCAAGCAGAGGAGGGCCCCACCTGGGGAGGTGCTCAGCCTCCGTCACACGGCGGCCGGAGTCTTTCCTGCACTCCACCTCCCCGCACTGCGCGCTGACCCCAGCTCTGCTGTGTGACCCTCAGCAGACCCTTCCCCCTCCTGCCCTGGGCTTCAGGATTCCAACAGTAAAGTAAAGGGGTGCAATTCATATTCAGCATTTTCCAAAGGGTGATTTGCATGAGAGTTTTACATGGCCCATGATAAACGTGCCTTAATAGTTACAAGTTTTAATGCATGCTCAGAAAAAATTTAGCACAAATACATCATTTCTCACATTTTTTCCCAGAACAAAGTTAACCTCAAGTTTTAAAAAAAAGGAGTCAAAAAACACATCAAATAAATAACATACAGGAATGACAAAAGCTGTGGAGGTGGGTGTGAATGGCAGGTACTGGGGACCCTCTGGACTAATCTCCCCTACTCGCCCCCACTCCATCTCTAATGTTCTAGGTTTCAGGACTTCAGAGCCACCAGCCCTATCCTAGCCTCCTCCAGACAGTACGGGTGGCCTGTAGTTAAGCAGGGGTAGCTGTGGCCAAGGCAACATACCCAGTGTGGTGATGGGTTGCAGGCTGGCCCGAGGGAAGTGCATTTTGTCACTTGTGCTGTGGCGTTTGTTGGTAGCTGCAGGGCCGGAGCCCAAGCTGGTCAAAGCCACTTCCTCTTGGATCTCTGCTGAGGGCTGTCCATTCTGCACAGGCCCACCTGGGAAGAAGGGCCATGGGGGAGGGGGGCATCAAGATGAGAGCAGGCACTCCACAGGGATCTCAGTTCTCTCCCTAACCCCCACTTCCACAGTGGGTCCAAACATGGTGTTCCACACAGAGGGGCCAGTCTGCCTGATGAACTGATGGGGCTTGGGGGGCAGAGGGCACGGGCACCCTGAGCATGCAGCCACTTTCTGGCCATTGATCACGACCTCTGAAATGGAACAAACCACACAAGTCTCATCTAAATCACTGTCCCTGGACAACACATCAACGTAAGGATTTTGCTTTCACACAGCCTCCTGTGTGCAAAGCCCTCAACAGGTACAACAAGGCGAGCCACCCAGGCCCTGCTCCTGAATGCCTAAGCGGTTAGGGGAGACCCAGCAACACCCCCACGGAGCTCACAGTCAAGGGAGGAGGGTAGGAGGAGAGAGACAGACAGACAGATTGCCCTTGGGAGACTCAAAAGACTAATCGGGGAAGACAAAATGTGTAACAGAAACTTGAATTCATACACTAATTATGCCTCTGGTGCTGCATGGAGGAAAGGCAGGGAAACAGAGGAATCTGGCCCAAGAGGCTCCAATGAGGAAGTCTTGAGCCAGACTGCTCAGAAACAAGGCCCTGGGAATCGGTTGTTGCAGGCATCCAGCTGGGGTGGGGCAGCTCTGCTCTGGCCCGTCTACCAAGGGCGCAGGGCCCGCCAGCCGTTTCCGCCAGGTCTGCAGCTGTCTCCTCATGGCCGCGGGAGGGCGCTCGGCACCTGCACAAAGGCAGGGCCACCCACCTCGAGGGCCCTCACCATTGAGGCACTCCAGCTCAGGCTCTTCGCCTTCTGGCTGCTTCTGAAGCCGCTTGGCCTTGCAGCGCTTCTTGCAGTAGAACATGAGGCCCAGCACAGCAATGATGTAGGCCACAGCGGCGCCCACCGACAGCCCAATGGTCTGGATCATCTTGTAGGGGGGCGGGCTGCCGGGGCCCTCTGAGTCCTCCAGCACGGGCTTATCTGAGAGACACAGATAGGTCTGGGCAGGGGCTGCCTAAGCAAAGGCAGCCCTACTTCTCCACCAGCCTGTGCCCTCCCCACATGACACCCCACACACCCTCAACGGCATGACCAGGCCAGAGACCCGGGGAGGGTCACCACGGTCACTGGCTTTAACAAGGGCCAGGTCCTCACACCCCACCAAGATCATAGGCAGCTCTGAAGGACATGAGGCCAGGGATTCCCGAACTGGCTGTGCATCCAAATACAAAGCCAGGGACACACATAAGAAACACAGCTGTTGGGGCACCACCACGAATCCACACTACTTTATTATATTTGTTAACAAGCTTCCTAAGGGACTCCATATCGTGAGCCAGGCCCTGAACAGCAGCCTCTGGGACTTCCGGTTTAGAATCCCAGACACTTCCTGACACAGAAGCAGGTTCTTCAAGAAATGTGTTTGTGGGAGGAATCTTCTAACCTAGGGTGGCTAGGGTCCCACAGAGAAAGAAGTGCCAGGAGCCATTAGGGGAACCAAGGGAGGGAGGCCCAATGGGGAGACCATGCAGGCCCCCCAGCTCCCACACATGCCCCCTGGCTTCAGCCAAGGGCCTTGTCACTTCACTGCTATCCATTTAAAGTTCCACATAAAACTTTGTTAGGAAAAAAGTTCTGCCATTAAACCAAAAATGTTTGAGAACATCTCACATAAGCATTCCCACCTTATAGATGCAGAAACAAGCCCCTGGAGAGGAAATAACACCTCAAAGGGCCCAGAGCTGGTTAGCAGGGAAAGCCAGACCCAAACCCCAAGTCCCTGTCCCTAGTCAAGGCCCTTTACTTGACACAGCATCCCTTCTGGGCCTCGATGGGCCTCCAGGACAAAGAAGTCTGGGCCTGAGCCCCTCCTGGCCCACCCAGGGATATGTGTGTCTGCTGCCGGGAGGAAGCACTTTAGGTTGAGAGCAGCCACCCACACACAACACATACACACCCACCGGATGCGGAATGTTAAATAAATGACAGCCCAGCTCTAGGCAAGGAACCTGACACTACAGCATGGTGGTGGAGGACACAGCTAAATGCCCGTCCCCACCATGAAAATGGTTTAAGTGCCTTCTGTATACCAGGGCTAATGAGTGCCAAGATGAGAGAGAAGCTGGCCCCACCACTTCCTATGCAGGACAGCCCTCCCAGAGTCATACCCACAACGTAGAGGGGTGCCTCGGTGTGCTTGATGTTGCAGCTGTTGCCTGCAATGCAGGTGTAGCGGCCTGAGTCCTCAGGGGCCACATCATGGATCACAAGGGAGCCATTCTGGAAGATGTGCATCCTGCCAGAAGAGAAGCCACAGTGCTGCCTGCCTCGCTGGCTCCTGACACCAGGCCAGGCTGCAGGACAGGTGGGGAGGGTGTGGGAGGGAGACAGCCCTACCTAGGTCCCAGCTTGGTGGGGTCCAGAATGCGATCTTTGCCCTTCCATTGAATGAGTGGCTTGGGGTCCCCTTGGGCCTCGCACCGCAGGAGGGCTGTGTGGCCCTGGTACACGGTTGTGCGCTCTGGCTCCACCTTGAAGGTGATGAAAACTGGATGGAAAGAGCCCGACAAGGGGCAGGGAGCAGTGAGCAATGACGCTGACAGGCTGCAGGCTGCTGTCTCACAGGGCCTGCCAGCCCCACCCCAGGGCCCTGCCACGGCCGCACCTGCCACAGTAAGCTGGACATGGGCACGGATCTGGCCCTGCAGCCCATTGGAGGCGATGCAAGTGTAGTTGCCGGCGTCATCGCGGGTCACCCTGGAGAAGTGCAAGGTCCCGGCATTATCTGTCACCCACTCTGGGAGGCTGCTCCCATCTGCAGGGACAACAAAGGGAAATTGTGGGATCACCCCGAGTTACGTAGGTGGATGGCCTTGCCCTCAGCCACTCACCTTTCATCAAAAACAGTCATCGCTCCCAACGACCCTCAGAGTCCAAACTCCTAAACCAGGCATTGAGAGTTTTACTCCTTTGCCCATTTTTTGGTCTCACCTCCTCCTATTGCCCTATGCTCTGCTTCTGTTGAACTGCACTTCTGATTGGGCCTCAAATTTGCCTTGTTCCCAGTCTCACTGGCTGTCAGTTCTCACTCCTAGAACCCTTTCCTGCTCTTTGCCACCATCCCAGGCTTCAAATCCATTTTGAGCCCCACCTCCCACAGAAACCTCCCCCAAACCATTCCAGCATAGAAAGCCCACTTCCTCCTCAAAACCTACAGCCCCTCTCTAACTCACACTGTTACTAATGTGAATGTAAAATTGGTCCAGCCCTTTAAAAAACAATTTGGCAATCCACAGCAAGGGTTGTAAAAATGTACATACCCTTTTATATATAATTATTTAATTTCCGGGAATCTTTCCCAAAGGAAATAAACCTAAATCCAGAAAAAACTTTGGCCTAAAGATGTTTATTGCAGCAATAAAGACAGAAAGAGAGAAAAAGACAGACAGAGAGGGAGAAAGGGAGAGAGGGAGGAAACCAAATCACCAACATTTAGGGAATATTTAACTAAATTACAATGAATCCAATCATTAGTGCAATCGTCCAAACCGCTGTTTCTGTAAAAAAAAAAATCTTGATAATGACAAATAAAAAGCATATAAAATTACATAGTTATCTGCATCTTCTATTTCTATGGTAAGCATGGCTAACTCATTTAAGTTTAATAAGTGGAAATTATATGTACAATTGCTACGTAAAGACAAAGAGATATGTAGAAAAAGAAGAGAGCACACACCCAAAGATGATGGGTGGTGAGACTTTGCATTTTTTTCCCCTCCGAAAATTTTCTAAAGGAGCCCCTGTTAAATTTTATATCCGAAAGGATGGCTATTTTGGAAAGGGGTAAGGGAGGACTTTATACCATGCACCAGTCCACTTACTTGCTGCCTCAAGTTGTCTTACATGTTGCCTAATGCTGTAATCTGACCTCTTTTGTGTCTGGGTTTCTTCTTCCTAACTGGACTGTAAATTGGCCCTGCAGTTCTTGTCTGCCCCACAGTTCCTGGCCTGGTACTGGGCACTCGGCTGGTCCTCAGACATGCACGTGTCCAAGCAGTAGACTGCTTTGCCTGTCCCCACCCCATGCTCACATGCCACCCACCTGCCCGTATCCACTTAATAGTGGGCTTCTCTCGGCCTGTGGCTGAGCAGGGCACCGTGGCCTCCTTGTCAAACTCCATGCACTGCTGGGGCCGGGGCGGTGGTGTGAACTTGAGCTTTTCTGTTTCAGTGGAGGGAGGGCGGGTGAGATGAAAAAGTAGGAATTGATGCAGTTAGACAGGCTGGGGCAGGCCTGCATATCCTAGATCCTGCTGCTCCTGCCCCTTTATTCTCCTGCCTTTCAGACAACGCCATGCACGCCAGCTCACCCAGCACTTGGACACGAGCTTGGGCCTCGATGCTGCCGGCTGGGGTGCTGCTCACGCAGCGGTACCATGTCCCATCGTACACCTCCACGCTGTTGATGCGCAAGGTCCCGTTCTTGAAGACCTCGAACCGAGAGTCCTGCAGCACAAAGATGTGACCATGGGAGGTCTAGGCCTGAACCCCCACTAAATCTCTCCGGGGCAGACTCAGGGGAAAGAGACTCTAAGGAGGTGAGCATAGAAGAGAGCAGCAGGAGGGAAGTCGGCCCCCCTACCCCAGCAGCAATCCTTCTCACCTCCGAGATAAGCATCTGGTTTCTGTACCAGATGACTGCGGGTTTTGGTGTGCCCTCGGTCAGGCAATGCAAATAACCTGGCTTGCCCTCCTCCAGCTGGCTGTCTTGGGGCTTCTTCAGCCACGTGGGCACAGCTAGAGGGAAGGGAGGAAGCAGAAATCTGATTAACATGTTTGTAAAACAAAGGCTCGAATCCCAGTAAATTCTAATACCTCACGGGCAGAGTTCAGAAAGCCCCATCTGCCCTTGGTGATAATGGGAGTAATTACCCCTTAGTGAAGGCCTATGTGCCAGCACTTTTTGAACACTATCTTAGTTCATGGTTACAAGAAACCCAAGGTATATATTCCTATACCCATTTTATAGCTAAGAAAACAGTGCTTCAAAGAAGTAATGGTGATTTGCTAATATATGATACAGACAGAATTCAAACTCTGGTCTGTCTGATTCCAAAACCCTTGCTCTGTTCAGTACAGCACAGCACTCGGGTCTCTGCTCTGTGCCAGCCACACGCATTCCCTGAATGACCTCTTCTAATCCGAGTGGATGGAGCCTGACTCCTGACCTCCCCCAACTCAAGAGTCTCAGATCTGCAAATCCAGTGGCCTACTGGCATCTTCAACTGGACATCCAACAGGCATCTCAAGCTCCATATATGCAAAAGAGAACACTTGATTTCCCCCAAAACCTGCTCACTTGTTTTCCTACCTTGGTAAATAGCACCACTATCCAGCCAACGGCAGAAGCCAAAAGCCTAGTCTTGACTTAACAGCTCCCTCCGTCATGTTCATTCCACACAAACCCTATCTTCTTTAGCTCCAAAATATATCCTGAATTTGACCACCTCTCACTTTCACTGCTACCACCTCTGTTCAAGGCCCCTCAACATCTCCCCTAGACAATTACAGTCACCTACTAACTGGCCTCCCTAATTTGACTCTTGCCCCTAACATTCTAGTCTTGTCAGAACAGCCAGAGTGATCTTTTGAAAATGTTACTCTCCGACTCAGATCCCTACAAGGCCTTCCCATCTGACCTAGCATGGCAGATTGTTTGCAAAGATGGCTGTAAACATTTCCCCCATTCCTTGCATTTCTTTGTAATGTGACGTCACTTTCTCCCTCAAGAGACAGTCTATTTTTCTACTGCCTGAAATCTGGGTGGCCAGATTCTTGACTTGCCCTGTTCAGTATCATACAGTGGAAGTGACACTGTGCAACTCTTGAGCCAGTGCCTTGAGAAGCCTTGCAGCTCCCACTTTTGCACTCTTGAAACTTCCCCTGCATGTGAGGAAGCTAAGCCAGCCTGCTGGAGCACAAGGAAGAGAACCAAGGTGTCTTGGCAGATACATCCTCAGTCAGCTGCCAGATAGGTGAGTGAGGCCATGAGGACACAGCCAGCCACCAGCTGACTGCGAATGCATGCATGAGCCCAGCCAACAGCATGTGGAGCGGATGAGCCATCCCAGGTGAATCTTGCATACAGACCAGTAAGTACATCAACGGCTACTGTCCCAAGCCACTACATTCTGGAGTCATCTGTTACATAGCAAGAGATAACTGATACACTTGGAATACAAGTTTTTACAAGGCTTCACATGATCTAGTCTCTACCTCTCAGGCGACTTCAACCATGCTTCCCATCACTAATTCAACTCAGGCCACAGAGGCTACTGCTGTCCCTCTAACATACAAGCCCTTTTCTGACTCAGGGCCTTTCCACATGACTTCCTCCCCTAATTTAAGTATTGGCTCACATGCCACCTGCTAGAGAAGTCTTCCCTAAACTCCTGGTGGCCCTCATCCCATCTCTCTCTGTCACTTACCCTATTTTATTTTTCTTCATGGCTCTATGGCCACCTAAAACTATGTATTTCCATTCAGCTGTTTTCTTGGTTGCTTTGTTCTGCTACTAGACTATGAGCTCCCCAAGGGGAGGTTTTTTTTTATTTGTTTTGCTCATGGCTGCAGTCCAGTATTGGGAACAGTGCCTAGCACGAGAAGACCCTCAGTGAATGTACTGATGGAATGCAGCCACAGACCTCTCCTGTCTCTGAACGCTACCCACTAGCACTCTGCACCTGACGCAGGCCCGCTGGCATCATGCACTGAAACTCCACAGGCCTCCTCAGAGTGCAGTACCACGGCTGTCAGTGCCCATCAAATGACTGGTCCAAGCCAGCTTTCCCCACCTTCGGCATAAACACCACCTGCAGCACCTGTTCAACATTCCCTGCCTGGGTCCAACCCCCAGAGTCTGGGTCAGCTCTGGAGTGGGATCCCACATTCCGAAGTTTTAAAAGCAACCCCAGTGAAACAGATGACCCACAGACCCCGACTGGAGAAAGGCTGACTGTGGTTGCCGGCATTTGCACGTCGCTGTGCGGGTACCCTGAGCACCTGTGTGCTGCAGCTTCCCACCTGAACCAGGAGCCTGAGCACAAGAGAGCATGTCTCCAAGGTTTCCGCATCTTAACAAATAATATCATCATGACTTCAAATTTACAAAGGCCTTTTCATATTCAGTATCTTCTTGAATTTTTGAAATTTACCCACTTGGAAAGATGGGGAGGTAAATGGAGTAAGTAGGATGCAAAACTGTGGGTATGTGTGTATAAAAGTTTGCCTCGTATAGCCCTTGAAACTATCATAAAGGTCTGGAACAGGCACCATGTAAAGAGAAAAAGCAAATACACAAATTTCATGCCTACAGCAAGGGCATACGGGTCTTTATTATATGCACTTTCAGTCATATTTACTGCTTTTTTCCCCTCTTATTTCTTAAGTAGTGTGTTCATTGTAGAGATTTATGAAGTATAACAAATAGAATCGTAACAACTATAACTTTGTCCATCATCACCTTCCCAAAAAAGAAAAATCCTTTTTATCTATTTCATGTGACCTTTCTGACCATCTTGTAGGGTAGGTGTGGATTATCAGTCCCCATCTCATGGATGAGGAGACTGAGCCCTAGCAAGGCCGGTGACTTGCTACCCACAGTCACTTCATGCACTAGGGAAAGAGTGGGACCTGGGTCCCTATGCTCCCAGCCATTGCTCTTTCCTGGGTATCCAGAGGACCATTTTTCTGTGAGGGTTGTCACCCAACCTCTGTGCCTGGCTCTCCACTGTCCACCCCAACAACATCTCTCAGCAGCTGCCCGACTCCCAAGCATGCAGGGCCCAGAGCTGAGAGGGCCTCAGGTGAGCACCAGGGGGCCTCTGTCCATCACACCCAGGGCCCAAGGCCTCCAGGGACTTAAATCCCTTCCACCTCGCCTTGACCTTCAGGCCAAAGGTGCTCACTGGCCACGGTGATGTTGACCTCCTGTCGCCGCTGACCAGCCAGGTTGGCCGCATGGCAGGTGTAGACACCAGCATCACTCTCAGCAGTACTGGCAAACACCAGCTCATGGCCCCTCTGGAAGACCCTGCCATGGGCAGGCAGCCGGACTCCTGCATGCTCCCACCACACACTGGGCTCTGGCAGACCCTGGGGGGGCGAGCAGGCCACACGCTCCTCGCTGCCAGCTGTGAACACCCGTGGCTCAAAAGGTGGCATGTCTTCAATCTCTGCAGGGATGAGAGCAGGAGGCAAAGAGCAGGTTTACTGCAGGTTTCAGGGTACCCGATGTTCTCCCACAGCAACCTTGGGCCGTTTCCAGCACAAACTCTCCCCCAAATGCTCTGCATCTCCTTTTCCTACCCCCAGCATCCTCTTCCTCCCTCTGCCCTCCAAGCAGCTTTCTGAGTGGAATCAGGAGTCTAAATCTCTATACGCCAACCACATTGAAGGCAGCCCCCACCTCAGCACCCCAGACTAAAGGACCCACCTGCCAAGTGAAGTGTGGCCTCAAGGATGATGGGAGGGCCCCTCTGCCCCTGGCCTATGCAGCGGTAGACCCCGGCATTGCGCGGCCGGACTTGGGTCAGCAGTAGGGACCCATTGGCAAACACCGTGGCTCTGCGGAGGTGTGGGGGACTGTGGAGGGGAAAGAGTGCTATTTGCAAGAAGTGGCCCACAGGCCTCGTTCATGAGGGGGATGGGATGGAAACCTGTCCCACAAAGTTCAGAGATATAGGAAAGAGTCAGCCGGGAGCAGGGCAGAGAGAAGGAAGCCAACACATCATGCTGGTGTGTGTGTACACTTGTGTGTGTGTGCACATGCATGCATGTACTCATTCATGTGCATGTGCGGGTGTGCGCTCCAACTACAAGAGACTCAGCTTTTGGGGTGGAAGGCAAGCAGCAGTGTGAGTAATCAACAGTGTGCAACTATGGAGACAGCAGGCCACCTTCGCACAGGGTCGAGGGAAGCCTGCTGGTGAGGTACCCAGCTCCAGCAAGCAGAAGCCCCTCAGCCACAGCACATCAGCTACCAGTGATGTCCTCTGGGCTGAAGCCAGGTGGGATCCAAGCCCCTAGCCTAGGGAGACACACCCCCAGGGACCATGGCCACACCTGGCACTGCAAAGATGCTCTCTGCTCTCAGGACCTGGGTGAGGACAGAGGTCCCTATAAAGGGGCTGGCACTCCCAGTATGCTTCCTCCAAAAAGTATGCGTGTGTGTGTGGTGTCTTTACCATCCAGGACCTTCCTATCTAGACTGTGATCACCCAGGTCCCATGTCCCTTCCATCCCTGGGTCTCTGACCCCTATTTCAGAAGATCCATGTAGGCAGGAGAGGATGGGGGAGAGAACAGAGACACCACTAGTCCACACAGTGCCTTTGTGAGAATGGAAAAAGATGCCTTTCTAGAGACTCTTCCCTTTGCTGGACTCAATTTTTTAAGAGCAAGGCATTCCACTGCCATCTGCTGGAACCTTGCAGTAATACATATACAGTCTATGATATCAAGGATATTAATCACATTCTTTTATTAGAGAAGGCATGTGTGCAATACACAACCTGTAGCACCATACTTGAAGACCCCCTGCCAGATGCCTTACCGGCTGCGGTTAGTGATGGGGGTCTCATCCTCAAAGACCCACTGCAGGCTTGGGGGTGGATGGGCTGAGAACTGACAGTGGAACATGGCCTCCTCGTTCCTCGCCACTACCAAGTCCCAGGGTGCCAGCACCACCCTGGCAAAGCTCTCATCTAGAAACAGGTAAGTAAGGGCATGTGAGCACCAGAGTGAAGTGGCCCCTCCCATCCTGGTCCCCCTTCTCCATCCCCACCCTAGGCTTACCAGCAATGCTCAAAGTGAAGTTCTGGCTGCTGCAGGCCTGGCCAAAGGCATTGTGGGCACAGCAGGAGTAGAGGCCACTATGCTCAGGGCTGGCTGGCCGGACCGTCAGGTTCCGCTCTTTGCTGCTGACTGTATGGTTGCTCTGACCATCAGAGAGAGGGCTCCCATCTCGAAACCACTGATAGGTGGGCCTACAGGGCCAAGAGGGTCAGCAGCAGGGGTCGAAGGCACTCAGGTGGCCAGTGGACAGGACACAGAATCAGAGGGTCAGGGCTAGACCCCTTAGTTTACAAATGGGGAAACTGAGGCCTAGAAGTGACTTGCACAAAGGCACACAACAATTCAGGGGCAGAATAAGGTTGAGATTCTACAACCCTCAGCTCCCAGTGTCCAGGATCACTCTGAGGCACAATGCTGCCCCTCCTCAGGTCACCAGGGCCTGGCATGGAGCAGCACATAGGCAGGGTGGTTAAAGAATGAAGTGAGGTGCATCTGAATAGAGTCCAGGATCTGGGGAGACATGCTACCTGCCTAGAACAGCCCTCTCCATCCCCACCCTCAAAGTCAGCTCCTTACCGAGGGTGCCCATCAATGTGACAACGCAGCGTGACCTGGGTCTGTGGCTGGATCTCGGCCTCTGAGGCTGGATGCTTCAGGACGACAGGGCCAGTCTCAATCCCTGTAGCAGAGGTCACGGTTGCAGAGTGAGGGGCAGAGCAGAGCAAGGGCAGGAGGGCAGAGGGGGAGCAGAACAAGCAGGAAATGATGCAACTTGGGGGTTCTGGCACCAGGGGACAGTGCGGGGAAGCCCCATGAAGCTGAAGCCAGGGCTGCAGACAAGGGTACCAGAGGCAGAATGCCCACCCAGTCTCCGGCAGGTCAACCCTGATGCTTGACCATGTTGCCTCCCTGCCCTTGTCATTTGCAAAAGCATCCGGCAGATAAACGGGTTCAGCATTTTATCCAGCAGACAAAAAGATTTGCAGGAAAAAGAAAAACCTTTTGGAAAAAACTTTTAACTTCTTATCCACACAAACACAGAGAGCTGACCGTAACTGCATTCTGCCTACCCCATTCAACTGGAAATGGGAGAAGCGGAGGGAAAGCAGGGACCTGCAGGGCTCGGTAGTTGGGGGATCTAGCAGACGGCAGGCACAACCCCCCCAGCTCTCACATTTGATGTTGAAGGAGGCGTTGGCACTGCGAGCCTCCTCTCCAGTGGCATCATTCCGTGCCGCACACTGGAAGGCTCCGGAGTCCTCCAGCCGGTCCACAGCTGCAAAGGTCAGGCTGTTGCCCTGGGAGAAACGCCGCTCAGTATCCTGGACAGGAGCCCCATCCAGCAGCCAGTACACATGTACCGGGCCCGGAGCCTCAACCTCACAGCGGAGCAGTGCCCGGCGCCCCTGCAGCGCATCCTGGGAGGACGGCTCCTTAATGAAGACAATGGCTGCCTGGGCACCTGCAGATGGGGACACAGGAAAGGCATGGTCAGGAGGAGCTGCAGCCACTGTCCTAACACAGGTCAATCATCACTCTGTGCACAGGAGGAGGAAAGGGGCTGTACACAGGAGGTGTCCAATAAGTGCAGGCGAGAAGGATCATGAAACCACATGATCTGTGAGGAGCCTGTGCCAAGTGTCCACTGAGGAACGTGTAAACTGTGCTGGGTGCTGTTCAGGATACAGGGACACTGCACCCTCCTGGATGCCAGACTGGAGGGGAACACAGGGCAATACTTCAGGACATGCCAAGGCTCATGCCACATGAAGAGTGTGGCCTATCGGTGACTCTTAAGACACAGAGGGCTGGGGTGGGGGTCAGTGGCACTGCGGAGGCTCCCTAGAGGAAGAAGGCCTCGGACCTGCAGGACCAGATTATAGATCTTGATGTTGGGCTAAGGAGCAGGGGACATTAGCAGACAACCCTCCCCACCATTTCAGAATCCAGGATGTTGAGCAAAGTTAAATCATGATCTGAAGAGCACCTTGGAAGGATTACTCACACTCACACACCCACTGAAGGTCCAGCATCAGAGATGGCTCTGAGTCTGCAGCCCAGTGTCCCCAGGGGCTTCTTTGGGAGAACCCACCCAATCACAGGAAAGGCCAATATTCTCTAGAACTGCGGTCATTGTCAAAGACATTCCAGGGCTACCCCATATCCTACCCTCCATCCCTAAGAATTCATCTGTGGGCAAGGCTGGCTTTTCTGTGCTAAGTTGAGAGGTAAGCCAAGTGGTTCAGATTTTCACCTGAATCTATTACCATTCCTGCACTGCTGCAGCTCAGCTCTGGCCGGGGCCTGGGGGTCACTGCAATCAAAGGTGGAACTGCAGCCAGCAGGAACAAAGGGAACTGTGAGGAGTCTGTGCTGAGCAGCAGATGGGCTGGTTGGGGGGAGGGCGCGGCCTGGCAGGTGGCACTGTTACAGCAGGAGTAACACACTAGGCTTTGTTCCCAGCCCACGTGGGTGCCCTGCACAGGCCCTGAGTCCCTGGGCCTGGAACACAGCTGCCTGCCCAGGGTGGGTGACAGCACCGAAGAGCATGTGCCACCCCTCCAGGAAGAAAAGGCCACCTGGGGCTGCTACATGAAGCAGGCTCTGCCTCCGGCCAAACTAGGCCTGGCAAGGGCAGGAAGAACAAGGCTAACAGGGTCCTGCCCTCCCCTCCCAAACTACTGGAATCTAATCTTGGCCCAAAGAGAGTCCTTCCAAGACCCTGGAGGCAGAGGTTGGTTTGTTAGGGCACAAGAACCAGTCTCCTCTTAAAGTCAGTGTCAGGAAAAGTCTGGGACCTCCCATGGCTGGGTCCAGATGAGGGGCTGCCCCTGGAGTTGTTCTATCTTCCAGCACCCTGAGAGGTGCCAGCCCATAAGACAGTCTTGGAGCTGGAAGTGGCTCAGAGCACCCCCACTACCTCTCAGCGAGTGCTGCTGGTTCTCTCCATGGGACAGTTCCCCCCCATGCTGGGCTACCTCACCCATCATGCAGGTTAACAGATCTGCCCTCTGGCACTACTAAGCACCCCCAGTCACCCTGACAACCCAAACATCTCCCACTCGCTTCCAATCTCCACAGAGGAGTGTGGGCCTGCCCCTGCTGGGCAATGTGGATGGATCCCTTTACAGTGCAGAGGGGTGAACTGAGGTCCAGAGAAATGAAGGGATTTGCCCAGAATCAAACAGCTAATTGGCAGCAGAGCCAGGCCCATGCACCAAGGATGACGACCCCAAGCCCTACACTCTACCCAGTCCTGCTCAGGAACTCAAAACCAAGCCTGGAAGTTCCTGATCAAACAATGGCTCTCACTCCTGAGGCCAAGTAGAGAGAGAGGTAGACACGCCTCTTGCAGACAATGCCAGGCACACACAGGCGCTGGGCGAACACTGGCTGAACCGAGGTAACCTCAGAGGAAGCGTGGGGCAAGAGCTGGTGAGCATGGAGGCTTCTGGAACACCTTCCAACCACCTCTCATGGCACAGATGGGCAGACATAAGCTGAGGCCCTGCAGGGCCTCACCAAGATCTTGCAACGCTTGGCCCAGAGCTCTGCTATGCGTGTTAAGAAAGGCCACCTACCATCAAAGTGTAGGTGACCACCACTTCCTTGCTCATTGTCTCCAGACACAGTGGGGAGCCGGGAGCCCCAGAGAAGCAGGAGGTGTTAGTTCAGGGTGTGGAATCAGGCTGGTCCAGCTCAAATCCTGACTGTCACAGTGTGTCTGAACTGAGGCAAGGAATGTGGACTGTGTGTGCCTCAGCCCCCCATTATCACCCTTTCTGCCCAAGGACTCATGCTCTGTGGACATTAGAAAGCTCCCCCTTGCAAGACCCAGGACCCCTTGCTGTCCCTAGATGGGGATGAGCAACCACAGCAGATAGGTTTGAGGGGGACAGTCAGGTGGGGGGTGGGACAGAAGGAAAGGGGCTGTGGGGCTGCAGGAACTGCAGACCACTGGCTACAGAAACCTGAGCTGGGAGAAGAGATGGTGTGACTCAGAGGGACCCCAGCTCAGCCTGCAGCATCCTCTCCTGGGGCGGAGGCTGCTCCATGGCTGTGGTGAGAGACACTGCATTCCCAGACTGCCACTCAGAGCCTTCTGCACCCCCACGACAGGGCCTGGGAAACATCAAAGCCGCCCCGCGGGGCCCTCTGTCCTGACGTCAGCTCACAGCAGGTCCTGGTTAGTGCTTGGCTGGGGCAGACTTTAGATGTTATAAAACGAAGGGAGAAGAGCCAGCAGACCTTCTCCAAGCCCCTAGCCCCGCTCTGAGCCCCCCTAGCAGGCTGTCCTGGTGCTGTGGCACCGTTTGCTAGGGTGTGCCCAGTCTGGCCATCTGCACGGTTTGCAGGACAGCTTGGTCTGTTACTTTGTTTGGGGGAAAACAGACAGGAGACTCAGAGGCAGACCAAGGGGCCCCTGGCAGAAATGCTGAGACTCCAGAGAAGGAGAGGCTGGAAAGTGAGGAACACTTCAGAAGCTTCAGCTGACACCAACAATCAGAAACAGAGGACAGCAATGACAGAGAAAGAGGAAGGCTTTTAGGGGTGGAAGGGGCACCTGCCTCAAGGCGGTAAGGTCACCAGCACATTCTTGTCCCGGTACCACCTCCGACTTGAGGATGCTAGCAGGGCTGAGGTCTAGGGAAGGCCTTCTCCGTGGCACACCGGTCCTGGGCTTCCCAAAGTTGCTCCCTCTTTCATGATCCAACCACACTGTGTGACATACCTTCTACACACAGGCCCTTGTGGCCCATGTGGCCACGCGCCCGTTGAGGCAGGCTGCTCGGCAGAAGCTTCAGTGCTGCCCATCACCCCTGCCCCCCTAGCTAGGCAACCCTGGCCTGGCCTTTCTGCACCCCTTTCCTTGCTGTGAAATGGGGACTCTGCCCCTAACAGTCAGGCAACATGAGGCTAAGTGGGTTCATGTATACAAAGCCCAGAGCACAGAAGGGAGTCGGCAGAGGGTACAGGGCTGCCCGTTAGCACAGGGGGCTCAAAAGACCCCTCCACAACCACAGGCAAGCAGAGCCATCTGCCCACAGCAGGCGCCAACCCCAAAAAGCTGGAGCTACAAATGCCCAATAAGGACATTTTCCAAGCCATATCCTCAGCTCCCCAAAGCCATCTACATGCAGACACTCTACCTACACACTGGCCCCAGCCCCCCTGGGAGAGGGCTGTGTGGGCAGCGGCCCAGCCCCGCTCCCCACCCCAGCAGGCATCTGGTCTGGTGCCCGCGCTCCTTGCTGCTCTCTGGGCTCCAGGCCCAGTCGACCCATGTGTGTATTCCTGTGCATATGCACACACACATATATGTAAACATGATTTTATGAAGAGCAGAGAGGAGCAGGAGGTTCTCCTGCTCTGAATTAATTTCAGCTACTTTCGTGCTAGTATCCATCTGGGCCACTCAACTGCCCATCTTGCAGGGGCTAGTCCTGCTGGTCTAGGAAAAATACCCCCAGGACCTGTACAGGCCCCAAGACCTGCTAAACCTGACCATAGAATTCTATGTCTTCTTCCTCTTGCTAAAGAAAAATCCCATCTTTTGGGCAGATGCCTCAGGACCAGGCTGAAAGACTGAGAGCCTGGTTGGCCCTGGCATAGGCATTTGACATAGCTGTGTGGGAGCACCTGAGATCTCTCAAGCCCAAGGCAACCCAGCCACAGCGAGGTGACTGACTCCTCCACACCTAAGACTCAGTCCCCGGCTCCTGGGCCCAGGATCCCATGGGGTACATTCTGACTCCCAGGGGCCCCCAACAGCCCAGGCAGAGGTGGCTCCCGTCAGGGCTTACAAACCCCCAAGGGAGAGGTCTGCCGACCTCCTGTGCCCTGTCTGGGGCAAAAGCATCAGGGCACAGGCCAGGAGATGCAGCCCCCAACCTAAGAGGCACAAATGCTCCAGGAAACAGAGCAACCCCCGAGTCCCCTCCCCCCGACGAGGACAGCCCTCCACACTAGTCCTCCACCTGGAAACTCTAAAGGCCTCCAGTGGGAGGCCCCAGCGGTACCAGGGTCTCTGCCTCCTCCCCAAGGGTCTGCCACACTGTATCACAGACCCTTGGCCTTCAGGGATTTAACTGGCACACTTTTAGCTGCTCTTAAGCCACTCCAAAGAGCCACAACCCACACATACTTGTACTTTTTGTGAGGGACAAATCCCAATAGCTGCATGAATAAGGCACTTGGATAAACAGCAAGCCCAGTCGTGTCTCCCCTGACCCCATTCACCCAGGTAGGCCAAAACGTCAAATGCTGCAGTAGCATTTGGGAATCTGGAGATCCAGAACATCCCTCTCTACCACCAATATATCACCAGTGTACTGTATGTGGTTTTAGCACCAGCAACCCAGACCCTTTGATGATATGCCCAGAACATAAGGATTCGGAGGGTCACTGAAAATCAACCTGACTCTGAGACCCAGAGGCAGAGCACAGAGTTCTACCCCCTTCTGTCTTCCAAGGGTCTATGAAAGGCCCGAGATTCACTGACAGGAAAGAAACCCACAGCCCTCCACAAGCCATCACAGCCCTTGTTTGGAGCAGTGCAGGAGGGAACACAGCCAGAGACCCAGCTGTTTTTTCCTGTCCTGGGATTTAACTATAAATATCTGGAGAGGTTCCCACATTTGGATTAGAGGAACAGAACAAAATCACTAGGGTTTAGGGCAGAAATAACCTAGCAGAAAAACTCTTCTACCTTAGATGAAAACCTGCCCTGTCCTGTCCACTCCTGGGAAGCCCTGGAGAGGGAAGATCAACCTTTACCAGCAGAAATAAGTCCTTATGTCCAGCATCACATGGCATTCGAGTCCAGAGGGACAAATACACCACCCCAAGCGGTGGCTTAAGATGCTCCCCAGCCAGTGGCCACACCATCAGTTCCAGGAACCAGCCTGTCTTTTTTGTTTGTTTGTTTGCTATTATTAATGTACAATTACATGAGCAATATTATGGTTACTAGACTCCCCCTATTATCAAGTCCCCACCACATACCCCATTACAGTCACTGTCCACCAGCGTAGTAAGATACTATAGAATCACTACTTGTCTACTCTGTGTTATACTGCCTTCCCCGTATCCCTCCGCTACATTATGTGTGTTAATCGTAATACCCTTTTTTCCCCCTTATCCCTCCCTTCCCACCCATCTTCCCCAGTTCCTTTCCCTTTGGTAACTGTTAGTCCATTCTTGGGGTCTGTGAGTCTGCTGCTGTTTTGTTCCTTCAGTTTTCTCTTTGTTCTTATAATCCACACATGAGTGAAATCATTTGATACTTGTTCTTTCCCCGCCTGGCTTCTTTTAGTGAGCAGAATACCCTCTAGCTCATCCATGTTGTTGCAAATGGTAGGATTTGTTTTCTTCTTATGGCCGAATGATATTCCATTGTGTATATGTATGTACCACCTCTTGTTTATCCATTCATCTACTGATGGACACTTAGGTTGCTTCCATTTCTTGGCTATTGTAAATAGTGCTGTGATAAACATAGGGGTGTATATGTTTTTTTCAAACTGGGCTGCTGCAGTCTTAGGGTAAATTCCTAGGAGTGGAATTCCTGGGTCAAATGGTATTTTTATTGTGGGTTTTTTGAGGAACCTCCATACTGCTTTCCACAATGGTTGAACTAATTTACATTCCCACCAGCAGTGTAGGAGGGTTCGCCTTTCTCCACATCCTCGCCAACATTTGTTGTTGTTTGTCTTTTGGATGACGGCCATCCTAACTGATGTGAAGTGATATCTCATTGTGGTTTTAATTTGCATTTCTCTGATGATTAGCGATGTGGAGCATCCTTTCATGTGCCTGTTGGCCATCTGAATTTCTTCTTTGCAGAAGTGTCTATTCAGATCCTCTGCCCATTTTTTAATTGGATTATTTGCTTTTTGTTTGTTGAGGTGCATGAGCTCTTTATATAATTTGGATGTCAACCCCTTATCGGATATGTCATTTATGAATATATTCTCCCATACTGTAGAATGTTTTTTTGTTCTACTGATGGTGTCCTTTCCTGTACAGAAGCTTTTTAGTTTTATATAGTCCCACTTGTTCATTCTTGCTTTTGTTTCCCTTGCCTGGGGAGATATGTTCATGAAGAAATTGCTCATATTTATGTCCAAGAGATTTTTGCCTATGGTTTTTTCTAAGAGTTTTATGGTTTCATGACTTATATTCAGGTCTTTGATCCATTTTGAGTTTACTTTTGTGTTTGGGGTTAGACAGTAATCCAGTTTCATTCTCTTACATGTAGCTGTCCAGTTTTTCCAACACCAGCTGCTGAAGAGGCTGTCATTTCCCCATTGTATATCCATGGCTCCTTTATCATATATTAATTGACCATATATGTTTGGGTTTATATCTGGGCTCTCTAATCTGTTCCATTGGTCTATGGGTCTGTTCTTGTGCCAGTACCAAATTGTCTTGATTACTGTGGCTTTGTAGTAGAGCTTGAAGTCAGGGAGAGTAATTCCCCCCACTTTATTTTTCCTTCTCAGGATTGCTTTGGCTATTCGGGGTCTTTTGTGGTTCCATATGAACTTTAGAACTATTTTCTCTAGTTCATTGAAGAATGCTGTTGTTATTTTGGTAGGGATCGCATTGAATCTGTAGATTACTTTAGGCAGAACGGCCATTTTGACAATATTAATTCTTCCTATCCATGAGCATGGGATGTGTTTCCATTTATTGGTATCTTCTTTAATTTCTCTCATGAGTGTCTTGTAGTTTTCAGAGTATAAGTCTTTCACTTCCTTGGCTAGGTTTTTTCCTAGGTATTTTATTCTTTTAGATGCAATTGTGAATGGAGTTATTTTCCTGATTTCTCTTTTTGCTAGTTCACCATTAGTGTATAGAAATGCAACATATTTCTGTGTATTAATTTTGTATCCCGCAACTTTACCGAATTCAGATATTAGATCTAGTAGTTTTGGAGTGGATTCTTTAAGGTTTTTTAGGTACAATATCATGTCATCTGCAAACAGGGACAGTTTGACTTCTTCCTTACCAATCTGGATGCCTTTTATTTCTTTGTGTTGTCTGATTGCCATGGCTAGGACCTCTAGAACTATGTTGAATAAAAGTGGGGAGAGTGGGCATCCTTGTCTTGTTTCCAATCTTAAAGGAAAAGCTTTCAGTTTCTCGCTGTTAAGTATAATGTTGGCTGTGGGTTTGTCATATATGGCCTTTATTATGTTGAGGTACTTGCCCTCTATACCCATTTTGTCGAGAGTTTTTATCATGAATGGATGTTGAATTTTGTCGAATACTTTTTCAGCATCTATGGAGATGATCATGTGGTTTTTGTCCTTCTTTTTGTTGATGTGGTACCAGGATGATGTTGATGGATTTTTTGAATGTTGTACCATCCTTGCATCCCTGGGATGAATCCCACTTGATCATGATGGATATCTTTTTGATGTATTTTTTAATTCGGTTTGCTAATATTTTGTTGAGTATTTTTGCATCTATGTTCATCAGGGATATTGGTCTGTAATTTTCTTTTTTTGTGGTGTCCTTGCCTGGTTTTGGTATTAGAGTGATGTTGGCCTCATAGAATGAGTTTGGGAGTATTCCCTCCTCTTCCAGTTTTTGGAAAACTTTAAGGAAGATGGGTATTAGGTCTTCACTAAATGTTTGATAAAATTCAGCAGTGAAACCATCCCTTTACTTTCAGTTTGTGTATGTCTTTGGGTTTGAAGTGAGTCTCTTGTAGGCAGCATATAGATGGGTCTTGTTTTTTTATCCATTCAGTGACTCTACGTCTTTTGAATGGTGCATTCAGACCATTTACATTTAGGGTGATTATCGAGAGATATGTACTTATTGCCATCGCAGGCTTTAGATTTGTGGTTACCAAATGAACCAGCCTGTCTTTTGCTGTGGCTGGGAAGGGAAGGCCATGGCTGGGAAGGGAAGGCCATACCTGGGACATGTCTCTCACCTTTAGTAACCCTTAAATGGCTGTGATGTCTCCAAGGAAGCAGCAATGAATGAAACACCTAGCTAGAATGAGGTGGTGTGATCAGGTGGAAGGAACATGGAGTAGGGAGACCTGGGTTCTAGTCTCTGTACAACCTGTAACAAGTAGAGTGACCCTGGGCAATTGTTACCCTCTTCCCAGGCAGTCTTAGTATGTGTAAAGTTAAGGAAATGAGAGAATGCACCTGGACTAGTCACCAAGACCTAATACTGGATCTGCTGCCATGAGCCTCAAAGGCAGTTACAGAACAAAGGGTTCACTCCCCAGAGTGGCCTTCCCTCCACCCAGTCTCCAGCGTACAGCAGTCCCCAGAGCCCAGGCAGGAAATGCAGGGTCAGCCCCAGAGAAATTACAAGTGATGCTATAATGGGCAGGTTTGCAGGAGGCAGCTAGGAGTTGCAAACAGGGACCCATCACTTCTGACCAAGCTGCTCCCATTCCTGCAGCTCGGCTGCCTCTCGCCTGTCCAGGAGACCCCTCCTCTGCCTTGGCCACATAGTTGCATGGACAGCTCACTGCCTGTGCTGTGACTGAGAGCTGTATCCCCCAAACTAGGCAGCAACTCGAGGGGAGGGCAGACATTTGTGTCCAACATGATACGGCTGTTTCCCCCAGGTGCCTAGGCTACACAGGAAATACCCTACAAGCATTTTGAGGGGAATGAGGTCATTTCAGTCTATTTGACCTGAAATCTTGTCCTATGTCTTCCTTTATCCAATCTTGGCCAACTTAACTTTCTTCTCTGGGTGTCAGTTTCCCTATCTGAGAAATGACAGCCTTGAAATCTATTTTAGTGATCCTTTTTCAGACCCCTAGGGTAGTCAGTGATATCCACAATGAAATACACATTAAGTACAGACCCACAAAATTTGCATATTTTTCCATGAAGTAAAAAAAAAAACAGAAGTTCTAGGGAACTATGAACCCCAGATTAAAATGTCCTTGGATAAGGTGATCCCTGGAAAGTTGTGAAAGGCCTGGTGAATGGTGGGGGGCAGGGGAGGCCTGTTTGGAACAGAATTACCAGAGAGTACCAGGAGTTTTCTGCACCCTTCATGCCTGGGGTGTTGCAGGCATTCTTAGCCCCAAAGACAGACAGAGAGACAGCAGTCAGCTGTCTCTTGAAGATGCCAGTGAAGAGCCTCCAGAAACAATATACATCGCAGGGAAGGCAATGGGGCTGCTGGACTGAGAGACCGAAACTCAGCCCCAGAAGGACCTCAGGGTGCTCAGCCAATGCATTCAGGGACCCTCCAGGGGACAAAGAGTCCAGCCTCACTATGCGGACTCCACAGTCATTCATCAGGAGACACATCCCCAGTGCCCAGCCAGGTCTGCACTAGGTGAACCTGGCAGTGAGCTTCCCATGGTTTTCCCCGTGGAGGCAGGGGGCAAACTAAATGACAGCCTGGGGACCACTACCTTGGGACTGGCTGGAGCAAGCCTTAGTTTATTAATTTTCAAGACAGGCTCAGAAAATTTTACCCATCTTTGCCTCACCCCCGGGAGGCTGATAAGGCAGTGAGCACAGATCCCAGACCTAAGCAGAGTAGCCATAGCAGTTCACCCCAAATTCCCTGTGGAAGAGAGGATTCCCTGCCCTTTAGGTGCTGTGGCCTCAACTCCATTCAATAAGGAAAATCCTCTCTGGCCCCTGAGAAAGTTAAAATACCTCTTGGACCTACTCTGTCCGATATGGTAGCCACTAGCCACATGGGGCTATTCAAATGTAACAATTGAAAATTCATTTCCTCAGTCACATTAGCCACATTTCAAGTGCTCCGGAGCTGCGTGTTGCTAGTGGCCACCGTGCTGAACAGTGCAGATATGGAGCAGCTCCATCCCCGCAAAAGATCTGCTGGATGGCGCTGCCTTAACTCCTGTGACTGTCTGCTTCCTGCCAGGCCTGTGCATGGGCACATTATTCCAATCCCAAAATTCCTCCCCATAGCTCTGCCTCAGTTTACAGTGGAGGAGACTGGAGTCAAGGCCATCCCAGCACATGGGAGAGTCAGCCTCTGCTCCTATGCCTGTGTTCTTTACGATGCCTTGCTGGCTGCTTTGCGTTTCTTTCACTTACTCGCTTTCATCTGCATTCATCCCACAACTGTTTTATCGTGTTTACTGAAAATGCTTTCCTCTGTATGTGCTCTGGCAAAATGTGATCATTGTTTTGTGTGCAGGTATTTTTACTGAGAGGTAATGGTCCTGTATTATCTCACACTCTGCTTCATACTTTTTTTTCCATTTGGCACCATGTTTTGAAGATCCTCCCCTGTGGCCATCTCCTACATCCTGCCCTCGTAGATGAACATACTGTTGGATTTGGGTGAGGGAGAAGCAAATGAATTTTTTTTCAACAAGTGGCTGAACATGGCTGTCCAGAGTTTGAAAATCAGCCCTTAAGCCTACACCCTCCCCTCTGTGTGCCCTCAGGACCCTGCCCTGGCCTCTACTGCTGCTCCTTTTCCCACACTGTTTCCCCCACCCTGCTGGGTATCATCAGAGCCTGGGAAACCCCTGCACATGCACGCACAAGCACACGCACACACACACACACACATGCACATCCCCTCCCCAGCTTCTGTTCCCCTTTCTCCTCCCACCAAGCCCACCAAGTCACTAAAGAGGCTAGGCTTCAACTGATTTCAAAGGGATAAGAGAAAGAGTCAGTCTCATACTTTTATATTTAGAAGTGTTCTGCAAACCACTTCCCGGAGCAGACAAGAGTGGAGAATGTGAGGAAATCACTTTGCTATGTGTGATGTGGAAAGCACGAGCCACTCAGGGCCTGCGGCAGTGGGCTGCATTTGCCACACACCCGGTAACACGCAATGACGCCTAACACATGTGCAGAAGATGAACATGGCCCTTGGCAGCCTGGAGGAGACCCCATCAGACAGCACACGTCGCAGCCTGGCTGCCTCCTCAGGGCCACAGGCTCAGGAGTCAGAACAAGAAAGCATCTTCAAAATGCCCCAGCCTTCCTTTCCTCTTCTCTCCTTCTCCACCTGTCTGACCAACAGCTACTCCTGAGAACCCTTCTTTCCAGGGCAGGGTCTCAGAAAGAGATGCTCCAGACTTCAGACCTCAAACTGGGACACAAAGAGAAGAATCCAGACTGAGGGAGGAGGCTTGGCAGAGCCATTGGCTTGAAGAGGCAAGGGTGCCCTCCCAGACTCCATGGCTACCTTGGGGGTGTAAGATTATGCACAGTGCCCACTGCCTACCTTGGGGGTGTAAGACTGTGCACAGTGCCCACTGCCTCCTTCTGGACAGATCTGCTCCTGCCACTGAAAGCTCTCCTCTCAACCACCTCTGCTACCATGTGTGGCCGGAAAACGCTGGAGGGCCAAAACGTCTTGTGAGGGGGATCAGCTACTGTGGCCATGATCATTGCTCAAATATTACTCCGATGTAATGGAGTCTGGCCCAGGGCCATGGTGCAGAGAACAGGGGTGTCAGTGGACAGAGGGGAAATGAAAGGCAGGCCAGCTGTTTAATTAGTCAACCCATCAGATACTTCCTAGACTCCTTATAAACTTCACTTCACTGCTTAAAATATAAACTTACTACTAAGGAAAACTAATTTTATTCTTTTATTTAATCTCTTAACTACAAATCATTACTAGTGATTTGTTCCTTTATTTTTTCAGGAAAATAACCCAGAAAGAGTCATATTTTCTTTAAAAAAATCACCTGTTTTAGGGAAAGCATTCTGGCTAAAGATGGCAAAAAACTATTCCAATCTCCAAGTCAATAATGACACATGAAAAAAATACAAAATGATGAATAACGGATAGAAATAATTCCTTGTAAGTTATTTCTAAAAACACCAAAAATTTGCAACTCATCACCAGATGTTCAAAGTCTGTGGATAAACAACTTTGAGGGGGAAAACTTTACAAAACATAAAGTCACACAAATAACTGAAGGAAAGCCCCTAAGAGTGGCTGATGCAATAACTGAATTGAAATGCCAAAAATATGACAAAAGACTTAACGTTTACTTCATGCCTACTCTGTCAATCTTTAAGTCAGGGTCTGGAAGGCACCAAGATCTGGCTTCACTTAAGTCCGGAACTGGCAGTCCCTCAATTCCAGGAGGTGCCTCTTACAGACCTCTAAAGTCACGCAGAGATTGGGGAGGGGTGGGCAGAGGTGGGAGCAGACCCTTACAGAGAAACAGGGAGAGGAGATGAAGGGGGCTGGAGGGAGACTGACAGAGAGAGAGAAAGACAGAGACAGAGAGGAGACAGATACAGAGATAGGAGACAGAAGACAGAGGAGACAGAGAAAGACAGAAAGAGCGCACACACACGCACATGTGCACACACACACACGCACATGTGCACACACACACACACGCACATGTGCACACATACACACACACACGCACATGTGCACACACACACACGCACATGTGCGCGCGCACACACACACACACACACACACACACTGACTGACTGAATGATGGAGACAGAGACCATGACAGAGGGGGATTAACAAGTGACAGAGAGAGAAACAGAGGCAGGCTGACAGACTTAGAGAGAAAGAGATACAGGCAGAGAGTGACAGAGAGAGACTCAAGCCCTGACAGGGAGAAAGTAAGAGATAAGCAGAGAGACAGGGACAGAGACAAAATGAGAGACAGACAGTAACACAGAGGAGAGAGACCCAGAGAAAGGGAAGAAAAGCAAAGACACAGAGCACACATAAGCATGCACACCCTGTGCCTGCAGAACAGCCCCAGCCCCACATTTAGCCCAGCTTCCCCTGGCAGGTCTGTCCCTGTGTCTTCAGTAGGGAGGTCCTTTCCCTCACGTCCTCTCCAGCCACCACAGGGGCTCCAAACACAGATAGTCCCGGGCTCAGGCTGCAAGCTGCCCAGTGCATCACCAGACACGAAAGGTGCCAGCCATGCTGTGAGTGGGAGGCCTGAGGAAGCGGGAGGAGAGGGGAGGCGGCTCTATATGCACCAGATTCAGTCCATTTACAATGGAGAGCCCTCAAATTAAGGGTCTCCTGGTGAATAATTCACCAGGAAAAGTACAGTACCTTCCCGGGGCTCATCTATTATTCACCAAGATCAATGTACCATATTGTTATATTTCCTGACATCTAAAAATGGTCTGAGCCATTAGGCAGGAGCAAGAAGACAGCGGGGCACTTTCCACCCAACTTTTCCAGAACCCCTGACTCAGCAGTCCTAGTGCTTTTGGAACACGCTCCTCACACAAGGGGAAAGCATTCAACTTCCAAAAAGGGCCAGGATTGGGTTCAGACCAGAGATCCCAAGAGCAGGACCCCAGATCTCCCAAGAGAAGGACACTGCACAGCCCTCAAGAGCGCAGAGCCAGGTCAGGGCTGTGCCCAGAAAAGTCCTGAGTAAAAACCCCATATCCACCAGACTCTGGAATTTTGGGCCCTCAGAAAGGGAAAGGCAAGCACTTTGCTTGCACCTGTCTAAGGGCAATTCTGTTCCTAGAAGGTTCAGAGTTTGATGCCAAATGAGTGTCAGCCACCAAATGCAGAAACACCTGCACCCTGACTTAGCTCTGAGCAAGTTGTTACTCAGTCTGCTCTTCAGGCCTTCATTTCCCCATACGTAAAATCAGCAGCTAGCTGCTCTTTATCCCACAGGGCCTTTAAAAGGTCAAAATGCCCTCCAGGAGGTTTGAAGAGCAAAACATGAAGGGCTTGGCCTATGGCGTACGGAGATGGGGCAAGAGCTCAGAGTCTGGAGTCAGACTGCCTGTACTCGAAGCCCACTTACCAAGTGATGACCTTGGGCAAGGCCTTTATCCTTTCTATGCCTCCACTTTTATATCTATAAAATAGTGCTGATAACAGTACCTACCTAATAGGCTTATGAAAAGTAAATGCACATGTTAACAAATGTAGCATGTTTGGAACAGTGCCTGGTGTGTATTAAGTATTATTTGAGTTTGGGCTTTTAGCCGTTATTTATTATCATTATTATAGCTTGAGATTTTTTTTTCTCTTTTAGGAACTATATCCCATCACAAACTTCTCTTACCCAATAAAGGCCTCCATTAGCATTCCTCTCATGCAGACCATTTGGGCTTGCAAAGTGCCCTGCTTGATTTGCCAGTCACCCAATCTGCCATCTGGGTGTGGTGGTTCTCTCCTCACAGATCCTGAGGTCTGAAACTTTGTCCCACTGCTGCCCAAAGGGGCTGGAACCGCCTGGTCACTGCATGTGCATATGTGGAGTGCCAAGGTTCAACGGGTGCTGCCCTGCATTCCGAGGGGAAGCTGCTGATTGCTGGGAGCTTTGCATTCTGCTGCCCGCTGCCCTAGAAGCTTCCAGGCAGTGCCCAGGTTAGCAGTTGCTCACAGTTTGATTCACTCCCTTCCAAAAGCCATTCAAATCAGACACACCTTTACTACAAACAGAATCAGACCAAGTCTGTCAGGGTGAAAATGGATCCAGACCATCTTAGTGTAAGGCAGGTCTCTGGCCTCGAGGAATACAAATGTGGTTAGGCAAGGAGAATACAATGAATGCTTATGCCTACAGATACCTGGTAGGCTTCAGTTTTCTGATCCTACAAGGCCCCAAAAACAGAAGCCTGGAAAATTCTATGCTTTATAGAGGCAAACACCTGACTACATAAAATAGAAGTTGTAGACACCCTCAATGGCAAACAACAAATTAGGAAAATTATTTCCAGCAATGAACAGAAAAAGGGTTGCTGGCCTTGATGCACAGAATTACAAATTAGTCACAATAACTAATAAAAGTCTAATAGTAACATGGTCAAAACAACATGAAGAGTTCTCAAAACAAATATTACTAAGTATAAGAAAACATTCCAATGCACTTGGAATCTAAGAAATGCAAATTAGACAAGTTATTCTAATAGGAAATGAACTATGAAATGAACACCAACATTTAAAAAATAACACTCAATACTGGTGAGTCTATGAAACAAATGGTCCTCATGTTTTGCTGATGGGAGCATAAATTGTATAATTCCCTTCCTTTTGCAAAGTGGTTTGGTAAAATTAAACCAATACCCTAAAAATATTCATGCCCACCCTCATGGGAGAAGTGCCTGATTCCAGGTCTGGGGCACGAAATATACAAGACAAGCTTGGAACATTTTATCACATCCAAGGAAACGAGCAAAAACTAGCAGGGTCACGTCAAAAGGTTCAGGGCCAGCTTGAAGGGGCTCCTATGAACCAAAGACAAGCCCATTTAAGCATCCATCAGGGTAAGGACTACATGGACTTACATATCAAGTAAGTTTAAAATCCATGAGTTCATGTTTTTTTAAAAAAAGCCCAAAGCCTTCCACTGGTCACCTTTGAAGGATGCTAGAAAACCAACTCATTATTTTAAAATAGTTTTTAATAGTAAAGAACCAAACATTAATTTTCCCTTTCTTAAACAGTTGTACCTCAGGTAACCAAGCAGTTAGTGAGGGTAGGTTTGTCTTTATAGAAGTCTCCAGCTGATAAACAGAATATCACCATTTTACAACCCTAATGAAATAATGGATCTGGCTGCTAATTCCGGAGAGACAACCAGATGTTATGTGTCTACTGAGGAAAGTATACACGGGTGGGGGTGGTGCTGGGGGGAATCAAGTCTGAACCTGATGAAGCCTCTAGATCTGTTTCATTTTTAAAAGTTTAATAAGTTTCCTAGAACAACTTTGGAAAACAAGGAAGTTTGATAACAATGTGCCACCAACTGAAATAATAACCAGGATGCATATTCTCTGTGTCTTCATTGCCTCCACAAACGGTTAGTAAAAACCTAATATTGCTGTTTAACTTGTCAGGTGCTTACAAACTGTCTTTGCCCTAGATTCCAAGCTCCCTGAGGACAGGGTCTGGTCTCACCCTTGTTCATACCCTCCCCTGGAGGTTCCTCGCCTACTGGAGGTGCTCAGGAAACACCAGCTGACCAGTAGTGGTATTACTGAGCCAGATACTTAGCCCCATTATCCCTGCATGATGTGGAATGAACAGAGGATCAAAGCCCAATATGGGATCCTGGTAGGCAATTACATTAATTATCATTAATTCAACAAACACATATTTAGAACCTACCATGTGCCAAGTACTCTGCAAGACACTGGGAATGAAGAAAGAAAAACACACAATTGCGGCCTTTAAGTATCCCCCCACTTAGTGGGGGAGTCAGATGAGTAAACATATCATTACAATAATCGCTAACACTTACTGACCGCTCACTAGGTGCCAGGCACTCTTCCAAGCACTTTAACCGTATTAGCTTGTTAATGTTTCCAACTGCTTGCCCGTTGAGGTAGGCACTTTGATCCCTGTTCCACAGATGAGAAAACAGGTACAAAGACGTAAAGCAACTTGCTCAAGGTCACACAGCTAGTACATGACAAATACAGGATTGAAATCTCAGGTCATCTGGCTCCAGAGGAAAGTCTGCATAATCCTCAGGCTTCACTGCATTATCACACAGCGTGATGGGTAGATGCACTAGACAAGCTTCTCACTCAGAATAGGGGGCAGGGGCAAGGAAGAAGGCTCTTTAGAACCAGCTTTTAACAAGGAATGGGGGTTGGCAAATACAGACAGAAGCACACAAACACAAAGCATGGTCAGAGAACTCCGGGTAATTCAGAATGCTCAGAGTTTAAGAGATTATGAGGGGGACACAGCAAGAGGCTACAGACGTTGCTGTGGAAGAGGGAGGCAAAGGAGGTGGGATTCAGATTCACCCATCAGAGGCTGTCCCCTGACAAAAGTCACCACAATAGTCAGTCCCTGTTTCCCAGAAGGTGGTTGTTAGGGTAGAAAATGGATTGAAGCAGCTCTTTGTCATGGAGAGAGCAGCAGGCATGTCCACAGAAGGCATGATTGTGGGATATAACACCATACCTGTCCTATCGGTTTCCTGGGCTGCTGTAACAAATTACCACAACTGCGTGGCTTAAAACAACACAAACTTATCCTCTCACAGTTCTGGAGGCCAAAAGTGTAAAAGCAAGGTGTTGGCAAGGTGGTTCCTTCCGGAGGCTCTAGGGAGAGCTTATTCCATGCCTGTCTCCCAGCTTCTGGAAGGTGCCGGCAGGCCTTGACGTTCCCGGGCTTGCAGACACGGTCACTCTGATCCCTGCCCCCATCGTCGTACGGCCATCTTTCCCCTGCGTGTATCTGTTCTCTTTCCTTCTTGTAAGGATTCATCCAGTTACATAGGGTTAGAAGTCCACCTTAATGACTTCACCTGAACTTGATTACATCTGCCAAGACCCTATTCCACATAAGGCCAGTTTAAAGGCACCAGGGTTAGGACTTGAGGATATCCTTTTGGAGGATATTCAACCCAAAACGCCTGCTATTCTGCAACTTGCTTTCTTTTGCCATACAATTAACCACAGATATCATCCCACATCTGTTCAAGTGGTTCTAGCTCATTCAACTACTGTGTATTATTTCACTGTTATCAATGACCCATAATCTATTCATCCAACACCCTAATGGACATTCAGATGGTTTAATTTTTTTGCCATTACAAACAATGCTCCAACTGAAGCTTCTGTATAGGCACCTATGCACATTGGTAATGAGTGATTCTGTAAGATGACTTCCTAGAAACAGAACTCCCACTGGACCAAACAGAATACAGTTTCAAACTCTGATAAATGACAAATTGCTCCTTTAAAAGGTTAGGATGCTTCCTTACAACACTGCTACTAATCTTTGTCAATTTGAGAGGTGTCAAATAATGCTTTGTTTTTATTTATAGTTCATTTGAGACATTTAATTTGTCCTTAGCAAGACAAAGCAATCTTTTCCTGTGTGCACTGGTTAGCTGAATTTCTTCTTGTCCATTTTCTATTCATCTTCGTTGTCTATTTTTTCTTATTAACTTGTAACTAATAAGGTCCTGACTATAAAGCCTTTTCTACCTTACACGTTGCATTTCTTCACCCCTGAGAATGGTCATTAAGTTACCGAATGCCTACTCCGTGCCAGACATTATTCTAAGTGCTGGGAATGCAGCAGGGAACGAGGACAGTGAAGGTTCCTGTTCTCAACTGTCATTTTAAGTTCTAAGAAAAAAATGTGTTTGCACATGATTTGGGCTGGAAAATAAATAGGAAGTGAATTTTCACCCTTGGGTGCATATTTACCTTGGAATTAATTTAAATAGTGTCCTGCTCTGATACCTTTGAGAGCCTTCTGGAGAAAATACTACTCTGCTCTTCAGGTGTCCTAGAAGGATCCACGAAAAAGCAGTATGGTCAGTGAATGGAAGCGGGAAGAGCTGACAGGCAGCTTCACCTCTTCCTGGAAAGAAGAGTGACACCCCCAGCCGCACACAGTCCCGGGCATTCACAGCTCAGGAGTACAGGTCCTTCAAGAGTTCAGAGGGCCAGCGGTGGGGTTTTGAGGAGGAAAAACTCCTCCCTACTGCAGTAGAGGGGGTGCCATTGGAATAGCATGCCAACAAGCCCCAGGAAGCAGTGAGGTCAGAGCATGTTTGGCTCTGACCCTTCCTCCCCGAGCCACTTAGGGTGGAGGGCATCTGTCCCCTGCAGATAGGACACATTTCACATAGGAAACCTACGCAGACAGACACAACATGGGCAAAGATACATTAACTCAGGGATGAGTCAGACAAGCTTATTCTCTTCAGGTTAAAACTGCCTTTATCAGTAATAAACGTCACACACCCGTCTCCATCTGTCCAGTTCCTGTATCTGTTTTTCCTTCCTTCCTCCTTCCCTCCCTGCCTCCACTGGTTTCAAATTCAGAGGGTTATGGGGGAAATACACCGACTCCTTCCACATGGAGTTCCCATTATAGTGCTTTATGCCTGAGTATATTTGTCCTTGTTCGTTCTATGAATGGGATAAATGTCTCCATTGTATTTTCTAAAAAGGTTACTGGCTGACAAGGAGTGAACCTTCTAGGTTTTTGTGTAGTTTTGCATGTGGCCAAATGAGCCAACTCTTACTTATTCTAGTGGCTCTCCGCTGATACTTGGGTTTCACACATGAAAAATGATACCATCTGCAAAGAACATTAACTTTATTTTGACTTTCATTTGTTTTCTTACAATATTATTTCACCTACAATTTCCAAAATAATGTTAAATACTAGTAACTTCTTTATTTTAACGTAGTGACTTCTTTATTTTAATGAGAACAGCATGATAGTTCTATCTTTGAAGTATAATATTGGCTGTGATTTGAGGTTGTTTTTAAAAATCAAGAATGTTAATTTGTATCTAATATCGTTGTTGCACCTACTGAAATAACTGTGACTCCTCTGAGTTCTTATTTTGATGAATTTTATATTCGACTTTTGTGTTTTTCTTTTCTGCACTGGCAGTCAGCATTCTGGGAGGAAGGCAATAGCAACTTTGTGACATGCATACGGTGGCCGTCCACCTGTTTCTTGGCTCTGTGACAGTCTTTGCATTACCAGGCTCTATTCCCTCAACATTTTTCAGAGTTTCACCTCAAAGCCCTCAGACACAACAGTTTCAGGTTTTCTTCTCTTTTTTTTTTTTTTACCATCTTTCAATTGATTTTACTAGTTACTGGGGTTTAGTCATTCTAATGGTTCTTGACTAAATTTCAGTCATTTGTATTTTCCTAGAACAGATTTCTCAGCATAGCACTGAACATGGTAACACGTTATAATTTAAAGTCTTTTCCATTGCAATGATCACAACTGTAATTATTAGTATACATTTTCATAGCCCTCTGCATTAAACAGTAAGCTGCATCCCATTCCCTGCTAGTCTATGGTATCTACCAGGCACCTAGCATGTGCTCCAAAAATTGCTATCCAGGAATGAGGTTAAAGCCTTTTTTCCTTTCTGGTGTTGCTGTTGACCTTTCATTTCCTCGACTTATAGATGTCCTTACCAGAGTTTACTTCTTTTATTGCCTTTCCTCAGGCAATGGATCTTAACTTACTAATTCTACAATTTTTCATTTCAAATTGTCACGGGAGTCTTCCAGGGGTGGTCTGCCCTTGTGGCATTTTAGTGTGACCGACCCGTGCCCGCTTTTGGCCATACGTTGCTCACACAGTAAATCACACCCAAGCCCAATCCCTGGCCACTTCCCAAATAGGATTTTTTTGCTGCCTAACAAAATGAATTTCAAAGCTGTATTCAGGATAAAGTTAATAACCTTAAACTGTTTCCTACATAATGAAATAAATTAAACTACTGGCCTAAAGTTAGAAAAAGAACAATAAAACAAACTGTCACTATTTTAGGTTTGTCTCATGTAAAGAGCGTGAGACATTTTTACTCAACCTCAACTTCATCTGCTCAGTGGGAGACTTACCCTACTGAAATGTATAAATCACAACTGATGTCGCTGCTTTTATCTACTTTGTTTTTTTTTAGTTTATTTTGATATCATTAATCTACAATTAAATGAGTAATATTATGGTGATTACACTACCCACTTCATCAGGTTCCCCCCACCAACCCCATTGCAGTCACTGTCCATCAGCGTAGTGAGATGCCATAGAGTCACTACTTGTCCTCTCTGGGTTGTACTGCCCTCCCCGTGCCCCCCGAACATTACATCTGCTAATCGTAATGTCCCTTCTTCCCCCTTGCCCCTCCCTTCCCACCCATCCTCCCCAGTCCCTTTCTACTTTATGTTTTAATACTACTTTGTTGCATGTCTCGTGTTTCGTCTGCCTGCATGGCATCTTAGCATCTGTAAGGTACATACACTTCCTCCTTTTTAATTCTTCCAGGATGCCCTTTGCTTACTGCATTTTAAAACATTGAATCTATTTCCCCAATTAACAGTTTCCTCATCATTTTCATCTCACTGTACATTTTCCTCATGGGAAATAGAAAATAGGGCTCCACAACTGCAATAATATTGATTAGATTCAATATCTGATTCGGGCCTTTAAAGATCATGCTAGAAACTTAATTCTGCTATTGTGTTTTTTGTTTCCTTATCCTCGTTCATTAGGTCAGCCAGTCCCCTTTGCTTCACTCTTCTTGATCAGCTTCCTTTTCATCCCAGTCTTTTTTTTCTCATCTGATTATTTTATCTTGGGTTTCATAAAGCATGTGTCTTTTTGACGTTTTTGGATTGCCTTAAAAAATCCACTTTTTCCAGCAGTATTCCAAGAGAGAAATAACAAAACATGAACTAAGCCATGGACTATGGGATATAGGGTGAGAGGTGGGGGACAGAGCAATTAAGGGGATAGCAATAAATGGAGAAGACGAAACAAACCTAGACAGCTAGCAGTGCCTAAAGGGCTCCCAAGTGTGTGTCAGTGAGGAGTTGGGGGTGTCCCTAAAGTTCACCTCTGCACAAACTTTACCTTGATAGGCCCTCATAGCCGTATGAAGTAGACATTATCATTTCCATCCCACAGATGAAGAAGTGGAGTTCAGAAAAGTTAAACTGCTTCCAGGACCCCAATTCTGGTCTTGAGAATCCAAGAACTTCTTGAGCAACCACTGAGTGTCTGGGACAGGGTTAGGCTTTGTGGGAAACCAGAGGACAGGAACTCGGGGCAACACAGACAACACATCTGACAGATGGATAGTTAAGAGGGGCAGGCAATCCAGAGCTACATGGTACAGAAGAAAGAACATACATGGCCTCAGAGATCAAGGAAATTGATACTTGTGGGCACTGGGTTACCCTACTCCCGAGATAACCTGGAACAACCCTGGCTTATATGCTGTCTTGGCATAATTATCAATAATATCCCAAATTAGGCAATAAATTCTCTGGCCACCCTCATGCTGCTGCACATTTGAACCATACTTACGAGCTTTCACATGCTATCCCATGTGATTTTCACAGACTGCTGTACAGCAGTGACTCTGAAATTTGATAAAAGCTATAAACTCCCCAGAAAAATGACATAAATACAAATTTTGTACACAATTCGTTATGTTCTTATCCAGAGCAGCTCCACTTCTGGGAATTTATCTCACCGATATACAAGCACAAGGGCAAAGAAAGGTACAGGATATTCGTGGTGGCATTTTTTAAAATAGCAAACCCTCAGAAACATCCGAAAGTCCACCCGTAGGGAATGGGTGAAACAACCCAGGGAAGGGAGGTGGGGGTGGGTCATCTAGACAGCACTTGTTTTAGGCCAGGCTACCCCTTAAAATATGTATGAGCCTTCTTGCCTCCCACCCCATGTGCCCTCAACTCAGAAAGGTCTCAGGAGAGGAGGAGATGAGCAAACGCACAGAAGGAGGCTAAATAATGAATTCTAAGTGTGTGTTTTCTTTGGCCTGGGCAGTCTGGCCAAGCTCTGGGGGCTGCTGGGCAAACATTTTTCATATTTTAGTAGCTGGCCTATGCCCAAGGCAGTCAGAAGTTAAGTAAGCTTTGAATGAGCTGCACCCATCCTCTCCCTGCCCCAAGAATTCTTAATGAGGTTCTAAGGCCTCCAGCAAACCCATCATGTTGCCTTAAATATCACTCACCCTTCTCTACTTTTAATGAATGCAAATGATTCAGCAACAAAACACTTAGCCTGGAGTGAAATCCGTCTTTGTGTGGCTGGTTTCACCAGCTTACAGCCCAGCTCAGGCAGGGCCCTACGCAGGCGGGCAGCCCAGCAGAGCCTGAGGTGCCCGGGCTGGCCCAGGCAGACCCCTGCACACCCAGGATGAGGGAGCAAAATGCAGGAAGTGCTCAGCATGAGGGAAGACACCCCCTACCCCACACTCTACCCACCACCCCAGTCACCAGATGCAGACCCTCACAACTCCACCTCTTTACAACTCAGGCTCCAGGGCAGAAGAAAGTGTGAGCGGAAAAACAAAAGGTATTTCTTTGATCTAATGAAAGGGTATGGTCCCAGGCACCTCAAAGGCCTGTCGGGTCGCCACACAACTAGCATTCAAGGGCACCGCACCTCCTCTTCACCTGATGCCAGGCAACCGGGAACCTGAAAAGCTCCCTTGGATCTGTGCCCTCCTCAGCCAACTTCATGGAAGCAACAGAAACAGAGACGGTGTAAATAACCCAATTTACACCATTTTCAGAGCTCTCTTTTGGCAGCAAAAACTGAAAGCAATTTGTCAGGAGTCTAAGAGCAACTTTTAACTAACTGACTTCCAACTTGGGGCTCAGGGGAATCTGCTGCCCACCAGCCTGATCAACACCTCCCCCCAGGCCCCGGCGGCAGCCTGGCCCAGAGCAGGCAGCTGTTAATTCAGCTGCCGCAGTCATCACGCCCACAGTCAGCAGCTGGCAGGAGACCCACAGAGGTCCATCCCAGTCCTCTCTAGGCTTTTCTGGTCATGATGCAAATAAGGAATCAGGGGTATTAGACCCAAAGTGTGCAACTGGCTAAACTCAGGACCACGGAGGGTCCACTAGTGTCTCTCTGGGTGCCTTAGAAATAAAAAGAGCTTCCAAGAATCTGTTGACCTGGTCTGAAAAGAACCACTGCCTCTTTCAATCTTGAGGACAGAGAAGATGAGAAGATTGGATTCCCAGGAGGAAACTCACATTAAGCTTTAAAGGGCCTCCAGAAATAAGTTTCATAGCATTAAAAATGTCCTTACCAGTATATCAAAGGCTTTCAGGAAAAGAGTACTGGGATTTTCTTAACCTCAACACCATTCTTTCTGACGGTTCGAGGCACATCAGCTACAAGACCTTATTCTTCTTCAAAGCACTCCCACAGGAAGCCAGAGAAAGCAGAGAAGGGCATCCACTTCCTAGGGAGGCTGGATCTAGACCCTGGGACTTGCCAGCCCTTGTTTCCAGGTGATTTGTTCATCAGCCCCTTTCCTACCTAGCTGGGCACACTTACCTAAAGGTTAAAAATCTGGGTGGCCATGGAAAGGATGCTTTCTGAAACTCCTATAGGGTGGGATGCCTAAGCCTAACATGTGAACATCTGGAAGGCTTGAAACAAATCTACATAGCAATCTATTGAAATTGAAAAAATTTAACAAAAACCTTTGCCTTTACCACTAATACATACAAAAAGGACATGTCTTTCACTTTTCATCCACCTTCAAAACCCAACCCCACAGCTAATCCATCCCACCATGAAATGAACCAGAACTCAACCAAATGAAGAACTCTGGGCCTTTGGGCCACCAGTGTCCTGAAGGGGGAAAGGGGCCACTGAGCAAATGCCTGGGGAACACAGAGCAGAATGATTAGCACCAACCGGGATCAAAGTTAGTTTCCACAAAGCCGGGATCAAACCCACACAACCGGGCTGCCTGGAAGGGAAGAAGATGCTACCACCTCCTGTCGCCTGCCTGCCCCGGTCAGGTCTCCATCCTCCGAGTGTCTGGCACTTACTGTGCCCCTCTCTTCGGGGCTTCTCTCACTCTTGCCTTGCCGCTCACTCTCCTGTGCATAGTTCTGTCTTGATTTACCTACCAGACAATCCATTCTTGGACTGAGTCTCCAGTCCTTCCCCAGGAATAGCTCAGCCTTTTTAAGTAGAGACTCTACCAACAGAGAGGCATTTTCTTTCCATAGTAGATTGTTTTTCCCTCTTCTGGACATCTACCTCCTCATCAGGACATCTCTTGTCTTCCAAAGACTTAAAAGTACCCCCACCCCTACACCCACCCCCCCACCCCCACACAGACCTCCCCTAGCAGGATGCCTTATGCCTTAAGTATCATTTGTTATTTATGTGCCAGACTAAAAGGAAAACGTTTCTATTGAAAGCTACTGATACATTGAGAACAAAAACAGACCTGTAAATAAATCACCCTCAGCCCACTGTAATTATTTTTTATTGAGTATTCACTATACCACAGACTTAAGTCCTTTATATACAGGGAATTTCAAAGACGCCACTGCTTTTAAGGTGTACCATTATTCCTGTTCCACTAAAAGGAAATGGTACCAGTTAAACTAAGACATAATACTACACAATTATTATTCACGTCTTTGAAAAGATGTGAAGCTGTGAAAAAAAGAACACCTTAGAGTTAATGGAATACAGTACTATCTCACTTAATTCTCACAAGAAGTCTACTAGGATTGGTATTATTACCCCACCTTACAAAAGAGGAACTCAGAGAGGTAAACTAGACTGTCGAAGGTCTCTCAGGGAGCAAGTTGTGAAGCCAGAACCAGTTCCTAAACAGATATCTGAATTTCCCCGGTTAGGGGAAGAAGGGGCCGGCCAGGCCTTAGGCAGACCATCCTTGGCTAAACTGCCCCATCAAAGGCGAGTAACACTTGTCTGGCTGATTCCTAAAATCTGGGTCTTCTTAGCAATTGCCCCTTCACAGATCTACTTCCAGAAACAACAAAAGGAAAACAGGTTTCCCTAGCTCCTTCCTCACAGAACTGGCTGGAAGTGAGGGGGTACCTCTCAGCCAACTTGTTATATATAAAGCATATTTAATGAGCCTTTCAAGCTCTGGGAGTGGAGAAGGACGGGTTCATTGGAAATCTGATACTTTGGCAGCAGAGCGACAGGGATGAGGCCCTTAGCATCAGCCCTGGGGGATAAACACCATCCCTAACCCCTTTGTCTGCCAGAAGAAGACACTTCCTGGGGCGAGGGCAGGAGGCAGCAATGCTTTTTATGACAAAGCCCACCTAACAAGAAGCCTCCACCGGACACCTGGTTGGGGTCTTTGTATAACCCACCTAACCATAAACCCTCTGTCCTTTCCTGAACCTGCTGGGGTCCCTCTTCCCACAAATACCTGTGACTGCCATAAACACCCTTAAACAGCCCCCGTTTACTGCCCAGCCTGCCTGCTGCTAAATGAGGGCATTTGTTTCAAATTTGCAAATACCAAAAGCAGTGGAAACCTAAGTCCACTCCTAAAATGAAATGTTCTGCATTCCTCCAGGCCTGAAGCACTGCGCTTCAAAAGCTCCAAGTGGCCCTGGCTGTTTACTCACTGGTGGGGCTATTAGAAGAGGTATTTCCCTGTTCCCTGTGCAGGTTCCTTTGATCCGGGCTGAGTGGGAAGGGGCTGAAGAGCCCGGGCCCAGTTGGGCCCGGGCTCTCCTGCCCCTTTTCTGGATGGCCAGCAGCAGCTTCAGGGGGCCTGGGAAAGTGAGTCTCATGGGGAAGCTCAAGTAGAGACTTGCCTAAAATTGCTGCTGGACACAGAGCAGGCCAGCTTGGCAGGACCTCTCAAACCATCTTCAAAAGGCCCTCAAAACAGATAAAGAGTAAGGACAGCCCACAAGGCTGGAGAAGCAACCCAGCCTCCTAACAGAAGAAAGGACACGTTTCCCCATCCCACTCCCCCCACCGTATCAAGCAACTCAGGACGCTTCATCAAGGCAGGGTACAGTGTTTACTATATAAAAGCCTTTTGTTTTAAGAAGTTTTCAGAAGGGGAGAGTGGCGAGTAAAGAGAAGACAGAGGGATCCTCTTCCAGGCCCCCAGGGCTGTTCCAGGGCCCAGCACCCCCTCTCTTCCAAGCTCCTCCTGCAGGAGGCCCGGACCCCTGGGTGGAGAAGGAGCCCAGATCACAGGTCACAAAGCTGCTAGCAAGCTGGGCATTTCTTAAATTGGTCAGTTTAACAATTGGTCAACCTGCTAATTTAACAAAAAAGAATGATTTGTTCTTTGGAGCTGGAGCTACAAGACCAAGAGACTTTTCTTTTTCTTCCCCTAGGACTACAAGACCTTTGTTTGTGATTTGTTTCATTTTTCAGGGGGCTGGAAATGAACTTGGGATCTTAAATGCCACCGTAGCACACCACCTCTCTGAGGACTTGCTGGCCTGAAGGATCCTGCTCTTTTTTTCTCCCAGCCAGGAAACAGCTCAGCTTTGTGTTGTTTTAACAGATGAGCTGTTACAACTGAATGAGAATACCCAAGTGTCACTTTGTACCCTTCCATGATAGAACACAGGTTCCCATGTTGGAGCCTGAGAACTTTAGAAGCAGGAGAACCAACTCAGAAGGATTACTAAGAGCAGTCAGCAGCTCAGCCAAAGGGAGATGTACCTGGCACCAAATGACTGACATCTCCCAGAATGCCAGAGATTGTTGTCCAACCTCTTCTGAAACCTCTTGAGAATTAAAAGACTTGCCTCCAAGTCAGAAAGGAAACCTATATCCATCAAGCCCCTACTATGTGCCAGGGTCTGTACCACCAAATGTGGGCATATCTATCTACAAAAACTCGACTAACCACAGAAGGAATGGCTCTGTCCCACCTACATGGTCTCCACCACAGCACATCCCAGTGGGCACCTCCCAGCAGGTACACTGGTCTGGAATGCAGCAGCACGCCTGCAAGCCAGGGCCTGCAACTGCCCGTGACCTTCCAAAAGCACCAAGCAGAAGAGACTAAGGCTCATGGGCTCAGGGGAAAGCTCAAATCCTGGGGATTCAGGCGCAGTTTCTGGACTTCCAAATTATATATGGTCTGACCATAATTCTAAAAACGTTCATATGTATACAGACCTCTGAATGGGCCATTGGAAATCTTAACCTTGCTGTTTTCCAGCAAAAAAAAAAAGGGGGGGGGGGGAATTGGCAGTCTTGAATGCCATGGCCCAAAAGATCTCCCCATATGCAAGTTATTGGTACTCTTTATATAGAAACACCAAAGGTTATTCCACCCTCAACTCTAGCAGGATTGCTCCTACTCCCACCCAGGGAGTTATCTCCTCTGCAAAATCCACTCCCCAACCTTTAGGTGCTCCCAGACATGTGTGTGTCACGTTTTATAGCCTCTACTAATAACAAACACACAAGGACATATGGGAGCACAGAATCAGCTCTGTTACTTACCAGCTCTGCAGTGCTTAGCTGATCAGATTTTGTGCCTCTGACTCTGCCTGTCAAATGCCTCCCACCCCTATGCCTCCACAAAAATACAACCACCCTCACCCAGCCTATCTCTAAGCCCTGTTGATAGAATCAAATGTCAGTGTGAGTGAAAGCATTCTGTAAACTGCAAAGCTGGGTACAGTTGTGCATGATTACAGGGGAGGCGCTCCCAAAGCACACCCAATCCCTTCTTCCCAACTTTAAGCCTCCTTCAGTTGTTCTTCCTTCCCTGCAAAAGAAGAAAAGCTGTTCCCCACCCAGGCACTAGCCCTGCAAATACTTGAGGACTAACCAGGTAAGTATTTCTGCCTTTTAATACTAAGATAAAAACTCTCATGTTTTTGTTTTTCTCAAAAGAACTCCCTCCCAAACCTCTCCAAATTTACTCAAACCTTTCCACTCCCTTGTGCACCCAGGGAATTATACCCTGATATGCACATCACCAGTTGATCATGTCTAAACACATCTGTGCCCACGCACTAGAGACTCTGGAGCGAAACGCAGCCCTTAAAGTCCTCTTCCCAAAACCAAGGGCGAGGAGGCATGCCTGCAAGGTGTGGCAGCAGCACAAGTGGAGGTTGTGCACGGCAATCTGGGCCAGCCTCAAAGGTCATCACAGCAAAGGTCTTCTGAGGTCTTCTGTCTTGGGGTGGGACTTGCCCAACATCACACAGTCTGGGACAAATGTGGGAGCAGGGTCCACAGCTTGTAGCTCCCAGCCCGGCGTTCCTCCCAGTACCTTCCCAGGCTAGGAGGAACACACGCCTCAGAGACCCACAGCTAGAGTCCATTAAGACCGAGGACCCATCTTTGTGACTAAAATCATACCACTTCTACAGCAGGATTTCTTCTAAATCAGGAATGCCCACACACTTTACTTGGGGTGCTGGAGGTCCTGGGGTGACCAGGGAGAGAGCACACAGGCAGAGCCCAGCCTGGAACTTCTTATTGAAATGTGAAGTAAACTCTAAGTGAAATGCCCTCTTACCAGAAGACTCAGTCAGCCTTCTGTATCAGTTATCACATAAGGCCTTAGAAGGCCACATCGGCAAGGCGGCAAATCCCACGGTGGGGAGAGGAGCCCAGAAACAAGCCAAGACCTCAGCAGCCACAGACATACTGTGGCCTGGGTACAGCACTGGGCCCCACCTTCCAGGCTTCGCCTACAATAGGTTAAAAACAGCAGGGCCCCACCCCACCACCACAGGAGGCAGGAGACCTGTAGGGAGATGGGTTCATGCAAAACAGAGAAGAGGTCACCAACATCTTGGCCCCTCTGGTAAGAAGCAAAGAGCCACTAATTGCAAGGCCCTCATTCCAATGGGACGAACAGGTGTGACTGTATAAAGTAGGCACTGATCAAGATGCCTGGTCATGGTGTTAATACTAAAATACTGTCCTGGTGCAGGGTTATGTTCACTTGGAAGAAGGGTGCCTATTTCTAATTTACACAAAGGCACTGTAGGAGTTGGCTGCTGGGATACCTCGGAAGTCCCAAAAGCAGATGAGCATTCTCACTGCCCTACCACCAGCACCCCAAGAAGGGGACAAAAGAGAGCCACTGTGTGTCCTAGGGGAGAGGCAGTGCATGTTAATACCCACTCTGGCCTCCTTAGCCACTCACGGGGAGAGCCCGCCACTCCTGACCACAGTGCACCTTGGGAACCTCCCCGTGCTGTTGATAGAAGGTCCCAAAGTTACACAGAGTGAGTGACTGTGGAAACCTCCACAGCCGTCTTGTGATGACAGAACTCCCTCCCTTGGGCATTATAAAGTCTGCCTAGGCCACAAGAAGCAGTTCACTGCCCACTCCCTGGAAAAACGTCAGTATGCCAGGGGAGATGGTGGCCCTCAGCCAGCACTGACCCCCTGGGGAGAATCTGCTACTGGGACAGAGGGAGGAAGAGTTCCCACCAGGAAATGCAAAGTGACTGCTGTTGGAATACTGAGACCCACTTAGAAAATTTGTGCTTTAGAATGAGGAAACATTTCTAAAGCTGCCAGGCAGGAGCAACTTTGTTGGGCCCTCACAATTCATTCTAGAGACTAGGGACTAAAAAGGAAGGCTGGCACCTTAAAGGGTGAGAAAGGTCAGGACAGTCTCTGGGAGGAAACATCAGGGCTGGCCAGAGGGGCTGCACCCCTGGGTCAGCCATCACCACAGCCATGAGGGCTGCGCCGTAACTTCCTGGAGGCAGGCAAGATCGGGATCAGCATCACTTGCGTTTTGCGGATGAGGAAACTGAGGCTCAGAAAGATTAATTAACCAGCTCAGGGTCATGTGGCTAGGCAGCAACTGAGCCAGGACCAGACACAGAAAAGCAGGTGTCACAGGACCATACATGTCACTTCTCTTCTTACCATGCATTGATGTGTGTGATACTAGACAAGAGCTACCCAGGTTTTCAGACTCCCGGGTCAGTCTGATCAATCACCACAGCCTACATCTACTGGCAACTCAATCCTCTCCTCTCTGAAGCCCTTCCACTCCCCATTCCTGCGTCATGGACTGACTTACTATCCTACACAGTGTGGAATGTTTTCCTACCTATTCAGCACTTTGCCAAGTACTGCCTTCCATTGTACTTCACCTGATTCCCATCTCTCCATCTTGTCTCCCTCCTGCCTCCCGCCCCCCACCTCCCAGACAGCTTCGACCACAGAAGATGCTCAAACACTCTGAACTGATCCCACCCTATGCCCCTTGATGTTCATACCAACCTCTTTCTCGTCACCACACCTCTGCTTTAGACACACAAGTTCTCCTTACAGCTGCCCAGTGGGTCTCAGACGTTGAGTGTCAGTAAGAATCTCTGGGAAGCTCTTTGAAAACACAGTTTCCTTTTGAGATGTGACTGGATTGGTTATTCAAAAACTACAACAGAATCTAACAAATAAGAAAACAAAATACATTTTCTGGCTCCTCCCCTGATGATTCTGATGGGCAGGTCTGCGGTAAGGCCCGGGCAAGTCAAATTGTACACAGTTACCTCTGGTTACCAGCCCTCTCACTGTATTCCCCAATGGTCTCTGGACCATACTTTTGAGAAACACAAATCTACATCTTCCTAACAGGTAACACAGTCCCTACCCAGAAGTTAAAAATACACACCTAACCAGCAAATGCACACCCTGCTCCTCAAGGCCTAAGCTTATGGCAGGAGCACGGCATCTGCAGGACAGCTGGGAGGCCACATGCCACCTACCTGGGCATCCACGCAGAGTAATACGCACAGGGATGCAAGAGCTTGGTGACCCCAAACCAGACTTCAAGAGAGGAAAGGCTCCTGCCTGCATCTGCCCTTCCAGCAAAGCTGCCTCCCTGCCCCGCTGCTGCTCGCATAGCATTACTGAGACGGGAAGGTCTACACACAGAGAAGAGGGTGGAAAAAGTGACACACTACAGAGGGCTTCCTCAAACCACTGATTAGCTGTAGCAGCTCCTGCGCCAGCAACACCGAAGTGCAAGGAGGCTCGCCAGGGCCAAATGTGCACTCAGCGATGAACTCACAGAACCCCAAGGCAGGACTCTAACCCAGCCACCATGGCAGGACTTTTCCACTCTTGGGGGCAAAAAGGGACCAGGCAGATGCGGGGCCAGAGCAGGAAGCAAGGAAAGAGGCAGGCAGCCAGCTCCAGGGCAAGGCTAACCCAGTGCCAGCAACCATGGCCCCAAGCCTGGGCCCCACCATGTGCCTCTGCCAGGGGTAGCGCCAGGGGCACGTTAGGGAGAGCAGAGGGAGGCCGAGGGACACAGGCAGGGCCACCCAACCCTGTCTGATGACCCTTTATTCCATCAGGAAAACACCAAAGACTGAATCCCTGACCCCAAACTGCTCTCAGCTCAAATATTAGAGTCTGAACCATCCCAGATGAGCCTCACAGAACCTGTACTGACCTAAACACAAACTCACACAAACCCCCTCACTCCAAAGTATGAAGTCCTTCAGAGATTTAACGACACTACAACTGCGGAAGCCCAGCGGAGATGTTGCCTCCTTTTATGAACCAATTGTATTCCTGAAGAGTCATCCACTGACCAAATTTCAGCCTAACAAATCCAATTTCTCCACTGGCTTTCATTATAAAATGAGACATACAGTCCTCTAGGAAAAGCTGAGGCTGCAAGAGGAACTGAACATCACATTTAATGTTGCAAGCCTTCTAGAATCACACATTTAATGGGCAAGTTTCCTGACAAAACCTAACTCAAATTCAACCCAAAGTAAGGTAATTTTGAAGTGCACCCAGAACAAGAAAGAGTGTTCCCATGAACTAAGTTATTGAGTCTCAAAATGCTGTGCAAGATCTAGGGCCCCTAATGTGCAGTACAGCAACAGGGAAGTTCTGCAACTCCAGTTTCTGTACAAAAAGGGGTGCCCAGACCAGGACTTCTGGAACTCTGGGTACAGTCACCTAGGGAGCTTGCTAAAATACAGATTGGGATTCTGATTTGTGCTCCCATGGAATGCTGGTGCCACTTGTCTTTAGACCATATTTTGAGGGACTCCTACACAGTTCATGGTTTTTAAGCTGTGCCCTTTCCAGGCGGGTCAGCTTCATGTGACGCGGTGGTTACCCATGCCCAGGACTTGGAGAAAGCCAGAAGCCCTGCCACACGAAAACTCAGAATGACTGCCACAGAAAACAGACAGCCCAGAAACAGAGAAGGAAGGCCTGGTCCCAGCAGAGCAGGCATAAGGAGGAACATGCAACCCCAGCCCAGAGAAGCTAGAAAGGGTTCAAAGGATCCCCAATGCCTAGGAGGCAAAGAGGATGGTTACCTTTGCCCTTGATTACTCCTCCCTATACCCAAAAGGTTCATTCACCTTTTTAATAAACCTAGGTAAGTACCCATTAAAGCAAATAAGATACTGTAATGAATTCTACAAGGGGGAATCCTTCAGTAAGTTAAAACCCAACTTGGGCAAAAATATGTCAGTGCCCATGAATGTCAAGGGTCTAGAAGTTCTACAGGTGTCCACTTTCTGCAGGAGAGCCAGAGCAGCTTTGGGGAGGATGAGGAGGTGGGACTGGGCAAAGGAGAGATGGGGGAGACAGTACATACCAAGGACTGGCCAGGGAGGGCAGAAAGACCTGAGAAACCACGTATGTTTTAGAGGATGGTAAACAGACTAGTTGGGCTGGAATGGAGGGCTCCAGTAGGTGGAAAATGTTTATTGTTGGGGATGACTGTAAAGCTGGAAAGGCATGTTGAAAGCACACCAGAAGAGAGGGAAGAACAAGAAAAGGGCCCTTTATATACTTCATTACATGTAATCCTCTGCACAACTCCAGGAAGTAAGTCCCTTTGCAGAGAAGGCAAACTGGGAAGTCAACAAATTTGCCCAGGGCTGTAGGGCTTGTCAAAGAGTTTGAACTGACTTTTGCCAA